>SJOL01005810.1:273127-379009 GCA_004794785.1 Opisthorchis felineus | reverse complement strand
AGGACGGATATAGTAATCCTGACGGCTTGTATGCATGCCCAGGTTGCACCACCTAGCCCGGAAGAAGCACAATAGATGGTAGATTTGGAGTTGATGCTCGGCTTACAGACAATGGGGAGCGACTTGTTCAGTTGAATGCTGACCGTTGTCTGTTTCTGGCCAGTACGGACTTCCAACACAAACGCTCACAGCGAGTTACTTGGAGGTCATCTACCGCAAGACAGTGATGGAATCAATTGGACCATGTGGCTATCAGTTACCGATGGAGAGCATCAGTTAAAGATTTTTGTTCTTTCTGAATTACACAGCTTGACTCTGATCATGCGATTGTTTTGGCCCGGTCATCAATTTGCGTGCCAAAGTAGAACAACTCCATTCATCGACTTTGACAAGTTTCAGTAGCTCAAGAGTATGGAGCTGACCTGGCTAGAAAGCCACTGCAAACACAAAGTCATGCGGATGACGAAGATTGCTTGGAAGTCGAATGGGAGCGGGTTAAGGAAGCTATGCCCTCAGCTTTCAGAAATGTCTGTGAGAGCCTTCCGACTCGACTAAGTGAACGCTGGATATCGTCGAAATCACCAGGTATTATTGCTGCTAGGAAGGACAATTCAATTTATTATCTATAAACCGTGTACCATAGACACATTGGTTCCAGCTGCTACAGTTTCGATCACGGGAAGGTGGGAGATACGGCCAAGTCTGGGAGGCGATGGCACGTTCAGTTAGTTCGAGAACTGGGTAGCCACTCATAGAAAGCGATAGCTTTGATGCACGAGCGCCACTGACTGCACCTGGGCCATTTCTGCCAGTGTTATAAAAACATTGGTGAGTTGAGTCCCGCGGGTCTCCACCCCGAGAGGCGGGAATTGTCGACCTGACTCGGTTTACTTGTTAGTGTTTTCACACTTCGTCACCAGGTCCTATACTGTCCAGCTTTTGGTCGCCTCTATTCAGCAGACGGCTGGGCAAAAAAAACTGCAAGGCAGACGGTTCTCTGGCATGCAGAATGCATGTCCTTACCAGCGTAACCTATGAAGCGTGAGTAATTCCTTTTCTTAAAACCACCTGGCGTACCTCATCATTGCTAATCCGATGTGCCCACCAAACCCGACCAATGCTCCGGAGACATTGATGTTCAGAAACTGGCATCCATCGAATATCCTCTGCACGTAGAGGCCACGTCTCTGATCCATAAAGTAGTATGAATCGCACTGCCACAGTGTAAACTCTGCCCTTGACAGACAAACTGACGTCACTTCGGCGCCATGGGTGTCGGAGGTTGGCAAAAGCTGCCCTGGCCTTCCCGATTCGAGAAGTAATCTCATCTCCAGCCAGTCCACCGGAGCTTATACAACTGCCCAGGTAAACAAATTCATCTATCACGTCGATTGGCTCGCCTGAAAGCATGAGGTGTGGGTTTGATCCAACCCAGTCTTGTAGCAGCACCTTACAATTTGCAGGTGTGAAGCGTATGCCAAACCGTGCGGCAGAGTTATTTAGGTTATTTAAAGCGGTTTGCATTTTTGGAGGATCTGAACCAGGGAGAGCAATGTCCTCCGCATAATCAATGTTGATGAGAGAACGTCCATGGAGCATTTCGACTCCCGAGGTTCCAGAAGCGGGCAGAGAAATTTCAAGCAGCAAATCAACAACAAAGTTGAAGAGCAAAGGTAAGAAAAGACAGCCTTGTCTTTCACCACTAGACGTGGTGAATTCAGGCGGAAGTTTGCCATACGCTCGTACGCGCCCGCAGGAGTTCGCATACAGAGCCCTCGTAAAGGATATAAATTCGGAAGGGATACCTTTAATCGCCAGACACTGCCAAAGTTTCTGACGACCGACAGAGTCAAAATTCAATTTTCAAATCAAGAAAAACGACCAACGTGGGACGTCTGAAGGAGTGGTGCTGTTCAGGAATGGTCTCAAGGTAAAGATATGGATGTGTCCTCGGGCATGGCGAAACCCTGCTTGATTCTCACGAATTTTTTCTCCCGATAATCGATCAACCTGCGCAAAATAATGCCAGAGAGCACTTCAGATGCTAAGGATACCAGGCTGATACCACGATGGTTTTCACACGACGTTCTTGCGCCCTTTTTGAAGACCGGGATGATGGTCGAAGGGCTCCATTCGGCTGGTACTCTGTTTTCAGTCCTAATCTTCTGCAGTATGGTTGTCAAACTGTTCACCAGGACCTCGCCATCTTCTTCGAAGAGAGCAGGGTGCAGACCATCCGGGATAGGCGACTTTTCGCGTTAGATGATTGATATCTCATGGCGGATTTCTGTTGCTGATGGTGGGTTGGTGTCGATGTTCCATTCAGACCTGCTGGGTTCTTCCAGCGGTAGTGTTGAGGGAGACCAAGTTAACCGCTCTTTGGAGTGCTCAGCACATCGCTCAAGAAGACGATTGAGGGAGTGAATTGCCGCTCCGACTTTTTCGTGTATTGTTTCGCTAATATCTGCCTTCTCTTGGTCCGTTGATGGAATCAGTTTAAACAGAACGCGGCTTTTGCCTACAGCGAAAGCCTTCTCCATCTCCCGTGCCTTCGAAATCCACCGGCGTTCTCTATCATTCTTCAAGCTCTTGATTCCTCGGTGTTTGAGGGATATGCGTGCACCATCATAGTTCCTAGGTGCTGGTACGGTCTTCCTGGCAGCAATAATACCTGGTGATTTCGACGATATCCAGCGTTCACTTAGTCGAGTCGGAAGGCTCTCACAGACATTTCTGAAAGCTGAGGGCATAGCTTCTTTAACCCGCTCCCATTCGACTTCCAAGCAATCTTCGTCATCCGCATGACTTTGTGTTTGCAGTGGCTTTCTAGCCAGGTCAGCTCCATACTCTTGAGCTACTGAAACTTGTCAAAGTCGATGAATGGAGTTGTTCTACTTTGGCACGCAAATTGATGACCGGGCCAAAACAATCGCATGATCAGAGTCAAGCTGTGTAATTCAGAAAGAACAAAAATCTTTAACTGATGCTCTCCATCGGTAACTGATAGCCACATGGTCCAATTGATTCCATCACTGTCTTGCGGTAGATGACCTCCAAGTAACTCGCTGTGAGCGTTTGTGTTGGAAGTCCGTACTGGCCAGAAACAGACAACGGTCAGCATTCAACTGAACAAGTCGCTCCCCATTGTCTGTAAGCCGAGCATCAACTCCAAATCTACCATCTATTGTGCTTCTTCCGGGCTAGGTGTTGCGTCCTGGGCATGCATACAAGCCGTCAGGATTACTATATCCGTCCTTCTTGCTGACCGAAGCAGTCGCGACAGATCTCGATAAAACCCGTCCTCAATCTCAGAACTGTAGTCTGTCGCGACGTATGCGGATACGACAAATAAACACCGTTTACCGCATCGATCTGCATTGATGTTAACTGAGCCAGACAACTGCATGGCTCAAAGGTGACTGTTAACTGGGATCTAGTCCAGTAAGGCGCTCTCATCCTTGGGGTTGAGTGCAACTCCCACACTAGATACCACGAGCCATTGCGTCAGGATCGCCAGATACCCGAAGAGTGAAATGTGGAGCATTTGAGCTCGTCCTAGGAGGCTTGAGGTGCACGACTGAAGTGGGGTCTTGTATGTGTGTTTCGGAGACACAACATACATCGACAGATAGGGAAAGCAAGGTTTCAGCAAGAGATGCCTATTGCTCCTTTTGACGTAGAGTGCGCACATGGAAGGCCGCAATGTGGATCAATTTTTTTTAAGGTTAGTAAGTGATCGTTGTGGTTTATTTTTCTGGGCGCTAGTTTAGACACTACACTGGCTAGGGGTTGGCAGATGGGTTGTTCGCACTGCATTGTTCGATAGGTGGGAATGGGGTGTGCGGGAGGGCCTTTTAGCGAAGACTTTCAAGGCTGAGTGATGCTTACCGGTTGCCCAAGCCGCAGAAGGGGGTTTGGTTGCGGTACCCCACCTTGAGCCCTTGACTCAGAAGTCGAACTCACAAGGCAGTGGAAGGGTGTAATGTTTTTTCCGGACCCTGCCCAAGCCTCTGGCCAAAAAGTGTGACTCGTGAGGCAGCGGTTGTTAGGTTTTCTTGAAGGACCAATGACTCAATAGTCTGACCCATTTGGCTGCAGGGGCTGGCCTGGCCCGAGGACGCGGGGAGTAAGGCATTAATGTCTCACTTCCAATGCAGCTGCGCACAGCAGATGCCTTTTGAGCGGTACCAGACTCTTTGGTTTCAAAATTACTTCGACGGTATTAAATAATGTGCCGGTGGTCACGGCCAACCGTTGGGTGGTCAGAGTGTGCGGTTTTTAGGGCCGATCTTTCCTAATCGGTTCTTCCTCGGGGGAGGCAGCATCACTGCTTCCATAAATATGGAGACGCTGGTCGCCTGCAGGAAATGCCTTGCTTCCCTCACACTCCTATCGCAAATGACGGTACGACTTTACCTCATAGTACAATTTCTCACAGTACGGAAACTCGCTGTTCGTCGTGTTTGTCCCTTCTGGCCTTTTTGGCATGGTCGCACCTTGCGGAGCTGAGTTCCAGTCAGCCTAGTCCGTAGGATCATTCCAGCACTGAATCCCAAACACCACAATACGTTGACAGCTTTTGGTCCGGTCCGCTTTATGGTACGTCAAGTGCTTGAGCGGCGCCATACGTACTACCGCCCAACAATCGCGGTTTTCCTCAAATTTAAAGGAGCCTTCAACTGTTTGGATAGATTCGTTCTTCATTCTCTTGAGCCCCAGGTAGCTTATTGGTTAAGGAGCGAATTTACTGAACAGAAGGTCCGCGCAGAGTACTCTAAACAGAAAATCAGGGTGATTTCATTTTTCGACATGTGTGCGAACCTGAAAAGTACAGGCTCCTACATCAAGACTTCTCGTCCTTTCGTGCTTCTCTGAAACTTAATAACGATAGGCTTGAGTTTGTTAATTGGCTCACCTGTCTCGGCCTCTGCATAAGCAATGATTGTGCCGTAACGGATAAAGTCAACTTACAGGTAACAAGAGTGAGAGGTGAGGTGGTCACATTGGTGGGACCGTTTCCTGAAACTCAACAGGGGAACAGGTATATTGTGGTCACGGTCGAGTATAACTAGAAGTCGTGGTGACAACAGTGATCGACGCCGTCACAATATCAGTAAGCTGTCTGGAAGACATTTAGCACCTAACAGTCACTTTGCCCAAGGGACACGTCCGGCATTACAGGCCGCACTGGTTGGGCCATATGTTGCGCGAATACTGGTTCCCTTATCAAGTTTACAACAGATCTAATCAAGAGCCGAGTGACGTTTGACTTTGCAGTAGAGCATGGGGATGATTATAGGAAGAATGGGTCCTGTTGGTGCAGCATGCTTTCCAGGTGAGGGTCTGCGTTACCTTTCTGCGACAGGCCGAAAACGATGCATGACATTTGTAACCTGGTTGCACTGGCGTTTCTGACACCAGTTTTCATTCAGGTTGTATGAGTGATTAGGGGTCTAGATACGCTGGATATGTTAACGTGGCCAGCGCTAGTCCCCTCACATCCCTCTTTCTACTCCAGGATTTTCCCCATAGAGCTTGACAGCGAACCATCGGTTTTCAAAGTTAGTGCCGCTGTAGGTTATTATAGTGATCTCTGGAACACAGTCCCCTGAGTCAACCTGTTGTCTGGACCTCGTTTTAACCTCTGAAACCTGTTATTTTTCTGCAGGTGGTACACTTCAGTCTGGCATATATATAACGTACTACAATGTATTGAAAGTTTTGTCTATCACATGGATATTTTAAACATCGTCAGTTCGCAACAGGTCCGTGGCGAATTTCCCTGAGATTCATGTCTTTCAGAGCTCAGCTGACGACAGGCACCCTGAAGCTCACATTATTGTCCCATCGGAAGGTATGTCTACTCATTTTTGAAGCGAGCTTCAAATTTCAGGGATTTGTGTCAAACTGAAAACGACCAAACAAGAGAAAGTTTTTGTAAACATATGTCATTCAGAAAAGGTACCAGTTCCCCGAGATATCACGGATGACGAACTGCGATCTCTTCTTGAGGATGTGGAGAATTCACCCCCTTTCAAGATTCCCATGAGTATTGGTGAACCTCATGCTGAGCTGGATGCTGGTAATTCTTTCCTTTGCTACTTCTCACCAACGTACCATTCTTGGCGCGAATAGATTATCACTTGTAATGCCATGACCTACAGTTCCTCCTGTACCTATGGCGTCTGTTTGTCCAGTACAGTCGAACTGCTTTATTTTAGGCTTTCCGGAGCGATAATAATGTGATGTGCGCGTGAAATGCGGTATTTTATTGAAACGTAGGCCAATTGACGAATGATACTAGTACATAATTGCTTGATCCGGTGTTAATTTCCATTACGAACCACTGTGTTGCCTGTCTGATGACTCACAACGGGCTTTTGCGAAGTTGTCCGCCGATCTCAGTTCTCCGGATTTATATCGGCTTTACAGACCATCACTCAACAGATTTCGTACAAACCCTTGGCATCTTCGCAACTGTGGTCAAGGGTTTGGATTCGTAGAATCCTGTTGTGAGTAATCAGCCGGTCTATGCATGATGGTATCACAATGAACAGTGGCCCCAAATTAAGAAGGAAGTACGTTTAGGTAAAGGGCCGCACTTTTAGTGTACATTACCATGCAATCGACTTCCGGGTGCTGACCTTGGCGAGCTATTTCGAATGGATAAACAATTGTAGATTCAGTAGGAACATCATCTTATTGTCAGGAGGTACAGCGGGCAGCTGGGAAACTAGTGCGGACGTGATGGCCAGTATAGATTTTGAAAAAAATCTACTGGCCACTTGTTCGTATATTTCACGAACATCGAGCTAAGAATAGCTTTACGCATCCCGAGAGGTGAATTTTCAGCATACCTCTGGTCTTTGTGTACTTTTTGTTCGTTTGGAGGAACCAAAGCTGTTTTGTTGGACTCGTCTAGTTCTTTGGGACGCATTTGACACGATGCTTCCATAGTAAACACTTTAACTTTGGAATCCGACCAAAAACTAGCACCTAGCTTTATATTTTACGGTGCGGATGTTCCATAGCAGTACAGTTTCCAACTGCCTGGGCCTATCCCAATGTTCCATGCCCTTTGACCCACGTTTTTACCTTACGTTAGCAATTCACTTTTCTCCGCACCCACTTCCAACGCGTTCGCAGCTGCCAGAACCATGCTTTGCTCCCTCTCTTATTATTCCTAACCAATGGAAACCGCTGGATTGTCACAAGACCTCACAACTTCTAGAGTCTTTCTCCGTATCGAGATCTCTAAGCCTATGTATTGGGGACCTGTAGCTCTTTACCTTAGCCGAACTCAATTGTATTCGCGTATCTCCAAGCTGATCAAATTTCTCTTCTTGTTGGCCCCCATTAGGGAGGATTGGCCAGATCCCTAGTTTTTTTAGTGACTGAATTGAACTTGAGTCAACTTGTTGGTTTTTGGGGAATTTGCTGTGTCTGCCTGCATTTCCAAAGATTCCCTTTTTGATTTCTTTTGATTAAATCTCTCTCATAGTGGACAATAAACATGGGTACTACCGGGAAATGCTACTGTTTGAAGGATATACGGTCATTGCCGTGGTCTGGGAATAAGTGTGTTATTCGTTGTCTTGCCGTTTTGTCTTCATTTAAGCAGTTCGATTGGCCGCTTTCAGGTAGTACGTTAAACATGGGTTTCTTGATATACCAGAGTTGACATATTGATCAGTTGTACAACTCTGTGGTCGGATGCGAACCAACAGTTGGGCGATCGGTTTGTGTGTGTGCTGAATGATTGCACAGTCGAGATTCAAAACTGTTTACGGGGTTTGAATTGTTTGGTTAACACTCTGTGACTACGCTGTTCATTTGGTCTTATCAACTTATGCTCACCCACGCCGTCTCTTGCTTCTTTTCTACTACACTTGTAGCCGGAAATGGGTGCACTGCATATGACGTCATTGTTCACCCGAATTTGCTTAAAAAGGTTCAGTCTTCGGAGTTGTTCGAAGCGTTTTTAATGACTGTGATTTTCGAAGGATTGGAGAACAAATACAACGTTCAGTTAGAACGGAGTAAGTCTTGCGGCTGACAGTCTACTATTTCTAATATAATCAGCATGGGTTGTGCTAAAAAATAAGCGTGCAATGGGGAGACTTCAAGAACAATATGTACGCGCTGCCCCTCGCCCTGCTATTGTAGAGATGGGAGACACTTCTAGGTAGGTAAGAAAACCATTGTGTTTAATCTAACTAGATCGAACAACAACCCGAAATTGATCCAGGAAGTTATGGAGCCCCAATCATATCGAGATAAGTAAGCGCTCAGCATCTGTATGACACGCTTTCCGAGCATAGACAAGTGGGCAATGTTCCTCCATACGAGTTGCTTGCGGTCCCCGAAGAAGGCAATCCGGAGTACTTAGTCGCACGAATCACGCTGCCTAAGCTGGTGAGATTTTTTATGCTGCTAGTTTTTTGTCTTTTCTCATCATTTGCTTTTACCATAAATCTGATGAATACAAATCACCGCTTCTTATCCTGATTCGAGTTGTTTTGAACCGTTGCTTCACGTAGCACAGCGGTTTGCTGAATGTGTCATCTGTTTTCACATGTGAATACAGCACTAGTCACGTATTGATTGAAAACACTTCCTTGTGGGTCTTTGCAAACCAAGAAGCCGGTTGCAGTCAGCCCTTCGCGGTAGACAGTGATGTTCTGAACGGATCGTAAAGTGTGTTGAGTGGACGCCAAACCATCGGCTGGCCCTTCCCACCAATGTACAACCTTTCTTCTTTAATTAGGCATCATTTTTCCGCAATATTTCTTAAAATAAGATAAAATCATTCACTTACGACATTCTTTTGATGCATGACTGCAAAGCAACACGAAGTATGCACGAGCGTTCGGAATTAGCCATGCTAACCAACTCTGGACTATAGCTATCGAAAAGTCAAGTGATGGGGTGGACCGCGTTCAGTTGGACTAAGAGTTCATATCTCAACCCTTAATCTATTTTGAGATCAATTTTATGGTGGGATGTATTTCTTTTCGGAACCGTTTTTTGAGATCTGGTTTACTGAAAGATCCGACGTGTCTCTCTCACCCCATTATGCTTCCTCCACTTGAGAGCAAGTTGACCTTACTCCGTGAACAGAATGAAGGCTCAGCTTATCGACAGCTGCTGGATTGACGCAGTTTACACTCAAATACATGATAGGCTGCCAATGAAAACGGTACCCATCATGCAGTTGCCTGCAGATTCGGAGTCTTATTCGGGTGTCGTGAGCCGGATTATTTCATACTTCGCTGTATTCAAATTGGCATGTGTTCCGCCTAAACCGAAGTTTCCACAGTTCTGCGAAGGTTGGTGGCCGAGCACATGCTTTTTTAGAGGGTTGAACGTTTGGAAACCGATCTTCCAACGATCCTCTAAACCCGTAAAATTTTATCTCATTTCATCATAGTCGTTTGTCTGCATTCTGAGGGTCAGCAGTTCGGATAAGAAGACCCAGGTGAACTCCGCACTAGATTGTTTGAAACACGTTGCTCTCCCGAGTCAACTCGAATATCAAAGCCGATAGTATTACTCTTGATGATGGTCAACCTTCGTTTGCTAATTGCAGATTCTTGAAAACCAGAAGCCTCATGAACCAAACGATATACAGCCAATTGGCTCTGTAGAAAGACATGAAGATATGTGCGATGTTTGGCCGACCAACTACAGCCAACTGACAGCCAAGGATGTGCACTGTCAGACCCACCCATTCAGTGGCATTTGCAGACACTCGCAAATCTGTATGGTCGCCAGTCTGAACGTTGGCGAGTTTATTTTGAGGCCGAGGCTTAATAAGGGGATTAATAAAGGTGGCATTGGTATACGTAATTCTAGGCCGGTAGGAAGACTGAAAGTCGTGTAAGAACTGCAGTCGCAGTTGTGACTCTCAATGGCCCATATCTAACTCAGAGGTCGTTAGTTCAAACCATCCTCGACTGCCCTGGTGATCCTGAATCTGTCGGTAGCTCTAGCGGCTGACTTTCTCTGGGTTAGTACTGGTCGTTTGGGAAATCTCAGTCGCTCTGAAAAGGTTACCGAAAAGTCCAGATGGTGTGTAACGGCTGTTTTTGGGGGGTGGACTGAATTCTTTTTGTCTGATATTTTCTCAGACAATCTTTTGGGATGGGACTGTTGTGCTCCTGCTGTGTAGTAGGATGGTGGAGATGTTTTGCGAAGTAGTCCAGCCAACACTGGTTCACCCTCTCAATCGATCTTCACTTAATCTAGGGCGTTTAGCTGAAAAGAAGGCGGTGATCGCTTGGTGCTTGATACATTCATGCCTAACTGTAAAGATTATCCTTGGAAACACCAAAAGTGTCCTTTATATAGGCTAACCTTGGTGTATGTGTGTGTGGGGTGGGTGGGTGGGTGGTTTCTTACTACTAAACATTTGCCTTCTTTCATTTTCAATAACCCTATCTCCGTGGTAGTTCCATTACCTGTTTAGCCACAACCGGATAAATGCAGTGTCTTTCGTAATGATTGCAATGACTCCTCCCAACGAGCTGGCAAGAAGTGCAACATCTCTATAAAGTGGACCTTGTTCCAGAGATATATCGTTACTAGGTGTTGTTTAATGTTCCAAACGCCTCAGTTCCATATGCGGTACATCTTTCAAGTATAAGGCACTGTAAACGTATATTTTTAGCCAGTCTAACTACAACCGTGAACACCCGACCGGGGAATTAAAAAACCGATCAGTATTTGTAGCCGCTCCTCCTCTCGAAACATCGTCCCGTTGTTTGTTGTGTAATGCTGGTGCTCCTCAGTGGTCAACCAGTGTGGAGGCATTTCCAGGCAGTGAAGGGACTTAAACTGCAGCCGAAGTCAGTCTGTGTTGAAAAGCCAAGAGGCACTTTACATCTGTCTTATTCTTATTTGTAATTAACTGCAGTGCATATGTTGCAAACGTCTGAGAAGGTTCGAACCCGCGATCTTGCAGCCATTGCTTTAGCGCTAGGCCATTCATCCACGTGTGATAAACTCTTACTTGAACATGAGGTAGCGCCTTTCACCCTTCACGACAACAGTTCACGTCACATGATCCGGTTTTTTCTGGATCCTCGACTGATGAATTTTCAGATAGATAGCTCGTGCGATATGTGGGACTTTTTCCTTTACAAGCAAGTTACTTATAGTTTATAGGCATTAAGCGGGTTTTAAAATTTTTCTGGAGCCTTCTTCCTACATGTGAAGTCAGTCTTTCCCGAAAATTGAAGAAGCAATGTACAGTTGTTTCATCCAAATTTGGGCATGAGCGGCTCCATATCCTGTCTAGGTGCAGATCGATCATCCCTCTGATCAGCCACCCATAGCCAAACGTTGTACTGTTCAACTTCTAGCCGGAAGAACGCGCGTCTGAATCCCCTTAGGTATTCATCAGTTACTTACTCCTCCTCCTCGACAGGGATAAAGCAGCCGTACGGTGCTGTTCGACCTTTAGCATAGAGTGGTTTCATTTGCAGGATGAAGTCGGTAATGAAATTAAGGTAACCCTAACTAATTCATCTTTTTGAACAATGCATAGAGCACACCATTTACGAGAGGCTACCAATCCCCACACTACAACTGGAAGCGTATAAAACCGCACGAAATATTATGGAGATTATGCAAAAAATTTCCGGGAAGTATTTACTCCATGGGTACTCGCTCTGTGGAACCAAGGGATCCTCAAAGTCACCTTTTAGTCTTTCCGAGTACATACAGCCGGTTAGCTCCGGTTGATCAATATTGCTCCAATGAATCTGGGTCGCTTTGACTGGCTACGATCCGCAGTGATGATTGGAACTCCAACTGCGCCTTAACCTGTTTTCGTCTTTGCCTCATTACACTTCCCACTGTTTTCGAAGTCATCGAATAACTGCGATTTTTAGTTATAACCACCACGCGCACTGCACTGCTAGATAATCGCTGGTCTGTTTGAATGGATGAATCTTACAAAAGCGACTGGGCCCGCACAGCTCATGAGCTATCAATGGTCGTGCTGCGAGAGATGGATACTATCGAAACAGGTGCTGTCAAATGGTATCGACGACTGAGATTTGCGTGTTGGTGGCTATTGAAGGCGTGAGTTGTGCAGACTTTCTATGGTTACAACGGAGACATCGAAACAAGTTAAGTCTTAATTGCTTCGGCGAGTTGTTGAATTCGTGTTTCTCAGTTTATCGATGCAAGTGCTTGAAACCCCGTCACCCCCTATCACATCCTTTCAAACGCCGTGTCCCTAGGCTTATTCGACGAAATCCGGTGATGGTGCGATTGCCCACACCGAGTTTCCAGTAGCATAGTCCTACAGAAACGTGTAATAGCGGTGGTATGTGCATTGTCCACGGTGGATGGAAGAATATGAGCTGCTTGATTGTCGTGACCAATTTCAAAGTTTGATGGCAGGTCACTTTGTTCTGGTTAGCCGACATTAGCTATCTCCGGACAACAGCGTCGTGCATAATGGGGGAACGCGGCATTACAACCGATCAGGCCTGTAAGATTCGGGCAATTAAGGATCTTACAGGACGATTGGAGTTATCGGACGGAGCGCAGTTCGTATTCAGTAGGCAGTAGGAACAGACGGATTAGGGCAGTAGACGCTGTATTGAGAACTGGTTCTATGAACAGATGGGTTAATAAACATCATGAACTAAGCAGAACATATAATCAATAATAGCGCAACCGGTAGGAGCAGAATAAGAGAGTCAGGCAGCAGTTAGGCTTTCTGAAAGGAATAGCGAGTGAGTATCAAAACATATACAAACGTACGGATACGGGCAATCAGATAGTGTAAGTGGGCCGTATACAAAGACGACAGCACAGAAAACAGTCAGTACATTCGGGAGGTAAGGGCAACTGTTTGGAAAACGGGTATCGGGTAAATTCGGCACAAATTAAATGTTCCTGCAGTCTTTAGCTGACGGCGCAGCGCAGCAGCATATGCAACGTGTCAAATCGGACTGCGCGCTTAGGCCTACTTAAAACAAACCTCAACAAAGACTATCGGGTAAGACGCAATACAAACGTAATACAAAAAATAGGACTGTATGGGTTGTCGAGTTGTCGCAGCAGATAGCTTGCTTGTCTCCCATCCGAGGAGTCCAGAGTAGATCGATCCACTTTTCAGTCGAAACAGACACTCAAACATAAGTGGAGTTGACACGAAATTGCGAGCAAACACGGACAGGTGACGGAATCTCGGCATTAGTTACCAGAGCGTAAGCAAACCTTGTGTGGTAGCAAAAAACCTCAGGGAAGCAAAACGGCGTTGTAATAAACAGGTGTAAGTTATGCTACTCCTGAGTAGTCAGAACAAATAGGAAGAATAACCCGCTGGTCGCCGTTGTTTCACAGGAGCAATCAACAATGCCATTCAGGCGTACTCATGTATAGTTGGTGGGCGACAGGAATATCTGATTTCCACTTTGAGAATACAACCCTATGAAGCACACACGTAGCGGGTAATCTGGAGTTGTAGAACTGGGAGAAAAATGGTTCCTACGTATGAAACAAATCAGTGGGGTGAACGTAAATTTATCGTTCATAATGTACCCGGACTATTTTGCTAGATGAAAGGCTACTGCTGCGCGGATGAGCGGCCTTTGTCTGGAAGTTTTCTATGGAGGGTTCCCATCTTTTTCATTGGAAAATAGTCCTCATCTAGTGGGACCTTGTGGTGTGACAGCTTTATCGTAACACTGTTTCTGAGTTTAAGGATGTCGCTACCTCAGTCTAGATGTCTTGTTCACCCCTGATGGACACTGTCCTCTTTTAATTCATTGGATCAAGTATTTAGGCTTTTCCAAACACGATGAACGGTTGAAATGCCTTAGTTAATGGTCGAGTGTTGGGCACTGTTGTTCGGCGGCAACTTGAGTTGAAGCAGGTTGTTTTTAGCCTCTACTCATTAAAAAAATCTAGTTTATCCCCGGCTATTATGTATTCATAGATGGTGTTGGCTAGGTTGCCGCCACCAGAATCCCTATGGCCCCAGCTTCAGATTCATGTTCGCAATGGATGCTCAGGCGAAATTTGAAACGGATGTGGACGAGCGTTAAGAAACTAACCTGCCATGTTTCACTGGGATTGATGAATTCTTAAAGTAAACCAATTATTCGACTATCTTCCTCCTAAGCGGTTTCGTCCTATTAGGCAGTGAGTTCCAGACTGACTTGGGTGTGGCAATCTTTTTCTTTCCCACGCCCGTGCAAACGCCTTATTATATCATAAGAGGTCGCCGAAATTGTATGTCTTGGGTATCCACCGTCTCACTTAGGCTATGAAACCTATCAAAACTAGGGAGATAAGCTTCCGAGCGCATTTACTTGACCCAAAAAGCAAGTATAGGTTGTTCTCAGGGCGTCTCCTGAGTGAAAATCGTGGAAACGCCTGTTTTCTCTCTCACTATTGCCTATCAACATTTGCATCGGTATCTACCTCCAATTTTTCTCACGGCTAGAAAGGGGTCGTAAATTCGTATTCGTCTGAGTCTGTACATACTTCAAGGGCGTTATTCTTTCAGCCTTCAGTCGCACTACTTTTTATCATCTACATTGGCCGGTTGGCTGACACTGGTAGTGCTAGCGACGATTTATACTGATTCTTTCAAGGTCGATGCTAGGGCGTTCACTGTGATCCAGCTAGCCTTGGATGTATGTATGTTGGCGTGTTTGCGTATGCACCTTGGGCGGTGGGCTGTATCTATGGGATAATTCCTGTTTGGTTGGCATATAAATATACGTGGTCAGGGGCGTCATCGTCTTTGCCACTTGCTGTCGTGTACAGGAATTTATCTATGTATGGAGTATTTCGCAACACTTTATCGACGTATACACTTATTTCACCGGTAAGTTTTGATACGATGATCACATCGTATGGGATAAACACTTTCCCGTGATTGATGCGATTGTTACTCTGATAATAATGATAATGATAATAATAATCGTTCAAATGTCTTGTGCTATGTACTGGTTTCTCCGTACTCCGCGAGTAGATATCTACTTGTTGATGAATCCTTTGTAAAGGATGCACCTAGCTGCATCGGTTGCAGTTGCTATAGTTGCTGCAGTTCTTTGTTTTTAGGCAAAAGTGAATATCCGTTCCGCTGCAATATCCCGTCGGTGCCTAGCTACCGTTCCACCCAAAGTATACTGTCAGATTGCCCAAGCCTATACAGAAGCGTTCGAGATTCTGAGGTTGGGCTCGAACCACGGACCTTCTAGTCAGTAAGTTCGCGCCTTAACCACAGCTCTCTCCAGCTCGACGACAGCTTTACTACTTACACTATCAAAACCGTCGTCTATCCATACTGTTGTCTTGCCTCCGAACCCGGTACCATTGATTCGGACATGCGTTGTCATAGTGCTTCCTAATTGAGTGGGTGGTGGCCCATGTCGCCCTCTTTTCCCCACGACAATCGGTAAATTTCTGACACTAGTGGCTCAATTTAAGCTTTTTTAGGCGCGTGAGAAGGAGCCTGCTCTACGGGGTGGTTGATAGGCAGTCGGTGTAGAGCCAGTTTTTCATGACATCGATAGTAGCTGTTGCTGCTGTAGGGGTAGTTGCCAATTCGTAACGGTTGCTTCAATATGTGATCGGTGTAGGTAGGGGTGCTATTGGGAGTGAAAATGGAGGACTGCGGTAGTTTTTCTGTGCTCTGTGTCCAACCTCTTTCTGCTGGCGTTGAACTTGTCAGTTGAATGTCTTACCAACAGCAACAAGTTGTTAACCCTGAGATCTCCCTCAGAGATATCCCAGTTATTGGGTCCCCCACTGTATGCAACCGCATAGATGATTCGTCAGTTTCCCGATCCTATACGTTTTCTTCCCACCCCCCAAGATTACCTAACTGAATTCCATAAGCTAGCTGCCTATCGTCCTCTTAGGTTACTGAAATGCACCCTTTGCTTTCTGACAGGCGTGCGGTACTATTCCATCTCCAAGCCTTTTTTCATTCCTTTCGCGAACAACCGGTTTACCCCTGATCTTGCTCAGTTAAATAACTATTCTGGCCCAAGCAGTTTGAATTTGTTCTCCTCAGGATTAGCAAGCACTCAATTATGAAATAAAAGTCATCCGAACAAGGCCTGGTTATTGCCGGATTGCCCGAGCCAAGACGAGAACAGTTGAAAACTACGGATCTTCCGGTCAGTAGCTTCGCACCTTGGCCGAAGTAATCACACAGCAGGTTCACTAAGCCGTCGTTGATGCTGTCATCAGAGAGAACCGGTAAAAGGATTCTTTGATCGAAGCACGTTTTAGGATACCTCGAAATTAGCAGTCATATTCTTCCTCCTTTTTCGAGTATCGAATTAATCTCATTTACAACGGAAGCTACAGTATCAAACATCGAGTGAGGTTGGTTTTACGTGGATTGCAACTAGTCTAGTTTGTCCATGCACGCGGTCGGTCTAAAATAACCTGTTCCATTTTTCGGAAATAGTATTATGTTGACCGATCGTTGGAATGGAATTGTCCTTGAAAGGTAGTTCAGCCGGTGGGGTTGAGAGCTTGTCGACATCTACGATATGAGGTAGAAAACCAGGACAACATGTCTTATTGGGGTTCGTAGACATATGTATCTACCTGGGAAGCTGTACAAGCCCCGGTGGTCTAGCCAAAGATGCTATTTTCATCCGGATTGTGAATGCCACAGTAGCTTTTGTGAACCTGCATCACCTGTGGCGTAAGCTTAACATCAGCTTTTCTGTCAAGGGCTGAGTTTGCAGTGCTGCGGTACGCTCCATACTATTATACGGGTCAGAAACCTGACCACTGCGTGCTGAGGAAGTTAAAAAAACTTTCGGTGTTTAACCGTCGATGTCTCTGGATCATTGCCCGAGTCCGGTTGGGGACGCTGGTTTAGTAATGCTGAAGTATGTCGAATGGTTTTCGGGAGAAATAACTCGTCCACAGTAGATGAACTGATCACGCTCCGTAGGCTGCGCTGGTTATTCAGGTAGGGAAAAGAACCAGTCTTATGGTACCTATCGATGTCCAAAGAGCAAAAAGGAGCTCAAGCGCACACAATATATACGGTAAGACAAACGCCTAAGGTTGTTTTCAAAGTTATTCAGATCACCGACGACAGTGCATAGAGTCATCGAACGAAGCAACCACAGAGGTCTCAGATCAGATGCCGAGTAATTGGGAACAGTTAGAGGTTGACCAGGTTTACACCGAAGGGCCAAGGTTTTTTTATGGCTAATAACTTATTGCATTTCCGGTTGATGGATGTCATGGAGTCTCAATCACCTGTGTGAATACCAGAGCCATCAGGTTGAACAACCTCATTATCTGTCTAGGCTAACTAACCTAGCGCTTCTGAAGGACAGCCGCTCCAATACCCCTAGATTCAGATCCACAGAGCAAGTTTGATGATTTTGCCCGGTAAAAATCGAGTGTAGCTGGTTATTACAGAAGGAATGTATATTTTCAGTATAAGAGCTAATTACTAATTAGCGCGATGCTTTTTATGTTGTTCATTTTCCCACATTGATCCTTTAGACCGACTTCCCGCCGAATTTTTAGTCTAATATGTGCACTTGAGGCGCGACAGCATGAAAAGATTTTATGTAGGTGGGACCATGCAAGGTTGTTTGACACTGAACGTGGGTAATTAAAACACTTCGGCGTAAACATGGAAAACTGGGCTGCATGTCATAGTTTATGCAAAATGGGTACAAAAACAAATAAAAAGGGATACCCATTTTCCAACTTGACACAGAGTACATGCACTGAAGGCCGAAATGTAGGTCAGCTTCTCTAATTTTTTGGGCGATTTTGGCATGAGAGCGACAGATAGGCATCGGACAGCTAAAATGATCCAGAAAGGCATAGCTGAAGAGTTAGGAGGGGTGACGAGGTTAGGCGAAAGAAGACTGCGAGGACCAATACAACGTTCCGGTTGTGCAAACCGAAGAAGGGGCTTTATTTGTGACACCCCGATTTGAACTTCTGACTCAGCTTTGCGCTTCTCAGTACACCAATTGTTAGGGTTTTTTGGGGAACTGTTCCCCTGGAGCCGATAAATCACTATTCTGACTCGCTCTGAGTCGCTTTTGGTTCGGAGGCCAACATCAAGGTGGACTTGGTCAATCGTCTATTAGCTGTGAAAGAGTTAGCTGGTACTGAACCAAGCAGATTGTCCATTGCGACACCGTCGATCGACATTTAAAACCGGCATTCTCAGTACACAATAATAGTGTTTCGGGAAGTTATGTCTGCATAGTATATGAGTGTCCTTTGCGCTAATCTAGATTGCACAAAGTCGACCGTTTCTTGCATTTGGGGATCGGTGCAAAGTGACAGTAGGCCCATAGGGCGCATGAGTTCATTTTTGACATCAAGACTTTCTATCTTATCAGCTAGGTCAGCTAAATTTGGTGTGACATATTTGTAAATTTTCTGAACTATGGCTTCAAGGCATCAGTCAACCATCATGTTTTTACGGTTCTCGTACACTCTCTGGACTTCCGAAGGAATATGTGAACTTTCTGTAGCTCACTGCTTTACCTCACACCTATTATTGAGGAACATTTTAGCTTCAGTTTGAGAACTGCCACTCTAATCACGCTTACATACCCACGTAGATCTATAGGGACAGTAGTCCATACTTATACATTTCCCTCATTCAGGGATGAACTTTTATTCGTTTCAACTCAACTAAAGTTATCCACTGAAAATGGAAATCCAGCGGATACAGTTGTTCCGGTACCGATCCACACGCAAATGTCTTCATGTTCCTTAATGAACGATATTAGCGGGTGCTACCTGCTGGTCACTGGAAAAAGACTGGTGCTATTGTTCCTAACCCGTATGCACCCCTCAGGGATACGAGAAAGTCATCTGCGACTGCGGGTGGGATGTCCTTTAAGGCCGGAACATGGCTTTCAAACTTAAATCGGAACAACTTTTTATTGCTGGTAAGCAGTGAGCAGCCTTGGAGACAACCTGTTGAGGTTTATGCTCGCTGTCTTGATTTCTTGGTTTGGTTTTATTTGCTCGCATCAAGTCCAGTTATGCGCGCCACCTACCATCCGTCTTCCTATTCGTTCCTTCATAAACACGCAACAACAGTACACCACCAGGAAGTCACATTGCTGCCGGGCTTCCTTGTGCACAGTCGCCTCATTAGTGGTGGTTGGCTGAGCATTCATCAAGAAAACGTCATTGTCACGAATCGTTTATGAACAAATTGCAGTTAGAGGAGAAATGCCTACCAAATATCTTTCCTAGATTGGACGGTCAGAATTTAGAGTGCGAAACCATTAGCCTGGCAGCCTTAAGGTCAACAGTGTGGCGGAAGAAAACGAAAAAGTAGTAAAACAAGTTCATGCAGGGCACTTATTTGCCGGGACACGGAAACCAGGTCGTCTAATGAGTTTTTTGTCATGTCATCGGGAGGACGAACATCATCCTCGGCTATGATCTCACCTAGCAGGATTTATAAGCCTGCAATGGTTGAAGCTGGTAAAAAATTTGAAAAGGATATCTAACAATGCAGTTATCGTTACCTGCGGCTTACATGGTTCTCAGAGGGACATGGAACTTCTTGTCGTTGAGGGGCCACCACTTAAAATCATACAGCCAATACTTTTGGACGAGACACTGCTTTTAAGATTGCTGAAAATCCTTCGAAACCCCACGATCGGTTCCGCTCTTCTTGGATTCCGTCAGGTAGACACGGTCCAGAGTTCTACGTTAACCGAAAATTCGACGCGATTCTTGAACTGCACTCATTTGCAAACTAATTTGGTTTTAGCGGGCAACTCAGCTGGATCTCAACTGCATCTTTTGCTTACGATATTCTTTCACGAAAAATGCTGTACAAAGGTTGCCTTATGTTTCAGTTGGTGCGATATTTGAGGTATCACAAACAAGTGATTCATTTGGGTCTTCCAATAACACTAAATTTACAAATAAGTACATTTCGCCAATAGCCTATAACTTGGTGCTCAGTTAGAATATGAGGTTGACGGAAACTCAGGAGCTGCGCCTACTTGATGTGTCCCAAGATTGAAACTGGTTGTCGAAGAGTATTGAGTTCCGTCAGGAAAATATGCTGCGATATCCCAAATATCGGACCAACCGAAACATGAAGCTGCTTTTGTGCAGTTTATCATAAACCAGAGATTCAGGATCCAGCTGAACTCCCGTTAATTTAATTGACCCCCCACGTTTGCAGATGAGTGTATTCCGCCCAGTATTTTCTGGCTCCTCCCAGTTTAAGTACGCAAAGCTAAAAACGAATATAGTCTGGCGAGCGCCCTTTTAACCCTGTAGACAACGGGATTTTCATTAGCACAGCGCAGAATGCACGGCAGACAATTCTTGACGTTCGTCCTATTCGATAGCGGTAGATTAAACGAGCAAACACTTCGAATCCTCAAGGTATTTCTTCCTGATGTGCTACTGTTGTGAGGTATAAAAGTTCAATCAACAACATTTTGAAGGTGGTGCTTGAAAGCATTCCCGCAAATTATGCTGTGCTTTTTGAAAAATATGGGTAATTTGCCATTCGTTTTGTTTGGACGAAATGCCTATTTCCGGATCCACGCACCACCACAGTTTTTGGCCTCTTTATGTCACCGGAAACCCTTTGTCTGATATTTGTATTCCGATTTATTTGTGTGGAGAAATAAATTTGGCGCCGATCGATGACTGCCGCTCCGCTTCTTCACAGCACTTCGTTTCGTCCGCACCCCATGGCTACTCGAGATGCTGCTCATCTTTACACTACTCAAATACCATATGAGTAGCTGGTGTTTAGAGGGAAACTTGGCGTGATGCTGACATTTCAGAGGTCTGCCGTCGAACCTAACTACCCTTGTAGACTGCTTGATCCCATTTCGATGCAACGCTAGCTGCCTTATATTCCAACCTTTTCCCTTCATCCGTCGTCGCCTAGTTATCCTTTTCTACCCTGTCTCCCAGCTTGACCGCCTGTGTAGTAAAATTCCAGAGAACAGGATTCCGAATTGTTTGGTACTTGTTTTTTTATACGGTTTAGAGGATACCTGTTCGGCTCTACCAGCAGTCAGATGGTAATAGTAGTAGTAGTCAGAGTATTTAGTCGCTTGGGCAAGGTGACTGAGTTTTCTAATGACTCAAAAAGTTCCCCAGTCGCGATGACTTTCCAACACAATGAAAATCAGTAAGAAGTTAAATAACAAGTAAATTGAAAGAGTAGGTGAGATGATCACTTTTCGAGTTTATTGGAAATCAAGTTGGGAAGCGGAGTTTTCTGGGACCGACCGGTCAGCTTATAAGTGCAGGCTCGCATAAGACAACTACAAGATACCAAATCATGGCAACGGTTATAATCTTATCCACAACCCAGCAGATGTTAGCTTCCATGGCCCGCCTTTGTAATGCAAACCAGGTCTGTGGCTGATTTATCGCCACTTTACCATTTTCGATATTTTCACTTTGCAAGTGGGGCTTTATGAATCCCCCGAGATCCAGTGGTTTAGAAGTCCATTTCACTTTCCGCTACTATTTGGGGCAATGGGAGACTGTGATCCTCAGGCTTCTTCTAGGACTTCATGTGCACTACGTAGGCACCTTCCGGCATAGCTCGGTGGGCTACCGAGACACAATAACGGTTTCATTGTGAGATAGAGTTGCAGATACCTTTTTCTCAAGGCGTTTACCGTGGCAATATATTTGAAAGCATGTGCTTCACTAGAATAATAGCATGACGCTTTTGAATTTGGTTATCTCGTTCTTAGCTTATCACTGACACTGTATACGGTGTTACTGTGTACACTGTTTATTGTTTTCGGATTTCCGATTCACGAAAATTCCTGGTGATAGTCTTGACTGGTAGTTCAGTTACTCGATAAATCACATTACCAATTGAGCTGCTCTGTGTTTTCCGATGGCTAGTTAGTTTCACTTTTTATCCTCGCGATATAACGTTTGTTCCGGTGTCGTTCTGGATACGATGAGAATGATATGCTTCACTACTTTGCTGATCTTCATTGGCTCTAGGTGGTCATGGTGCAGATGGTAATGCGAAGCGTGACATTGCAGTCAGAACAATGCCAAACGGAAGTGAATAACAACCCAAAACCGCCTTTAATGTGGGTGCTTATTTACAGGAAAATTAACTTCGTTTTCAACAAGTGTATAGGATGTTTCTTTACTAGGTAGTGACTGTTTGTGTGGTGAATATCGAACTTATCTATCCTGCGGGTTGTTGGGTACTATCTAAAGATGATTCATCCTCAAACAAGACACATGACAATACTGGATAAGTGGCCATCGGACCCTCTATGCCTGCTCTTTCACAGAAGCTGGCTACTTCTCACCTAGCTGTTTCAATGCGATAGTCGTTGCGCACACGTGTAGTAGTAATCCCCTTGAGGCTTCCTATCCTCGAGTTGGAGGGTTTTCTTTACGCGCCGACCACTTTGTTGCGACTACAACACTAACGAAATGTGGTGTCAGTTTCTTGTGGCCTACTTTTATACTTTATATAATTCTTCATTCGCGTAGGTTTATCGTATGGACCAAATGCTTCTTTATCCATCAGTTTCTTCGACCGTTGTGTTTTTAAACTTTTGGCCAGGCGCCTATTCCTGTACCTGGTATAAACTGGTTGTTTGTAATCCCCACCGTCATTTTCGCCGGTTCTATTTTTTCTGTATCTGGGCCGCATGCAAACTGATCTTTTTGCCGGAGTTATACAATACGTCACTCATCAGCGTATGAATGGAGGGGGGCGACGATTGTCCCAACTTTCTGGGAACTCATCATATCGTCCTTGTCCATTCCCCGAGCAAATCGGTTGCCGTCACGAATTATCCGTTCGTATATGTATTCAACTCATTATCCGTTGGCATGACAACCGCATCGGGTTGCTGAAGTGGTCGATTTTCGGGCACGAATCGCATCGACTCCCATCAACGCGTGAGAGTAGTACAAAGATAGCCCCTTTGATAAAACTCAGTACAAAATGTGTTTTCTCCACCCATGTGTGCCCACTTGTTTGTATTCATAGGGGACTAAAGAACATGGTCTCATCTTCTTTATGACCTCATTTCCAACCACAATCGTTATTGGCGATGAATTTGTTATTGACCCAAGCATCGTTTTCACACTAAGTTGGATGTGGTATAGGAAATCAGTTGAGTAAGCTACGCACCTACGCATTCCGCCACCACTCCACAGCGAATCACACCAATTCTATGCCCTGTCCTCCATGTTATCGTCATCTGACGAGATGTTGCCGTATATGCCAATTACATGTAGTTTCTGAGTGCCTCTAGGGCAATCTACAGTGCTTCCGGCTGGAACGTAGTTCCCATATGTGATTGTGTTGTGGACGAGTGGACTCTGTAGTTCAACGGTCGGTTGTTTTACAGTCATTAGGATCATCTATTCTGGGCACAGTGAGTCCACTGTAGTGAAAAATCCTCATATTAAGGAACGATACCTATCTATCCTGTTACTTCTGTTGAATCCCTTTTAAGGTGGACACTTGACCAAAAACAATTTATCCGAGTGTTCATCAGTCATATTCTCCAAACTCAATCAGTATCCTCTGAGTACACAACACTTTGCTCAACTCGTCTGCTAGAGCCAGCGACAATTTAAGGACTGTGGTAGGTTGCTCTCGATAACGACGGCTGAATACGGGAAATCTGTATCCGACTTGCCGACTTGAGTTAAATATGAAGTTAGTTGCACGCGGACCTGAGTTGAATTCCTCCTAGCACCTGGCTTGACAAAATCTGGCCACATTATATTAACCGTTGATTTCTTGTCATTCAGATGCGAGAATCGAGTGAAATAACTTCAGCTGCAACCTGGTCTCGTCTTGGTTAGTCCTGTTCGTCCACACAGAGCCGAGCTGCTGTTACTGAACTCTGGTCGGTCGATTAAGTTAGAGTATCTAACAGTCGTTATACTTAGCTTGAGGTTGTCGTCTGCAGCGTCAAAAACAGTAACATCAGTGTTGACACTAATGCTTCACTGCCATACAATCATATAGTTTATTTAATTATGTTTAAAGTATTAAGGTGAAAAAGGGAAAAAAGAGTGGATAAGGGAGTGACCTAATGCTAGCCTGCGGCAAGCATTCTGATGTACATACACCTCCAAGCGCCCAGTCAGACAGTCTGGAAAGAAAGTGACAGTACGAACGCCACTGATATCGACTAGTCACCATTCCTTGCATTTTTCCAGCCAAGCGCGAGCTGGGCAGGGTCACGGGGCACCCTATCATAAAAGGTGGAGCGCACCAGCATCACCCAAGCTCTTCGTCATCTCCTTCACGCCCTTCTGCCAAGCCATATGTCCACCTTGAGGTTGTATTTGTATGTGTACTCACTTGTATCTTTTAGGTGACGAGGAAATCTCTGAAACGTTGCAACAATTAGGGGGGGAGCGTTCGCTACCATTTTTAAGTCACGTCAAGTCTACTGACTTTATTTGTAGATGATAACTATAGAGTCAAGACAATGCAATGAAAAGCTCGAAGAAGTTGCTACTGACGACCATACAGGCTTTACAGACCAGAACAAAAATGCACAATAGCGACAGTGCGAACCTAGTCAGTGGGTTAAGCTAATCAACCGAATACAGCCATTGCGCTCAGGTTCGATCATATCCCCGCTCCATCGTCCTAAGCGTTGCATACCATAAGAATCAAACACCGTACAGAACATTAAAAAATAGTCTAGCCACATTATCCATATGAAGTAGTCCACATTCTTAACCATAAACGATGGATAATTTGTTCACCGAGCGATTCAGGGCCAGTGCTGTAAGTGCGAAAAACTGAAAACACTCATAAACTTGCCACAATTTCCTTAAGCTGGTTGGATTGGCGCAAGAGGGGAATACGTTCGATTCGAGAAGAAAGTGATGACATCCGTCAACTGTTAAGTGTATTCAGATTCGAACTTAACAGACTGTCAATCACCAAGACCAATTTCGGTCATAAACCCCAACGTCAAATGACCTTGCATTCGCCTATTAAGTTACGCAGCGTAGACTGTAAGGATGTGGTTGGCAAATTCGGACTGTGCAATCCACCCGACAAAGGAGTCCCTGGTTTTCTGTAGAACGAAGTTTATTATTAGCTAATCATTGCATTCCCAAGCGTTTTATTATTAGGAATCAACATGTCCACCTCCAGATGCATTTAGCATTTGATCACATTAACACTTGTTTTAGTAACGTATTTCCTTTCGTTTACGTCGATAGGGATCAGTAGGAATCAAGTAACCGGATACAGCTTACCATATTTGCTCGGCGCAGGTACGAATAGAATATACAATGAATGAATGACTTCTATTCTGAAACATGTCTCTGGAAATCATCCCAGTACCATCAACGTTGGCGGTCTGTTGTTGAACAGTGAATTGTGACACTGACTAGAACACTTATTTTGGCAATCGCTGCAAGACGCTGTATTGTCTCTTATGACACACCATACTCGCCTCACTCTTCAGTTTTTACTGATTTCAAGTGTGGATAAGCATACAGTTCTTTCATATTTTTCCTGAATGTTAAGATCTTGCCGCCGCTACCTCCTGTGTTTTGGTCTGGAATTTGAGTTTGAGTTCACACACTCGAACCTGCGTTCTGGGGAGTTCAGAATTTACTTACTCAAGTGAGCTTTTCCGATGCTCGATTTGATACCGGATTATGTAGTAACATGTCATTTAAGTTATTCTGCGACAAAGGTACACCATTCTCATCTGGTCCAGTTGACCAGAGGAATTCTGAACTCTTCAATATTTTAAACGTACATAAAAAGCTCAAACGTATTATGTGCATAGTTTGGTCGGATTCCTCGAATTGCTGTATAAAACCCGGGTTCGAACCCGGCCATATAATGAGGTTGGTTTGGCGTACCGTCTGAAGTTTATATCCATATCGGTTGGTAGTACTGTTATTCCTCCATATATACGTTGTCAAAACCAATCCTTTGGTTCTTGGTTTGAATGAAATCATCCCTAACTCAGACAGGTTCCATATGGATTTTTATAACTTGATCAAGTTCATCGCTATAGAACAGTGGGCGAATTATGTATGAGTCTCGAATAGTTTCAAAGCTCCTTTGCTGAGCATGCCAAAATTGTTATGAAGTACGAATCACAGACTTAATCATGGCAGCAAAATTGAGGCATTTGACCATACGATGGAGACAGTTTAGTTCATTGCTCCGATAAAATTAGCTACAAAAATGTGATTAGTTGTTGATGTATCAAATAATGCGAGATTACTGTAGAAGTTCAAAACAATATGTATCTAGAGATAGCCGAATTTTAGGGCCTTCCATCAGCAACAAGTTTCGCAGGTTGACGTTTTTTAGATGCCGCGAATCGTGCTTATCTTTTTGTTGTAATTTTCTTGAGCACTTCTGCCTCGTCCGTAACACATGCTGGTCTAGTGCACTTTCGACAGGCATAGGGATAAGGTTTTGTGTACAAGTAGCAACAAGTCTGATGAGGTGCATCATGAATTGCCCGTGGCTACTGTCGTCGATAATCTAATATATAATAAAATATATCTAGGCTTTGAGCGCCGTAATGTCGAACACATTTTGCTACACTGTCAGCGGCCACCGACACTGGATCTCCAATATATTGTTGACACCTACTTATTCCTACTATAAACGTACAGTTTTGAGAGCATTGCGCTTTTGGCTTCCGCTGAATGGTCATAGTGCACTGTTGACAACACAATCACACTTCTTTTGATAGCACAACACCACTAGAGACCTGTGGGCAGATGCTCTCGTGCTTACTGAGTTTTTGCGCACCACCCCCACAATGGCTGTTTTTTTCGTCACCGCTGGTACTACACTGAAGCCCCGTGAAAAATACTGTCATCGATGGGCTTGGTTTTTTCAACCCAGCACGAATACAGAAATCATCCCCTTGGATTTGGCTTGGATTCCCTACACTCAAGCGCACCCACTCAACTTTGAGGTTACCCAGAATATTGTATTATATTCCATATTTCCTCGCTTGCTGATAGTACGTCAGCACATGCGTCCGCCCGCTGAATCCTGAGGCGCATCGGCGCCCGATATCTCACAGTAAGCTCTGTGCGCGTACAAAATGCCTCCGAACCCAACGAATTCGTCGCACCTGATCCAACAAGCTGATTGTCGATAACCCATTGTGGTGCGCCACGAGGGCAGTTAAGTGAACCGCCACAGTGAGGGATCGATTCACCGGCCTCGGTTGATTCCCAGGTACAAGGGCAAATCTAGCACGAGGCAGGTCGCTCGTGGTCCAGTTTGTCAGCAAATAGGCTGCAACCACGCTTTTGCAAATCGGCCAGCCATGCTTACGCTTGTTTGGTGGTTTTCATACCCCAGGGCCAAATTAGGAATAACATGATATAAGGATGAGGCTGCTTCACCGAACGCACAAACCATGTAGTCGATTGAGATATTCAAATTCATAAACCCAACTCCAGGCAGAAACAGTTTGCAAAGATTTAACCGAAGCACCATGTCCCCTGAGATAGTGTGGCAGTTTCGGCGTTCGATAGTTTTCTTTATTGCTGTTTTGCGCAGATATCCCTTGTTTGGGAGTTTGATGCACTTGGCGATTACTTCAGGCTACCGTTCCTTAATATCTCATGGTGCGGACCGACTTGTGCTCGACCAGACCCCAGGCGTATTATACGGTCCATCTAAGTTTGTTGTCAGAATGAACATGTGCTCTGTTCAAGCTCTTCATTTCTGTTCTATCCAATATTACTTATTTTTATTCCCTAGCACAATAAAATCGGTTGTCCAAATTATCCCTAAAACTGTGAAATGATTTGCTTGTGTCCACTAGGATGTAGATTGGTCTTTTGTCTATGGTTGCACGCACTAGATGTGCTAAGGCAGATGTGACTCACCTTAGGAGAGGTAGTGTGATGAAATCACGAATGAACGTGATTTCTGTGTACATTTCGTGACACTTGGATGCATTCGGTAGACAGCAACCCTATTTGCAACAGAACTAATACATCCTGGCGGCTTTGTTGAATTTTGCTAGGATATTGCAACGGAATTTTTCACTGTGAGAGGAAAGCGGAAGTTATGTGACAGCTTACTTAAAAATGGAGAGACGGTTGTCGGAAGAGGCCGGCGTCGTGTGACTAATCGGCTTCATAGTGAAAGAATACCAATTAACTTGGCAGGAGAACTTGCAGCACAAAGACTGCCCTAGCGTCCAATTGGACTGATATCCCATCTATTAAGTTCTTTGCCCCTGGTAACTAATAAGGTACCACTGTCTTCACTCTGTTTCGGTTTCTCCAGTAAACATTCTGCCTTAATTTCTTATTCGACTGAAGAATATTGTAAACGGGTGATTCATTCCCCTATCGTCCAAATCTCACTTTACTACATTTGCAGTTCTTATGATATGTTTTCAGATCAGTTTATGGCCTCACTGGATAATGAGTTTGTACTATGCCTAGAGGAAACAAGATTACGCCAACTTTATTGATTGTCGCACCTTGAAGAAGTTGAGCTCGGTATTCTTAACGTATTCTCCGATAGATGTGTCATACATCATGTCAAGTTGCTCACTTTTGAGGACCGTGCCATCACAAAAAGTTTATTGTTCCATAGAATTCGGCATAGAACTATGCTTCTTTCAGTCCTCGCGGAGACGTTCATCCCATTCGATTGGACGGCTTGGTTCGACCTCATTTTAAGTATTTTCACTCAGCTGTGGATGTCCCCTCCAATGATGCGCAGCTACAATATCGAGGCTGTCCATAGCTGTGCTAAGGATACGCAGTGGTACT
This sequence comes from Opisthorchis felineus, assembly GCA_004794785.1. Classification (NCBI taxonomy): domain Eukaryota; kingdom Metazoa; phylum Platyhelminthes; class Trematoda; order Opisthorchiida; family Opisthorchiidae; genus Opisthorchis; species Opisthorchis felineus. The sequence goes on along the minus strand of SJOL01005810.1, from coordinate 350,224 downwards.
AAATGTTTGACGGGAGATAGTGCGGGATTCCATGGTGTGGCATCATCATGCACTATTCTAGCTCAAGGTTCTGTGTTTTAACGACCTCCAGAGGTGGAGGTCGTGCTAGTTAAATTTTATGTCAATCTCTGGAAAGACGCTCAGAAGGGACCAGCCGTAGAAAAACCCACTTCGTTTGTCCCATGAAGCGTATCTTAGAAGTGTATTCCCTCCCAGAGGAGGCCAGCTCCAAGAAAAGTCCTCCTTCGGTCGATCTTTGGAGATGGTCTCTGTTGAGGAGAAACACTGTTGTACCCACACCATTGTTCGCACACCTAATTGGTGTAAAAATATGTAAACTTTTGTGTATTAATTCGGGATCCCATTTTGCGGCACGAGGATTTTTGGAGTGACCTTCGTTGGGAGACAGAGAGGTAACCTTTCAAGAGATATCAGTTCCCAGGCTGATCTCATGAGACCAAAGTGAATTGGTCTCAGTTGAGAGGGTGGTCTTTGTCTAGGAGGTCGGAGTTGGCGTACACTTCACCCCAAAGGATGATGAGCCGAAAAAAACAGCAACTCTGCGTATGGAACGAATATGCTACGCGGCTGATCATCGAACTTCACTTCGTTCCCCATGTTAGGTTCGAAGTTTCGTTTTTGTGTTCATTGTGAGATTTTCACATCCAAGTAGACTACTGGTATGCGACTTTTTCAGAGTAGAAACTCCTCCTTGAATCGGTTCATTTTTAAAGGATTACTGCAGTTTTAAGGTTCATGTAGCTGGAAATCGTATCTGGAAACCTCAACCACAGCGGAAGCAAACTTGTGTTTACTGCGGGCAGTCATGTGTGAGCCTGGTGCCTTAAATTAGGAAATCCCAAACACTAATTCTGCATCCTGATCTTATTTGAGGGTGGAGATCGCTCCTCGGATTCCCTTAGAAATGTCTTTGTTGGGAGTTGTGATATGATCCTTCAACAGGTTTGGATTCCAAGTCAGACCCCATAGGACCTTGGCGAAATGGGCCCGATTGGGGGAGTGGTCAACGTGATAAACCTGAATGGGAAAGAGCAGTTTCTTGACTGGCTAAACCAGTGCGCAGTAACCTGAGGTGTAACGCTAGATTTAAGTGTGCTATGAACCCGCTCTGGTGTATCTCGAACGTCGGGGCAGCTTTGTAGTCGTTTTTCAGCGAATAGGTCAAGTAAATTTCAAAATACCGGTCCGGCGACTCGGATAGGCGTTCAGCCGAGTTGCTGTTTTTTAGGGAAGGGAGGATGTTGTGGGTAATATGCCGTGTGACGAAAGTCGTTTTCTACGCGTCTTCATGTAAGTACCGATTTAATTATACTTTTATTTGCTTATACAGTCTACATTTTATGTTATTAACCCTTAACTTGTACTGTAGGTGAGCGGTAGTGTTTGTCAACTTGCATTCGAATTTTCCCAGTGTTCAACACTGATATGGTATTGATTATCATAGTTGTCAGCGGTTCTCATGCATGACTACCATAGGTCTTAGAAAAATTCCGTTGCTTTTAGTTGTGCAGCTGTGAACTTTACACTTGAGTTCCTGTATAGGAGATGCTGCCTAAAAACTCCCCTACAACCCGGCCGTATGGCTGTGTATCTCAACCACGATCCATGGGTTACTAGTCCATCCGAAACGCGTCCGTCCCTCGAATACGACCTACTCGAGCTTACTCGTTTTATTCTGAAAATAATGGAAGAGAGTATGAAAAAATGCATCTGTTTTGTACAGGCCGTCGACTGCTATGCATTTCTGGAAATGTCTTTCTTAGATGATTCCCTTTTTCCTGCCTCAAAAACCCAGTTTTTTCTGACGAGTTCACTTTTCCGCAAATGTTCGAATTTTTCAAACTGTACTCACCAGTTTGGTCAGTTTGCGCAAGCACTACCACTCGTCCTCCTGTGTGTTTGGACCGCTTACATGTCAGCCCTACCTTCGACTTATTTGTCACTCATTCCGGTCGACATTGTACGAGTACAGGGAAGCGTTTTTTCCAGTTTCTAGCCCGCTCGGCATTCCATCCGAATGCCTTCACTCACCGAGTCGGTTGCCATCACGAGTTATCTGCTCATGTCCCACTCGCTTCCTGTCGTCATGGCAACCAAAACGAATCGCCAAAACGGTCGATGTTCGGTACGTTCTCATTAGCGCGAGCTATTTTGCCCAACGTGACTCAGATTTTGTACATCAATTCACAGGGTTACCTTCCCCCATGGAAGTAGCAGTAAGATTGTATGTTCGATAAGATTTTGAGTACAAAACGGAAGTTTGTTTATCCTGGGAACAACTAGCTTTCGTGAGGCTCCTACAGCAAGGTTCTTCCTTCTAACCACTGCATCTGACCGCTTTCTCAGGTTGATCAGTAACTGAGCTTGGTAAGATTAACGGTGTAGTACTATGGTAGCCCTCCCATAAAATGGCCGCTCCTCTGGGGCGAAAACGTTTTGTCAGCCCAGTTAAATTCCCTTGGTGTTTCTTATAGCCTATTGAGCGACGTTTTACTCCTGGTGAAAACAGCAAGTGACGAGTTGGGTAAAGACAGTACCATATTTGTTCCTCACAGACCACTCACGTCATTGTCTATAGTAGATAGCGTGAAGCCATTTTCGAATACCCCGTATTAAATGGTCATATTCTCACTCAGCATGTAACTGCGCAAGATATGTTGACGAATAACTCCCTAACAGCTCCAGTTTAACAACTACATCGAAGGCTATAAGCTTCTTTTGTTCGTGTCCATTTGATGACATTTTCACGCCTTCACTTCCTTCGTTGTTCGAGCGGTCTGGGATACGATCCAAAGAACTCTCCCTCCCTTCAGGAGACGCAGCAGGATGTGGCTTCGATCTACTGTGATTGGCGCTCTTGTAATTTCTATCCCGGCATGATCTGCATGCAGCATATCGAAAGTTTGGTAGAAGACTTGCACTAGCCCCCTTCATTTTCACATGGTAAAGTCCTTTGGATAGATTTTGCGACAGCATATCTCCGGAATTCAACACTGCCTTTGCTTTAAGGGGTAATGCCGCTGACAAGGCTAGCAGTGTTATTTTCCAATAAACTTATTAGAATTGAATTCATGTTCACACCACTGTCGTTTGACCTGTCATCCTTGTCCAGTCCGGATACGATCAATCTTGTCATTCCATAATAAAGCAGGGAGGTAACAGACTCGAGTTTCGCTCTTGTTAGAGCTCACCGAGCTAACAGGCCTATGGATTGCGGGAGTGGGGTGGGGTAGGCAAGTATTCCATGAAAATACCCAGTGGATTGAGGTATACATTTTGCGACGTATGGCTGGGCTATTGAACCACCGGGACAGGCGACACAACGAGCTAACCAATGCAGACGGAAGGACAGACCAAATTGGTTCGTTAACCTCTCCGTCGCTGCAGGTACGTCGGAACACACTTGACTGATCCAAGTTTGCCGCATTTGGCCAACCTTGTCATTCATTGCTGGTGTCTCAAGCATAGACTCCGAATGACCACAAGCTTCACTTTAATTGGTCGATTCCATAAAGTGCACAAACTGGGGGCCCAATAAACTAAACGACAGATGTTCATAGAATCCGCGTTGCTTGGTACATAATTATTGGAATGGGGCGACGCGGTGCTTACACACTACTGAGCTGCTGTGTAAGGAGGGATTCGAGAAGCATTTGATCCAGGTGAAGGAACAGAGAGCAACGTTGTCTGGTGTGACAACACAGACATTAGCGTATTGGTTAGAAATATGTGAAACGGGTTCTGATCTTCCGGGACGGAACAAAGTTCGGAAAGGCGCTGAATTATGCGAATGTGGACGAATTGGTCGCGTGGATCGAAAATGGTACAACCGTAACTTTGTCGACTTCATACCTGAGGCTGGCAGCGGAATATGATAAGAAGTGAGTATTACGACCTTGTCAAGGTATCTTGCTGGTCGTTTGATCGCCTCGAATAAAAGGCCCCCGTTTTCTGAAACGATGAATTCCATCGATAATAAGGGGTTCAGACGTAGGCACGTTTTGAGGGTTCATCAGCGAGACGCAGAAGACCGTAAGGTCGTTTGAATGGATGAAACCAATTTCAGTCTGTTCTAATACCAAACGATGGATTGATTTATTGAAGACACGTGAGCCCGCACTGTTATGACAATGGAAAGCCCTACACATCATTGGTGCGTTGTCGTTCGGTGGCCTTCAAGGCTCATGTACGGGTGAACCTTGTAATCAGTGGATGCGGAGGATTTTGACAGGTTGGTCAGTGTGTGATAATGCTCCGTGCCATTCGCTCTTGGAGAAAGTTTTCTCCGAATCGAACTTTCAATCTGCCAAGCCGGTGTTTCTGGCTCCATCCAGCAACTCTCAATCCAGTCGAAATTGGGTGTTCATCGTAGGCGTGTGGAGTACCCTTAAATCGCACGTCAAAACTCGCATGCCATAGTTACCAGGGGCGTGGTGTGGCGATCCGATGGGACCATCGGGTAAGCAAGGATGGCAGTCGTATCTCTTGGAGCAGCCGGCAAGTGCATCACTGTGTGAACATGAGTGAACACATGCCCATATGCATATGCATATTCTACTCGACATTTTTTAACTTGAAAAAAGAGGTCATAGTGTTGGGAAGATGTGGGAACAAAAGTGACTGTGGCGTGGAAAACCATGGTGTTTAATATTGTTAGTCGTGATCATTGTCACTCCACTATTGTTGTTTAAGACAGACATAATCCGTCTTGACGAACATTCCGCTACGCCGTACGTTAACAAGACAGTTCAACCGAACATTTCTCAACAACCCATAGTGGGTGGCAGTACCATTAATCGAACACTGTACAAGTTACCTACAACAAAAGTTTAGCGAGCATGTTGCTCGATAGACATAAAAGCATTTACACTGAAGGTAAGCCACCCATAGAGTGCTTAAGTCACTCAGGAGGCTTATCTTCCGGCCAATTTTGCCATCTGTGGGAATTCCATACCATCTGTCAAACTGGTTCGGTCCCAGTGTGCGTCTTTGTTTACTGAGAACAAATCTTTGAATCATACATATTCCCCACTCCACAATGGCTTTATCTGTCCATCTCGAGATACTAATCCGTCTAACCGTTTGGTCAGAGTGACATCAACATCGACACTCTACTGTATACTGCTAAGCAGGTCGGTGCTATCGAGTAATTGTTGAATCTCCTGAATTTCACCGTGATGCCGCCTGTTCCGGTGGTTCACCAAACCAGACACACGCCTAGTCCCGCTGTGCACTTTCCACACACCAACCGAATTTCAGATCACTTCAATTGTGTTGGCATTTAAACGCCATGGATTCGACAAATTGATCACAGCAATGGAAAATCTGCGAGAATAGTGTTCGATCGGCTATCCACCTTTATTGGTGACGTGAGCCCGAGAGTCCTTTTCACTAAATACTTGCTCACCCCACCCCCGCAGTCCGTAGACCTGTAATGTTTTATTCCTTTCGCCAGAGTGCAAGTATGGTTTTCCCACCCAATTCCCTTTCTAGGTCCACTGGGTAGTTTGTTCGAATTCTTAACTCATAAGCTAAGATTCTGACCAAGTTTTGCCATCCGAATCGAGGCCCACCAGCTGGCAGTTCAGTCAGCTGATATCTTGTTGAAACGTACTGTTGTTTCCCGAAGTCAAGTTTGGGAATGCCAGACCGTGCTGAAGGAAGGTCTAGTTACCCGTGATACCCCTCCTTGATACTGCCTAATTAATTCGATATCCGAACTTTCCCTACAAAGTAGTGATCTCGTGCGGAAAATCATGAAACTTGAGCTTAACGCTAGGTTGTCTGGTCCTTCTAGTCAATACTGTGAATACCTCCAAGCATCCTTAAAGCTCCCTTATGTGACCGATCGTGTTATGAGAAATAAGGGGGGTAGTAAAGATCCTTCAGTTCAACCGAAAAGACCTACCGGCCAAAAATTCTGTTTGCGATGTTCACTGTGAGTTTTCAGGTCGTCAACTTTTCACTCACTGTTTCGTGGAGTTACCTTCGTTCATCATGTGCACCTTTCGCACACCCCCCATCGGACTGCAAGATTTAAAGTGGATTATTCTATTCCCGAATATCCCTCAAAACTTCATGACACCACTATCCGTAAGTTTTTTGGAAAGGAAGCTGTCTTCGTCAGTGAAAATTTGTATAGAGATGTGATTGGAAAATGGATACGCTGTGGTCGAATCTGTTATCTCCTGGGACTGGTTCTGGAACGTAGTATCCATCACCGAATGGCAACCGGTTGTGCAGTATCTTCAATCTGATCCCCCTAGATTTCGGGGCTTTACAAAGGCAAATTTTCTTTCAGCAGCTGCAATACCAAACTGGCCTCCTTTTGTTTCCCATCGCGAGTTTGTCGGAGCATCAACAACAGGTTTATACACCTATTTGACGAGTTGACAAACCTGGTTATCTCACTGTAGGACATATAGGAGTTTACTGCCAGATGCTGTCGGGCAAGTCTTTTGGTTTGTAGCTCTCAGTGACTATGGTAGAAGCCGCCGTGTACCCGACGTATACCTGCCTGTTTACGGGCGATTTCCACCAGATAGCGTTCTTAACTGCCATTCATCTCATAAAAACACGTTGTACTCATGGCCAAATGATCTTGATGGTGGCCTAACAACAGAAAGATAACCGAACACTAAGGTAACTGTAACGTTCCTTTAGCCTGGGACGTAAACCAGCGACAATTCGTCACTGGGTCATCACGGATTTAGTCTCCCTGAGACCCACGCCAATGCTAGTGCTCTAGAGGGACAAGTGGATATTATTTATTTCAACATCATACGGAAATCACGAAGCGCAGTCTCTGCGGCAGGTGTATTCACTAGTTAAGGACTGTACGTGCGTTTCGTCACACCATAAACACGACCCCAACCAACATGCTGCTTCGCTGTGGATGCGCCGCGTTTTTGTTCCAGTTCATTCTGCGACCTCATTGTCTCGTGCTTCAAAGAACATATCCACCTCATCTTTGACCAAACAGACCGCATGTGTCCTGTGTTTCGAGAACTACACTCGTTTGCATACCAATTTGGTTTTCACGGAAGATTCACCTGAATCTCTCGCTTATGATGGTTTTCCATAACTGAATACGCTGCAGCAAGCCACCTCATGTTTCAGGATATTGAAACGCTGCCATTTGTTGTTGCCAAACGATGGCAATAATATTTTTGTTGTCTATTTCTAAGCCGGTTATTTGGTCTGAAAACCCCTTCCTTTTCCTCTTGTTTTTGAGAACAGTGTTGTAGTCACACATCAACGAGGTATGGGTTTTTAACAACACTGTTACTGCTGTTGTTAATTTTACCGTACTAATTACTCCTGCATGCAAAGTACAAACGTCCACAAACTCTTTTTCAATCTTGGCCTGCGCACAAAAACGCACGTCCAACTTCCCTTCACTAACAATTCCCCCCCTCATTAGGCATCCTGTTTTCATCATTCTTTTATGAATGATCCTTTTGTCGAAAATGTCAATCGTGTTTGACCGTTTTTCTCCATATTCGGGTCACATTAGGTTTGAAGATGTCCCGACAATCCCGTCCTTTTTGCACATGTTCTGGCCTTCTATCTCGTATGTTAGCATCCTAGTCATTTGCCTTCCTATTATCCGTAATCGGACAATTTATCTTTCACCTTAGCCGTTTCTGTCACAAACTCTTATTCCTCTGTTTCCCGCTCTTCCCCATTTTCCCTTTGTCCTCGACCAATTTGCTTTCCAGATACACACACATACTGTTCGCTTGTAACTCGATAATCCTCCTTTTCTGAAGTCTTTCCTCACTGTTGGGAGGCAGACTTGTGTAAAAAATCGCTTGCGAGTGTGTCCATGCTCGATGCACCTACATACGCGTTTCACTCTTGCCGAACTCCCGCGCAAAATACATCTGGCCTACTCGTGCTGTCACACACGCACGTACGTAAAAGTTCATCGAATGGAGTTTTATTCGAAAACCGTTTCGCGGATTACGATATACGCTTTTCCATACCTTGGTTGTCGATCAGCCCTCCTCACTGCAGTGAACTCGTCATGCGTGCGATGCATTTAAATCGTCTTTATGCAATTTTTTGAGGTTCATGACTATCCGGTTTCGAGCATGTATTCACTCTTTAGTGTCGCGTTAGTGTATCGCCATTAGAATGTTTTATCTATCAGGTGTAGGAGTGCTAACCAATCTGAAGCGAACATCCATATGACGGACTCATATCACCTCGTGCCAGAAATCCCCTCCAAATAGGATTCAGTGTAGACCGTGGATATGCCTAGAACGTTCACACCAGTAAATCCATAATTGGTTGTTTTATTTTAGAGAATTCCTTGGCTTGACTGCTCTTATTCGAATCGTCATTTTACATTGTGACCTGATTCCTAAAAAAATGGGCAGGAATATCCGCACGCTTTGAGTGACATTGCTTACTACTGCACTGTTATAATTACGGTTGGATCAGCCAGTCCGTTTAACTGACCGTGTCTACTTTGATTTCTTTCGTGCTTTCTTCAGCTCGGCTCTGTCAAGTGGATTTGTGGCAGTTTACCCAATGCTGTTTGACTACTCAGGGTGCCTAGTGTACCTAGCATTGAAAATATACAGGTGGTGACCACGAAGCATATCACAACCGCTGTGGAGTATTTTGCCCTTGATATAGCCTGCTGAGAGAGAAATTTCTGTGACCGCCTTTTCCACTTGCCTTAAAACTTGCCAACATTGTTGCCTACTTGGCCTAATAAAGCCTTCATTTCGAGACGTCCCCTATTGATACGTCCACCGATCGCCTTACAAACTCTTTTTGGCACTTTGGCAACTGCTACAAGCATTACTTGTTACACGTTGAATTCGGATTTCGGTTTTTTGTTCTGGTTATTGCACCGGAACGTCTTATTTACAAACCACTAGTTAGTGACTTATTACCTCGTTACCTCCTATGGAACTCACACACGCATATTTATAACAGCAACTTGAGTCCAAGGAACATCGACAACATTTGGGAAGACCGATATTTCAAAGTCTTGCCGTGAATTATGCGCTTCACTTGATCGCTGTGGCTAAAACTGTACTGTTTCCCACTCCTTGGTACTTCTTTTCGTCCTATGAAGCATTGTCACCTTAAGCCACGATTTTATAACTATTCGACCTCTCCAAATGGTTATGGTATTTTTTATTGTCACATTTTTCAGTGACGACTATTTCTTGCAGGGATTTTCGTTCCATTAAACTGTATTCACTAGACATTTGACCTTACACTATCCATTCACGTCATACCATCGTTTTCTGACCTCTGTCTTCCTTTTCTTAGCGATCTAGCCGTGGTTTACTTTTGGACGTTGCGTCGGACATGCTATGCCTCTCCACTCGCAGCCATGTGTATGCAATGGAAGTGGTCCTCTCTCCACACGTCGATGAAGAATCCACTGTCGCCGAATTTAATCCAGATACAAAGGTAGAACCTATTTTTCTTTACCTCCACGCCTTCTTTTGGTGGTGGTTTTTTGGTCCGCAGTTATTCCGTTTTTCCTCGTCATCCCGCCCTCTGAGCAGTGCAGCTTTTTTCAGGTTTGGTTCACTGAACAGGGGCTCGCTTTGATGTTGGGACTGGACACCCTTTTGCTCGTTTCGCTTCTTTCTCCAAGCGAACCGAGGCGTGCGATCTCAGTAGCTTGTTCAGGCGACGTTTTTCGATATCGGGCAGTCCACTGACACCTAGGAGATGGTGGAAACCATGTGGGCCTCACTTCATAAGTCGATACGTTTTTTCGCTTGCTGTATAACGATGCAGGTGGGTAAGCACGCTGTATTCCATTACTTTATCCGTTCCATCAGACAGTTTATTCAATCGGTCCAATTTTGCTTATCGAGATGTAGTTGGGAGAACGGATTGACTGGAATACAGCAATCGATACTGCCTGAAATCTTATGGCGAACGATAACATGGAGCAGGCGGAAAACAGACGCTGTCTTACTTGATCGAAGATACCTGATGTGACCTGAGTGTACTGGCGATGTTCCACCAACCAGTTTCACTCTCTTACTACCGATTGTGGAAGCGCATGTCCAAAGCTGCTACGATTGACAGCTAGCTATTCCCATTTTTGTCATCGGCTCTGCTCAAACGGTGGGTGCAAGTTCCCAGCTGTCCAACTATCACTCATTTAGACACGCCAGTTGCAAGTGATTTTTGCATGACTTATGGCCATCGGATTGCCGCAGCCTATGGCGAATCATGGTCACCAGCTTCCCATTGTCGCTCTCAATCGCACGCCTGATACAATCTCAGCATGTTACCTGTCTCTTTATCCCTAGTGCTATTCTAAGGTGGCTGGTTCCTTCAGCCTCCCCTTCAATTACCGGGGAATGGGATGATGTCCCGATATTAGGACCTTTCCTTTTACGGACAGCGCATGTCTAGACAGCCTACGGTTTGCTCGCAAGCTGCTTTCCCACCCCTGATCACAGCTTTTTGGTGAAGACTGTACACGCGATAAATATGTCGTTGCTCTCTTTGATGATGGAACTACTGATTCTCTGCCGACGTGTTTATTTTCGGAATCAAATCGTTTATTTTGTCTTCGATTGGAAGACTTGTAGAATTGTGACCAGCTTCTGTATTTGAAATTCCCAGAATCTGTGGAACGTGACTGGTACCCTTGCAGAGCAATGTGCTGAATCATAGGCAGGCTTTCATCTTTAGTCTCACCTGTGATCATTGTTTCATCTTTGCCCCGTAGTTACGGCGAACTTCTTCATCATGTACATGAGCCGCCCTTATACATTCCCGGTTTGCGTGATTGTGCATTGCTTCGTCCCTAGTGTTATTTAATCGCCAGGTGTCAGTGGCGACCAGAGGGCTTATTGAAGGAATAAGTGGTTGTGGACATCGAGTCTAACGACGGTACCCCCACACGCACCGTCCCCTAATTAGGATATTTAATTTCTCTCAGTCTTTTGCTGCAATAATATTAATTTTCCTAAAAGCTTGTTGTTTTCCTCTGTTGCACAACTATATTCCTAGATGACCATGTGTTTGACTCGCGAACAGTTGCGTATCCATCGCGAAGACTGATCGTTATTACAGTTCTCTGCTTTCTTAAGTTGTGTAACTCTAATGTCTCTACACTGAAGGGGTTGAACGAACGTTGCTGCGGCACCTGAGGACCTAGCAAGGTTGCCATCTCATGCCTCCTCAAATCGGCTTTGGTTCAAAAGTCCTTACTTGGTAGTATCATCCATGGTTTCTCTCAAGGATGTAACTGTTGCGTGAACCAAGTTTCCTATGGTTACTTGAAACATTACGGAATCTATTTAGACAGTTCGAAGTCTAACACAATATATCGATGTACTCCATTTCCATCACTACCTCGAAAAAAAGCAAGCGGATTCGCTTGCTTAAGCTAAGTGATCCTGGTAACAAGCAGCCCTTCTTATTCAACTGGTGCAGACAATCATACAGTCATATTAGAGTTGGGACCGTTACAACCAGGGTCTCGGATTAGTCCATTTTTTATCGAAACCCTACCGGTACGGAAACACTTGGTCCGGGTTAGTGCATAGCATCGAAGAACATATAACGTGCATCTCTTCTAGGCCGAAGTCAAAGCAAATGTGCATGGTGAATTATCCATAAACAGAATGAAACAAATGGTGTCCGACCGTTAATGGACTCTCATAAGAAACAAACGATACAGGTAGGGAATAGGCTGAAATGCACATAGGGTAAAAGAGTGTAGCACCAAACACCGGTCGGAAGGTTAACCAGAACTAGGCTGATGATACAAGTCGGGAACCAATGGCTGGTCTATCGGTCTGATCGATACAGGTTCTTGGGATAGGGGCCAAGTTGTCAAAGATTGGCCAGCGGGAACTTGCATGGTAGGGGGCAATAAGCTGAACGAAAGTCCTGATCTATTGGCATGTTCTTTGTTTTTATACAGTGTGCCATGTCTGACGCCATGGCTAACAACGCATATAACTTGCAAACTTTTAATTGCTCTGTCCTGTTTTTTACGCATAACCCTTATCTTTTCGATGGAGGACGAACAATTACATGGAGCAGCTACCAGTGAAAGCAATCTACTGACATTTCTCGGATCGGATAATGAGCTGTTGTCACTCATTAACTGTGCACCTCTTTATGTCGTTTGAGAGAGGGATGTCTCACATGAGTGAGACGTAATATCTTTTGCCTAATCTGGCAACCTTAACGGGATCGAGGTCACTGGTGAAACTGTCAGTCACTCGCGTGTTGGTTGTGTTCCTACTTTAGTGTTATACCGTAGATATAATGTGTATCCTGCTAGATTACTGGTGGATTTAGCTGGGATAGAGGATCAATATCACCAAAAACTCAGTCGCAGATTTGCTCCCTTCAGAGTCTTATAACGATGAAATGCTGTGTTAACGGAGTAAAAAATTGAAAACTGACAAAGCCCTCTTTTCTCATTGCTTTTTAAATCTGCTGACAGTATATCGAATGCGGCCAGCAAAACAGTTCGTGAATACTACCGCAACACCAGGTACCTGACCAGTATCTCATCCGTTGCATCACGTTACATCTTCCTGGGATTTAGTCGGGCATGGTTTATTGTGAGATTACTGAACTGGACAAACGCAACAAGATCTTCTTGTCACGGACGGGAGAAAAGGCCTTTAGATTACTGAACAGAAGCAGATGATAGCGAGAAATTTATGAGCCAACAACTGACTTCTTAGGATGAATTGGCTAGATTTTACATGCAGCTGCGCTTTGGACTGTAAAATTGGGCCTCTGGTGAAGCACTTTCGTAGAACACTGGGAGACGACCCCCAGTTGCATACCCTAAATGTTATATGATTATGACATCTGCTCCAGAATGAAATTGCCCCAGAAACATTCAGTACAAGCGTTTATCAGTTACTGGTTTCCTGCATTGGATACTTTCTGTTTTTTTTTCCAAATACCTGTTTTACTACCCTCATGAAAACCGAATGCTTCTTGGCAGTTTCATCCGTATTCCTATCCTATCATCAGCTGATCTTACATGCTGCATATCCTTACTTGACGAGCAAGTCTCCTTTTCAAGTGTTCTGCTAACGTAGCGACGCCTGGCATGTCGATCGTCACCCGTAGGCTCATCTCGCTTCTCGTTCCTGTCTTGGTCGACCTTACGTTATGGTTGCATGCACACGTATGTATTTGCGTGCTTGTTTGCCTACTCAGCTTATTCTCTTCCCAGGTGACTCACTACCGCACTTCTTCCGTTCGCCTGACTTATTGCTTGATGTATTGACAAGGCATGCGCACCCGCTGCTGTTGTTACTTTTGCATTCAATGCCCAGAGGTCTCAGGTGATTTTATCTGCCCTAAGGTTGTTTGCCAACTCTCCTCCCAACACAGTTTGTATGTCCATTTGTTCTTGACTACACATACATACTCATATGCGGGCACAATTTCCACACGTATGCCGTCGGTGTCCCCACGTGCCGTTCACTGGGTGAGTAGGATTGACGTCGTCGCCGTCGTCCTCTCGTTGTCGTTGCCGAAACCAGTGTGCATATGTTTGGTAGAGGATGAGTCATCAGTTTAAGTCCTCTCTGCAAACGTGTTTATGTGTCGTCTCCCCTGTTAGACTAACAATCTGGCTTGAATGGACTTCTGAAATAGCAATGGGTGAAAATGAGGTCAACCTTGCCAATAAACTGGGCATATTCTGCTGTCTGCTGGCAGACTGAATGATATGTGTTTATAGGATAAAGTTATGTCAACAAGCGCAACCAATGGTTGCCATCTCACACCTCCACCTGGTTGTATGGTTCTGTTCCACATAACCTCGACTTATGTTCAGATACCGACATTTGGTTGGTGCATTGATCTTTGGACCGCTAAAGCACTCAGTAGATATTATTTGCTATCCTGTTTTGGTGGACGTGTCCGGTGCGCTACTTGGCTGATTGTTTCCCTAGGGAAGGCCATCGCTTCAACGTACAGCTTCTGTGTGGTCGGGTGGTGGTGGGCAGGACTGGCTGGTTCGGTCATGCCAGAATGGCTGAAGGGAATAATCGGTCTGTAGATGAAATCTACTGTTGTCCGCGATATGAGTGTGAAGGGCACCTTTACGGAAAACTTGAAACTGTTGCCGGTGGCAGGTGCACCGATGTCATTATCCTACCTGGTGATTCGAACGTCCAAGTGGGAATAATCGGCAAATACGGATATCGTCCTGGTAGCAGATTTGATGTGGATGCTCCCCGAACAGGTGAGGTAATCACCATCTCTTTCTCGCAAGCACAAACGTGAGCACCTTGCTGCCTGGCGCTTTCCCAAAGGTAACCAATCAAGCAGTCTGATAAGCCGCAGTATCCATAGATGGCAATCGCGTTAAAACTTATTGCTGTCTTTGGAACAGCTGTACGAACTCGGATCATGCCCTGGTTTGTGCCAGTTTCCCTGAGACTAAAAGGAAAGCCATTCACTAGTATGTCATCAAAGAAGTCTATCAGCAGCCGTCCACACAACTTGTAAACACAAAACAAGCCGGTCAGAGAATGGAAACTTGCTTGAAATTCCAAGCGGTATGAATTGTCTCCACAATTCTTATGTGCAAATAAACACCTGCTTGCAAGTTATGATATTATCGGGAGACTCAGCTGAATCTCGCTTGTTTCATATTCCTCAATGGCCGTCTCATGTTTCATTTGAAACGATCTTCCAGATATCTGAGTATTCTTTTTACTTGTTTTCCACACCCACCTCCCCTCATCCTACGCTATCCGCGGTCCAAACTACCGTACATAACCACGCGGCTCACGATTGTCAAAGTGAGCGGACCTGAATAACCTCCGTGTGGTTGACTGTTTAAGTTGACCTGCTTCGTGCACCCTACGTCCTCTACTTTAATTTTTTTGTGTTTTCCCATTTGCATTTCTTCTAGTGAGGCTCAAGGTAGAACATCAATTGTGGTTACTTCAATACCAGTTAAACTCAAACATGCTTCGGTTTTCTCTCCACAGGGCTTGTCATTCATTAAATTCAGCTCATGAAATCCCCTTCACCCCCCAGGCTTCCCCACCCAACCAGTTGCGTTGTTACCAGGGCTTGTTTTTCTCTGTTGACGAACCTTATCTTCTTCCAACCTGAGTAAAATCATGACTGTCGTATGAGTTCATTCCCTGTCTTTGGAACTCTTGCGAGCAGTTTGCCCACGTTGCTGAAGCCCTTTTTATCCGATGTCGTACCGTGTGCCTGCTGTGCAGCTAGGTGCACTCTGATGATTTGCCGTGTTTTGGGAATTCTAATCTCTTGAATCTTGGAGGAAGTTGCCTAACAAAACGACTTTTCTCATTTTTGAGGCAGTCATTGCAGCCCTGCCACCTTACTGAGTCTATGGTTTTAGAAACGCAATTTTTAGCTTATCCGTTAGTGTTAAGTCAGCCATGGGCCTCAGGAAAAGGAAGTGCTCGGCACTGCTGGACTTAATGTTGTCCCTTTGAAGCGTCTGTTCTACTGCAGCCTTATCTTATCTAGGATCGATATTTTTACTACCATAATCACCGCTTTTAAGCACAATGCTAGACAATCACGAACGAAGGGTTTGTGTCCACAGGATTTGAAAAGCGAAACGTGCTAGGGTAGGCGAGTTGACTTGTAGATATGGACTCACTATTGACTACGGTGTATCACAATATCGGAAAATGTGTCTGTGGTGGTGCATGTCAGTCAGACCAATTGCAGCAGTCTGGGCTTTCGTGTTCTATACGATGCGCTAGTTGATCAACTGAGTCCTTTTTCTATTCTGAGTTTCATCCAGAAAACCGAATTCAACGGATGCCGAACGACGGGGATGCATGTTTTGCTCTCCACTCATAAAAACGGCTTTGAAAATGATTCCCAATAGGTAGGACTGTTGGGGAAGACTGCGCACTTTCAGCGCGTCTTCGGTGCTAGATGTGATACCGAGCAGTCCTGTTTCCATTTGCAACCTTTCCCAAAGTATATCAATTCTGAGGTTTTTAATCATCCTTAGCCAATTCGATTGTTCCATCGATTTTGTTTTTTACAAACGTTTCCCTGTTTTTACTGCATACCCGACGCGGCACTCACACTGCTCGTCTGTGATTGGTGTTCATCGATAACCGCGTCACCACACCCCAAGTCACTGTTTCCCACTTACAGATTCTCACAGTAACGATGCCCGTGCGAACAGCTGAGGTCTGTTAAGTCCCAGGAACCAGCTCTCTACGTGGATGGCCAACCACTCCTTTCACAAGGAGCACGTGAAACATGCGGGGTCAATCACAAAGCTCCATTTCTATGCACATAAATGCACGCAAAAAATTAACCGAATCTGTTGTCGGATATTGTTCTGGAATTGTGTCTAATGAAGCTTGAAGGTTCTCTGTTGGCGTTTTTTTTCTTTGTATGGTGGGTTTACTCATGTTACGTGTTAAGGACTGTTCAGTTACCACAATACAGGCCGACGGGCATGTTATCAGAGTCTCCTCAACAGCCCTAAAATTAGGCTGAATTGCCTTGTGAAGAACTCCACAGCTGGTTCTTTTAACTAGCTTGAATAAGAAAGCAACTAATCTAATTGCGTACCGGTACTTCGCAAAGCAGCAAGTGAATGCAATTATACAAAACTCAGTTCATACTGGAAACCATAGTCGCTCGGTCAAATAAACCAAGATGAGGACGAAAAATTTGTCCTACATGAAAGCGGGAGATCTAGACATCATGGGAACCGTTGCGCAATTCGTTGTTGGGGAGATCCCCGGTCCACAAGTTGTGGACGCACTTTGCCTGGTTTGAATGCTAGCTGGTCGAAGAAAACCACATGTCGTAATATCTCGGTGTAAGTGTTGTTAAATGTGTGTGGACGATAAACGAGGGCCTGAGTGACATAGAGGAATCGTAATGCAAGCTAACTCTAAGGGTTTTCGGACGTATATCGGTACGCGAGTGAATTGGCGTGGCACTCCATCACCCGAAATGAGTGACAAAGGACGGAAAAATCTCAGTCAGTAATGCTTCTGGACCGTTTGACCGACCGGACCAAAAAATGCACATAAGCCGTCAACGGCTGGGATGCTATGTAAACCCGACCTGAAGCTGCCACCTTGTCGTGGTGATCGGGCTTTAGTGCTGTAGTGGTCCTGTCCTGTACTCGCTGGAACTGAGTTCCTAAAGGTTCAACTACACCATGAAGGCAAGTGAGAGCAGCCCGCCGAAGAACGGTGAGTCCCCGTACCGCGAGGAATCGTAATACGAGGTAAAATCGTATGTCGAACAGTAGTGTCAAGGCAGTAAGGCATTTTCTTCAGCCGACCAACATGTGCATATTCATGGAAACGGTGATGCTGCCTTCCACCGAAAGAGGACGGGTTAGAAAAGATCGGCCCAAAAAACGACACACTTCGATCGCCCAACGGCTGACCGTGACCGCTGGTTCATTATTCACTACAGCTGAAATACTTATGAAACCGAAGAGTCTGAGGCTGCCCAAAAGGTACATGCGCCGCCGCATTAGGAGCGAGATTGTAATGCTTTGTTCCCTGTGC
This sequence comes from Opisthorchis felineus, assembly GCA_004794785.1. Taxonomy (NCBI): domain Eukaryota; kingdom Metazoa; phylum Platyhelminthes; class Trematoda; order Opisthorchiida; family Opisthorchiidae; genus Opisthorchis; species Opisthorchis felineus. The sequence continues at coordinate 332,675 of SJOL01005810.1, read as the reverse complement.
CCTCGGGCCAGACCAGCCTCCTGCAGCCAGTTGCGTCAGACTATCAATTCATCGCCTCCGGGTAGGGTCCCCGAAGAAAGCCCTAACAACCGCCGTCTCACTTTTCAGACTCAGTCAGAGGCTGGAGGTATAGTCCCCGAACAAAACCCTACGTCCTACCACTGCTTTGTATGTCAACGTTTTGAGTCAAACGCTCAAGGTGGGGTACCTAACCCAAACCCCCTTCGGCCTGGGTAGTCGGGGTGTATCACTCACCATTACAACTCCTCATTCATTGACTGCTCCCCACACTTCTCCCACCCAGGTCCTTGTGATCCATTTAACTGTCCATTACCTAGTCGTTGCTTCGTGTCTAAGCTTCTATCCGGTAAAGTAAATAGAAATATGCCCTCATTAAATTCACGGGATCTGTCTCACGTTTTGGCTTTCGGTTATTTGTGCGCATATGGAAATGAGTAGCAACCAATGTTTGATCCTGTACTTCACTTACTTCCCCCACTGGAGGCTCAATGTAATTTTTTTACGCTAAACAAAATGTACCTTCAAACTGATGTCACTGGGGCATACAGAAGCGTTTCTAGTAAATGCTATCACCAACCTTCCCAATTCGGGTTACTATACGCTTCCTCATCGTGCTGCCTAACAGTCCTTATCGACATCAGGTCACACGGTAACGAGACACCAAACCGACGCACTGTGAAGCAAAATACAGCTACCAGGATTATGTAGTATGAGAGCCATATCCACTGATCCTCCGACCATCCGTACCAACTAAGCACGGTTACAACGAATCCTTGTCAAGCTATTCTTTTGGCTAATTTGATGGTTCTAGAGTGTTATAATTGAATATCTGTCACCTCAAACGTGCTCTTTCCTAGGTAATTTCTTGACCGTAGACCCATCCGCTCAGCTCAGCGGCGGACTTACCCAAGCTTTCTGACAACTAGATTGTGACGCTCAATAGTGCTTCACGTCTTGCTTTATTGTCCTACTAGGATTTGACTTGAGATAAAGACACATCGGAAAAGTCCGGTGACTCGGGTTGGAAAGACTGAATAAAGCGTACACTAGAACTGCTTTGGGCGCCACAACAACCACGATTCAAAAGTGCATGTTGTCTGACGTGAAAAGTCGTGTTGGGCCGTCAGCATACGTTTAGAGTACGGTAGGTAAACCTTCAGAACTATGGTCGAACCTGCAACACACCTCCATGCCAGTGGCCAACGGCCTACACAATTTTTATATACACGACTTGGCTCGGTATGCGAGAAGGCATAAGTTACGGTTACTGTTGGCCTGCGAGAGCAGTTAACCATAAAATACTGAAGGTTAGACAACCGTGGCTGACGGTTCCGTTGGGAGAGTCACGATACTTTGACACAATGTTGGTCATAATGACCGATGTTAGATAGTGGCGATCAGATAGTCAGAGCTGGTTAGAAGGTGTTGCACATTTAGTTCGTTATTGAATAAGTATCAGTAAACGTGAATGACTAAATCTCCACACTAATTATCATTATCAGTTGGGTTTACTTTTCACAACGGACCCAGAAAGTGGGTTTGTGTGGTAGTTTTTATCACGAAAATTCCAAGGTGTTACGTTTCTTCTGGAATCCTGAAGATCATTATTTGTAAAGTGAGGACTGTTTGTAAGAGGATTGCTCCATCGCTGCGTTTTCAGAATTTTCCTGGCTTTCGCACTTTGTTTTACTTTGTTTACCACGCAGTTCATGAACATTTTTCTCCCCATTGCTGTTACTAGCGGATGACTGTCATTGATACAGATTGGTACTCATTCATCGTGACGTCAAAGCCTCCAGTAATGAGCCTTTAGCTAAATAGCAGACCCTTTTCTTTAAGTCGAATAGGCTTGCACCACATATCCGAACGTCATAAACAGCGCAAATTTCTGTCAAGTTCTCATGACCACACGTTGCATCAAGTTCTACACTTCATTGCGCGGGACTCAAATAGGCGCTTGGTGGAAACCTTGAGCTGCACTGGTGGAACTGATCCACACCGTTTAACTGTGTTGAAAACTATCTTCGTTTCTGTATCCTAAACCTTCTGCCATGCTGGCTATATAGAGAATACAGCCAGTTGTATCCCGTTTTTTTGGCGCTGACCTAGATAGCACCGTTTTAATTGGCCGACTAGCAGGGAGTGACGGAGTTATCAATAAATTGTTTAGATGTGCTGAACGGGGGGATTTTTGTCCGGTTACAGACCCTGACTACCGTCCACAACCAACCTGACGGTGCGCGAAAGTTGGATCTTTGATTGATGTAGCTACTTCAACTATGGATGCCTTTCAATTGTTGCTTATTTTCGGTTCCATGCGACATTCACACCGGTGCCGGTCATGCAGAAATCCGTTATCTGTTTGTTCGATCTTGATGAGGCGAACGTCGTCCTAATGGAAGGCAGTCCATTAAGGTACCCGATGCCGTAACTGACAAAAAATCACCGGCTGGTCTGAGAAAAATGCTCACAACACTCGCTCCACCTGCGGTCGAGGCTGAATATATCAGGGAGCGAGCTGAACCGTCTCGAATGTTAATCCAAACGTCTATGTTGAGATCTTCCTGTTTAAAGTCATTCCCTCTCTTGGCTTAGCGTTTTCACTAAAACGAAGGACAAAAACAAGTCTGCAGCACCTGGACCAGGTTGACAGATGTTCAGTTGCTTATATGGGGGAGTTGGCTAAACCGGAAGGTGTGCCGAGCGGAGTTAGTGCACGTTTCTTGATGAATTCTTGAACCACTCCGACTTCGACCAAGCTAAATCCGGTTCTTCGGCGGACTTGTATTCAAAAGGTCAACTGGTTATCCAGATTGACCAGCACCCCACTTAAAGAACATCGGAAGTGTGTTCATGGTTGTCCAGTTCTGCCTGCACGGTACATATATGCCTCGCCGCATGTGACTTCAGCCATGTCAGTAGCTCTCCAGAATTCAGTCAGAAATCTGGTCCAAAATGCGCTTACCGGGTTGCTCTTAAAAGCTCATATATGTGCCAGATTTGCAATTGACTGAGTAAGTGGTATCCATATTAGAGCATTTTCGATTCATTTCGAGATCCCCTCATCTAGCGCTTACAGATTATGTAACCGAAACCCCCATGGATTTATTGGTCTGACATTTTCTTAGCTTGGGTCGACCTGTCTGAAGGCCATTTCTGATAGGCACAGCAACAACCAGACGCTTCTTAAACAGACGTCACGTATTTACAAGAGCCCATCGATCGAATTACGTGCATAGAAAAGGGCAGTTGCCTATTAAAATCCCATCCTCACTCACCCGCTCTCGTATGTAAAAACCAACATAACATTACAATCATTCGGTGGTGCAGGCTGTGTACTCCACGCGAACACGCCCAGCAACTTCACTCTGTATGTCGCCCTTAGAGGTTTCGTTCAAGGTGAAAGAACCGTCTCGAATCACTTATCCTCTGAAAGAGATCATTAGGGATGACAACAATAATTTCTAGGTAATACAGCTAGGCGATGCACGATGAGACATTTGGTGACGAATTGACACCCATACCAGCGTCTAACAAACCATCAACTGCCAGTGTTTCGGATATGTTTCAGGTTTGTTCGCATCGTGTTTTCCAGTATGCACACTTCCGTATATCATACAAAACGGCATTTAAAAAGAAAAGTGACGGTGGATATTGTGAGAGCAACGTCCAGAGTCGCTAATCAAAGACAAGGAAGATGAACCAACAGACAAGCGGAATTCGCAGCTTGCTTCGGTGATATGCACGAGTATTGTCAAAGCACAATGGTGGTGAATATAGAAATTGCGTGACGGCTCGCAAGTCAGTGGGAATGATGGATACCTGACACTGTTGTTTTCACCCTCCGAACTGAAAAGTAAAAGCATTATAGAAACGTACACAGCCAATCAGAGTGAAAGAAAGGGAGTAGGGTGGGTGGGAGATTGCGATATGATGCCTGTGTGGAAAACACACACATAGTAACTACAACTATTCGAATTGAGGTATCTAATACATTCATCTGCGAGTACATGCGGATTAATAACTTCAAACATTCCATGAGACAAAAAGGACGGTTGAAAATTTGATATGTTAGGGCTTTCACAGCCATTAGATGAGAAAAACGGACTGAGACTACAAAAAACGGTCATGGGTAGCTCAGGACTAAAACCCCGAAACCAAAACAGAGAGTTCTACAAAAAAGAAACGAGACTCGGCAGTAGAAACAGTGAACAAATGCATCACGACGTTTTTTCACAGTATGGATTGGAGGAGTCAACTATGACCGATGTAAAATCGGTTCCATGTTTCGGTACAAAACAATATTCAAATGATGGTTAGACCGGTGATAAATACGACCGTTGGAAATGTGAGTTTATGAGTTTCTGCAAGGGTGGGAGTGAGATCAACCAGGCGGCTAGTTTCCTTTGAAATCAAGAAGACAGCCCGCCCCAAGGACAAACTGATGGTGGAAGGGTAACAAATGCGTCGTATTCCGAGCCTTGTGGATGACTTGGAATAAAAGTAGCTACATATTTGTGTATCAAAGGTGATGGCATTTTATTTCTTCGAAAAATCGATTACTTGGACGTCACGGATGGAAGCACAGTCTAAATTCCACGGGTGCATGTCTATGGAGAAAATGTGATACGTGTCGTTGCGTAAATTGTAAATTTCACTTTGCACAACAGAAACCGATTGAATGAAGTCCAAGTTACGTAGGAGCAATACGACCTGGGCTAGCTGCTCGTTTGATGCTTCTTCATGTGCAAGGTAAGATGGTCACTTCGAGCAAATGCCCTCTGGCAGAGACGACATTGGAAGGGACGATCACCAGTATGCTTTCGATAGTGCCGCGTGAGCTCATCGGATCGGGCAAAACGCCACGAACATCCAGGCCAATCACAGGGAAATGGCTTTTCTCCAGTGTGTACTCTCATGTGCGCTTTGAGATGTGAGCTCTTGGAATAAGCCTTGGCACATGTACTAAATGGACATGTGTGCAAGAGAGCGAGGGACTTCTTACCGCGACCAGAACCATCAGTTCCTTTGGTTCGCGTCGATTTCGAGCGTCTTGTTGTAAAAGGACCGGCAACCGACGATCCGGGTTTGGGCATAGATGATCGACACTGGGTTCTGGGTGGCTTGATAACATTGATTTTATCTGCTGAAGTGACATCTGTACCGGTTGTAGAGCTGATGGACATGGGATGATATGTAAAGTCATTGGAACCGTGAGCGATAGCTGGACCGTGAGTGCTGGTGTTTTGAGATTGAGAACGCGGAATCAAAGCTCGGAAAGCACTCTGCCCAACCTGACCAGAATTATCCAGGCCGTAAAGGCAACTAAGTGTAGGACTGTGTTTGTGGTTGACCAAAGATGATGTGGGTTGATGGCTTACGGGTGGCTGCTGCTGTTTCGTAACTGAATTCATGTGCGAGGAATTTACTGTATCTGCCATGGTCAACGTGAAGGGCGATTCTTCAGCGTCAGGAAGGTAAGCAGAGGGGACGTAAATAGCATTGAAGTGGTTCTGTTGCTGCTGCAGTTGTTGATTCGCCGAATTAACCGCAACACGTGACGTGGGAGCATAGCGTGTGGATATAGACTGCACTTGTGTGTGCTGGACGCCAACGGTATAGGGTGACAACACGGTTGATGCATCAGTCGTTGGATCGACAGGATTAACGTAAGACATTTGTGGGGCGGCTAACTCAGTCGAGCGCAACTGTGTCATATAAGTTTCTGAAGCAGGTTCTGGCGTTTGTTGGGTTTGACGTTGTGGGTAAGAGTGTAGAGGCGGATACTGCGTTGCCAAAACCGAACTGCCCGTGCTCGTTCCGTTGGTTGTCCACATATACGGAGATGGATGTCGTAATACTGAATTTTGTTCCGGAAACATGGAATCGTTCTTGGTAGTCACACTAGAACTTACATTACCCAGTTCATAGTAATATTTGCCACCACAGCGTGAAAGAGAGCAGCTGGTTAGCGTCTCACCAGCGCAAGTCTGCAGTATTCGCGGGAAGGCCGGAAGCGATGTGGTCACTGGAGGAACATGGGCATTTGTCCTAAACCCATCTATTACGGAAGAACTACTGGCAGTTGATGTAGTCCTGTGGAGATAGGTGAACGAGTCATTCGAAGATGTTGTTTTCTGATTTGAACTGTTTTCTAGTATAAAATCCAAATCCAGCAAACTTTCATACTCTGTACTTGATGCGCTGCTAACCTGTTCCAACCCAAAACTGCTCCCAACTGATGAACTTTGATCGGATGCCATGGGTGATACCAAACCAGAGAGGTTGTAGCTGTGGGAACAGATCGTCTGCAAAACAAACGAAAGCAAAGTTGGAATATGTGGTAACAGTGGTGGGGAGAAAAGTGGAAAAATAAAACTGTGCTACAAAAAACGGTTCGTGTACCTAATAGTTGTATATATTTCACGTAGTAAGTGTTAAAATGACCGGTAAATTGACATTGAAAGTAGAGATTCAGCTGAAATGGGTCGAACCTTAGTCGTTCAACCGATAACCTCCAACGGATATTATTCGACAGAAATTCGATGCGCCTGAAGCAAATGTCTTGAAGCATCTCAGTTTCTCACCCTTCACTTAAGAAGACCGGCTACTCATCGCACAGCTTAAGTGATGCATTTAAGTGTGCTTTATTCGAACAGGCTGTTGAATCAGTCAGACAATCTGGCTGAATGGAAATAACAATATTAGTGATAACAGTTTAGTTCTCTGTAGACAAGCACACCTGCGAACTATGGTTAACGAACTAAAATACGGTCATACAGGATGAAACACCCTAAAACATTTTTTTAAATATAAAAGCTGAGGTTTCTGTAACGATTTTGCCGTCAAGTTCTCACCCTAATTACTCAGTTGTGTTCAAAGAAGACCTAAAATTACCAATCCTATGAATCTAACCAGATGTTTTTTGTAAAAATGCGGAAGAGTCCCGAAGACCCCCGTCAAACTAGGATTTTTGCCCCTTTTCATAATAATTACGGCCTTCCGTTTGAAGCTCGACTTCTGGACTATGAAAACCATATTCCCACAAGCAGAAGTCCAAGTTTATCCGTCGGCAATTGTTCCTGGTCCTACCCGCAGCATCACAACAGAAGTAACGGCGGAACAGACAACCCGGAAATCTTCGTGATTTCACACTGAGAAGAAGCGTGAAATTGAGTCGCAGAAAACTATTGATTTTTTACTTATGAATTGAAGCGCACCCAGAACAAGATGTGCTTGTATGATTGGTACTATTGGTACAAAACACCAATATAGACGTTCTTGCAGCCGTCCGTCGCTGTACAGTATGAACCATCATTCTGAGTATTACATTGCACGATAATGAACGCTAGTAACCGCCGCCGTTGAACGAACTGCAACCGCGTCTAGTCAAGGCCAGACAGTCTAACCTCTAACTGGTTTCAATCACGAAAAGCAGACAAGTTTCACTCCTAACGTGAACACATTCCCATCATTGAACTGGAACAAACCTATTATTATTATTATTATTATTATTATTGTCAATATTATTGTTATCATTCCGTCCCCGCCACGACTATAACAATGTAAACGTTTTTGAAAATCTCCCAATGCAGTTGGGTGTGTCCTACAGAATCAGCATGTGGAGTACTGCTCACTGGATTGTTCATCATTCACCATCAGTTCCGATCGGGGTCCATTCGGTAGGCCCAACCGTCCTTCGTACATGCACTCCAAACTGGAGATACGTGAGTTTTGTAATCGTACTAGTGAAAAAAACTCAAACGAGCTTCAAATGGATCTTTCGTTGACGACAAGCTATGACGGATAGAGGCTACTCGAGGGCTCACTTGTACCAGTATTCAAGATATCAGAGCATTTTCCCGTCTTATGTTTGGTAACATCTTATCGACAGCTCACTATCGGTTTGGCCTGTGTGAAGCTCTTCGTGACAGCTCTAATATGATTAAGACAGGTCTTGAAGTGATGATTTGAAAAATAAGGTTTGCAAAAGCTCAAAGGTGTGTTTCAAGTAGGTCTATACTGAAATTGTTAGAAGCACTTGCAAAGCAAAGCCACAGACAGTCGTTAAGCTGAAGCGCAGCTACCTGATGATATAAAACAACAGACCATTTGCGTAACACCGCCGACCACTTACGCACTCCATAAACACACGTATTAAACGTGCGCACAGCAGTCGCTGACGTGTGTGTTGCACGTGTGAACAAGAACAGTGTTGGCTACAGTACTACCGTATAGACTGCACTGAACTGGATGTGGTCCTTACAGAAACCCATGTCGTCTTGAGAAGAACGCAACGATGGAAATGAACCGAGAAAAAACTCGCGCACGAGATATTCATTGGAGAATATTCCAAACGAACAGCAAAACCTGATTCTTTCGTAAGAAGGCCACACAAGTTTGCTTGAAGCACCAGTTTTGAACTGAACGTAGCCATGTGTGTTTGTCAAACTTCCAGTTGACCAAAAACAGTAAACACCACAAACGAGAGATTCAGCTGGGTTCCAGGTGTCTCTCGCAAAATCAATTTTTTTTGCAAATGAGTGTATTTCAGTAAACAGAAAGTTTAACTAGGCTGGAATGAAAGTCCGATTTATGTTTTATTAGAGGTATGTGGTGATGGTGCTGATGTAACCATATACTCCGCTATTGAGTTCGCCCAATGCTAACTTCAGTAGCTGGTCGTAAAAGGAGATGGATTTGAGCCACGACATCTGAAGTTACTTAGATTCTTGAGAATGCAGAACTCGCTGAGGCACGTAGAAATTGAGCGTGACTGAAAGTAAACGGTATATTAGCCCAACCGATTAGTGATTCACCCCATATCGATCAATTCCTAGTGCGAAGTCACCTGTCACTGGAAGTATTCACCGACATCCAACGAGACACGTGAATTTTTGGTGCCACCAAATATCTATCGGAGCTGATCACAACAATATATGAAGTAATGATTGATAGACATTCGGATAAACTCGGGTTCCTGATCCGAAGTTGGCGTCTCAGACCTGTATTAGATCACTCCAGGTTAACTGTACCCATCACCTTCCATCCCTACCCACGAACTAAGTTCTCCGGATGTCTACCTGGGGTAATCGGAATGTCCCAGGTCGAGAATGGCGAGGCATGATTCGGATCAATCTAGTTGTGGGATGAGGAGCTAATCTGACCGGGAGTCCGGAACCATAAGCTATGAGGTGGAAGGAGTGAAATGAACTCGTGATTGACGACCGTATTTTTTCAAATTTCCGGTAGCCACAAAGATATCCGAGCCTTTAGCCCGCCGACCTCGAGACAGCTCTGTAGTTAAAGCTCGAAATTACTGACCGGAAGGTCTGTGGTTCGACTGCCCCTGTCTAGGATTGGTCAACCCGACAGCACCTCAGCACTCTTCCTTCCTTCGGGTGGCTCTGTACCGGAAATGTATTCCAGCTGAGGGATTATTATTATTATTTGTTATTAGGACTATGAAAAGTACCCCACCCTAACAGAACACGGAATGTCATCAACGGATTCCAACGTTTTCTGCGAACACCATCAAGTTGAAAACATCTAATGAGGCGCAAGACTATATTATAAGAATGCAGGCTTTCAAAGGCCTCAGCATTACTGATGGATGGTATAAACTGGTAAACTTGTTATTCGCGTTCTACTGAAATGTCCGAAAGAGGTGTTTTACTATAAACTACTTGCTTAGAATACCTTATCCCTACATTACGGTGGGGGAAGTGTTAGTCATGAAGTGAAAAGCTGAAAGTGGATGTTGCGCGCTATAGCGAGACGAACAGCTTACAAAACTCCCATGTTACTCCATCGACATATCCCACACCCACTTTCACGAGCCCGACACTCGGAAACATCATCATTATGTGCAGAATAGGGCTGTTTGACTACAGGGCACCTCAGAATCCGGATTGCAGATGTCAATAACCTGGGACTACCTACTGCCTGGGGAATGCGCCGGTGGAATTGAAATTGGTTAATACTTTGCGCTGATTTTGCTAGAGACGGTTTGTCAAGAACATTATCTACTCGAACACATTCTTACATGGGAAACAGTTGCGATGAAGTGCGTCAGTATCAGCAATTAAAACATCAGAGAACTCGTCTTTGAACCATCTATTTAGCTTAATTTGCCAGATGGAGCAAGGACCAGACGGAGAGAAGGCCATGTATACGAGACACTCAAACATCACGGCATATTAACACAACCTCGAGTATCAACAGAGATCAACATTTGTCGCACAAAAGGTAGACTGCGACCCTACTACGGTCTTGACCCAAAGGCTTACATTAAAACATTTCCTACAGGTGATCCTCTCAGTTCCAGAATTTCTTTGCATATCATGATGAAAACTCACTGTTGGTGAACTGACCAACCTTAGTGTCCGCCGAGATTGCAAACGTTTTATCACCACTCGAGGTGATATCGTCCGTGCAGGATTGAGTGGGCTGGGTTAAGAGTGAGCTAACTTAACTCCTATAAAGGCAAATGAATGTTTAATTTATGAAGAGTAACAACTGGTAACAAGTACCCTAGTTAGGATATGAACATCAGCCTATACCGTGTACAACTCCTAGTATTCGTTAAAAGCCAGACAGTACATATTAGCTTTGCATGGCGCCAGACCTTTTTAAAATGATCGGACGAAGATAACACCAGGCGCCCTCATACAAATCCGACTTTAAAAAATACATTTACTTGCCTTCCTTTTTTACTAACACCGATATGACCGCGTCTAACCAAAACGAGTTTCCCGATTTTTAGACAAGAGTCATTACAGGGAGAGTAATGTAGGGCGATAAGCCTAGGAAGAGGGAGGACGAGAGCAATGTAGATTAAAAAACATAATACCAGCTTGTGGGACTGAAAAATTGTCTCGTACCTGTCCATTTCCCTAAAAGTATTTAATTTCGAACCATAACCTTGAAAGGAACAGCGTTTTGAATATCAGTAAAGAAAAAGATGAGAATTTGATGCTTTTGAGGTTGGATAGTTTGCTTAGAAATACTAGAACTTAAAGGACTAGTGAGTGTTCGTAGCATTAACTAAACAAGTAGACTAAGCAGCGTTAACTACATACTTTGTTGGCAGATTTCACGATTTTTTGTTTATACCCGAATCACAGAACCACTCCTTTTTGCAGGCCGCTCAGTTAAGTAGTGTCGGAAATGTGTACCAGCGGTAGCTACTATGGCTAAAATTGGCCTTCAAACATGCTGACCCACCTCAGCTTGCCAAAATCAATGTACACGCCAAATGCTGTTCCCATTCCCCGATCTCTGAAAATCTATTGCGCTTCTAATCGAGCATTAGGATTAAAATTGAAAAAGTCTCCATTCGGTGCAGTGGCAAAGTTCTCGGGATCGGAAGTAGCAGGCCTTTTAGGGAGTTCCTGCATTGGAAGAACATATGGGGAAGACATGTACCAGTATGTGAATGCAGTGTATAAACGCAGTCTATATTTGGTCATTATGATTTGTTCTTCACTTTCAGATACCCACTACCCAACTTGGATGGTGCTCTTAACGCACAAGACATTTTTACCTACAACTTCCAGTCTCCAATGTGAAACTTAGGTTATTCCGTATCCACATCACTTTCTTCTACTGCCCAGGGAGGATTATTCTGGTTAGTGCAAGCCAAAGAGAAGACTCATGAATGGCTCCTGTTCTCAGCAAAACCTGAAACTACTCACAAGTAATTAAATCCTTCATCTTTCTGGGTAGAACTTCGCTGGGGATCGCCACAGCCACATCTACATGATATAATATTTCATCTAGTGACCACGTCGCTGCAACGGTCAATGACAATCAAAGAAGTAGGTATCGTTAGTGACACCTCAAAGGACGATGATCGTATGCCAGCCGTAGACGTGCTTACACTTGAATGTTAGACCCGTTAAGTAAAGTTCTGGTGAAAATAATTTGACGAATTCTCCCAACGGAACACCGATGTCGGACTAAGGCATCTTAGTACATCATATAATATTTTATTCTTCTTCCTTAAGAAATTCACCTTTATAGGTCAAACCCCAGGTTTACGTCTCTTACGTACTATTGCAGGAGGTATGAAACAGATGTCGTCTTCTTCCTGGATCACGTCACTAGACATCCTGTTTATCGTCTACTAAGAGCAAGTATCTAGTTCTGAGAGTATCCAACAACTACACAGCGCCAAAGCTCCCACTGGGCAACTAATATCACTGCAAAGTGCACTTTTAGATAGACCTGGGTGAGAAGTTACTGCCGTTTCTCCTAATAACCAGTTGAGGCTCGAACTGGAACATGATGTGGTTAGTAACGTCAGACAAGCAGGGGCATATTTTCTTTTGCCGCAGCCCAGTAACACCCTAGGAAGAGATACTGTTATGCTCTAGAACGGAGCAGTGATTATGAAACGGATTCACAGACGTCACTGGCTTTCTGACGAAACGTGTTCAGTGGAGATGGGGTGAAGTCTTAGATCCACGAAATGAATTTTAATCGGACAACCTAGTTGCTATTTCTATCCAGGGATTCGATGGTTATTTCATAATCTCGCCATAAGAAGTATCGGAATACCAGATGCTTCGTCGACCAATCTAGCCAACTGCAGTGAACACTGAGCGACTGCACCATCTTTCATCTGAAATTCGACAACGTAGATATCGGCATTCAGCTTAGTACGGTGTCTCTCTGAAAAATTTAAATTTGTAGGCCTGGCTGAGACCATGCCACAAACAGTCTCCTCGGGTATGTGACCTGAGTCGACCTATCCGTGTTCTGAGATCATTCGACTTTAGCAGTAGGGGAAATTAATATTTGAGAGGTTTGCAGGATAGGCTTTTAAGTAGCAACAGTGAACAGTGAAAGAAAATGTGAGCACGTGTGCAAGGCTCTTGTGATGGTGGAATGATGACTCAAATTATGATGTGCCCCTGAACGCATCAAGGTTAGAGCTGTGAGTCCTTAGATTAATTGTTACAACAGAAGCAACATGCTTTCTGGGCGAAGAACTCCCATTAGACTCTACAGCAAGAAACACGAAAAACAACGCGTATAAAGTTGGGTGAATTATCAAGTAAACGCTGCGACATCCCAGCCACATAATGCGAAAATTTTAATTAAATTTCAGCTTGTGGTGTTACCACAAATCTATCCAATTTACTTGTTTCCTCATCCCCGACTACTGCAAGTAATATATGAGCATACTTTAAAGATGGAAGTAGGCTTATACACCCATACGCCTTTTACTGCTTTTGACAGAAGTACTCGTGCATCAGATGCTCAAGGTGCGGCTCTACGTTTTTTAGAAATCTCCCAAGGCTCGGGACACGGATTGTGTTGGTTTCCCCGTACATGACGGTACAGTTTGCTACCAGCGTAAAGAGGAAAGCCCTTCGTCGCGGAGTTGTTTATTAGAAAACACCAACCATACGGTTACAGACTATTGGACAGGAAAGTCAAACTCTCATATGCACACTGTTTTTAAAAACTGAATATCCGTCTTCTTCTTGAACGCGTCTTATTGAACTCTCCTGGATATTCATTGACTATCACGCAATTGCAAACGAATGCTGCAAAGCAGTTTCACAAATTCCGTAATAAATCCCACCTTCCATTAGATCAAGGCGGAGTTACGAGAAGACACATACTACTCGCATGCCTCATCAGTAGTATCCACCGTTACACCAGTACTGACCTCATGTTTGTCGTCTGTCACCATTCCTACAGCTCTTCAAGGTCGTCGAAGGTTAATAGAAGCACTCACAAGCTCACTGAGCTCCATATTTGATTGGGAAAACCACTCTGTTACCTAGATGATGAAAGATGAGTGGATTTTTCATTCACTCAGAGTTTTTCCTTAGTAACTGAGTTGGGTGAAAATAGAACAAGGTTTGCTGCATTCCATTGATTCACGCAATGTAGGTGACAGGATGATTCAAACCCAAATGGTTTGGGAGGAAAAGCAAGGGAGGCCGCGAGTTGCATTAGGGTCTCTCACTCAGGCAGGCTGGCCAAGAAGCAGAAGCAGTGTGTAGGGCGAATCTGTATCATATAGTATACAGCCCGAAATTGCTTTCATCCATATGAGTGTGCCCTACACAACTTCTTAATAATTAAAAGACCGGAAAACGTTGATCCAACTATGATCACTGCGGCCAAACTGCACTGCATACCTGAACGGCGAATGCCCGTAGTTAAACTACAGGTAACGCGAAGCAACAAGTCAGGCTCTCCACAACTATGGCGATGCGTAGAACCGTTTTGAAACGATCGGAGAATGAGTTATTTTTCATCACTTCTTACGATAAATTAATTGAAGTTACTCCGCTTTTACCACAGAGTGAATAAAAAGCAGTGTCATAAGCAATACAATCTAAGAGGCGCTCGAGAATAGCCACAAACTTTCCACAAATCCTTCCGTTTGCTTAATTTCAATTGACCATAGACAGACATATGCATGTGAACACATGAGCACGCACGAGCAAACCTCGCAGAGGAGAAAGTTAGTAATAGCGTTAAGCTCTGACAATAACTTAGTTCACAATGTCCACAACTACTGGTAGTTCGCTTGCGACAACCAGGGGATATGTAAATGAGCCATATCATCTCACTTTGTCCCAGAACGACTGTAAAGTATCAGTCAACTTGTGGCGGGATGAGTAACATCAGAACCCATTTCTGGTAATCAAAGCATCCGAAACCTTCTTCTAGTAGATCCAAATATGCATAGTTTCAAACCAATAGAACTAGGGCTTGTTGCATAGCAAGTGTTGGATTTCCTCAGCACGTGATCAGCAAAATCTACACCGAACTTGTGATTTGTTGAAATAGGGAACAACAGCAAGTTTCGTCTTACCTGAGACCTAAATTCCGCAGCTACGATGCATGAAAAAAAAACACAAACAAACCACAAAACAAACTCTTTGCCCACTTGCACATGGGTGATAGTTTATTCAAATCAGTCCAGTCGAAACCGCCACTGTGCAAATTCCGAGGAGCCAAAAAGACATTTCATAGGGGATGGATGGGATTACACCATACTGTGTTGAATACTGGGGTTTTCATCTTACGATGTCCGGTTGCAATCTGCCTATCTAAACTATTTGTATGACCCCAAAATTGGTGACATCTTAGCGTAATCGTTCATATCAGTTAAATCCGCTTGTACATCAGCTCACCGTAAGCGTCGTCTAAAGGAAAACAGTCAGCCATGCACGTTTCCCCTGTTATCAGAGTGGCACGATATGCTCATACAATCATATCGAGCGCAGCCCCGAATCAGGATGGCTCATCCAAACGAAACAGTGCACGGTATCCCGCCACTGATCACCATTTTGCTTGTAAGATCGTGACAATCTTCCCACACAAGCGCACGAGATCTCAAGATGATGCGAGAATCAGGGCTTGGCTAGCACAGTAATCCCAGGACGTTAGGACCATAGCTTGCGAAGATGACATAGCAGGTCAGTCATGGCGTGGCGGGTTGGACTCACCAATGTGTGGTCGTCAAGATAGTTCTGCGAGGTCTACGAGGGGGTTACTACATCGATTTGCATAGTACCAACCGATAAAATCTGTCGTCCAATTTAACTACTGTTGAACGTACCAGGGTGTACGCAAATCAATGCCAGGCCAGAACGGTGAGGTTTATACATGCAAGATTTTGTTTGTATCATCAGAAAAATTCAAGGTGAAAAGTCAGTAACTTTCCTATACATGCATGCAATGCTTTCGGACGGATCTCGTTGGCAACTAACGACGTGGTCGTTCTGGGTTCACGAACTGGTTTGGCTTCAGGTGCTGTATTTTCCCGAGAGCCACTGGTAGCATTATGACATCAGAAACATCAAGCAATCGACATAGTGTTCTCAGGTTACCTCAAAGGGAACTTCACGAGTACGGGGAATAGAGTGCTCCGTGTGGAGACTACGTCTGTGTAGAAGGTTTGTCTTTAAACGCCAGTGTATTCATGTGCCAGGTGTATAGGAACCATCCTTTAGCAAAACTAACGACCGAACTACCGTAGGTACAAAGTCAGCCAAAATATTGCGAGGGTTTGCCCTTCATGGATGTGTGCACCCAGCTAGAAGGATCATCCCCAGACTGGAACTAGTTTGGTGCGCGCTCCCCGAGTATGGTTCTCTTATAGAGCCCTGACCCTTTTATTGACGTGGAAGTAGCTTTCCCCAGGCGGGGCGCGAAATATCAAGTTAATTTACAGAAAAGACATGAACTCCAGACTGCGTCTCTTCGTGCATTTGCAAGCAAGAAAGGTTGGGTGATGAAAATGACAATGAGTGAGACAAGAGGTTCACATCACTGCTAGGGCGAGTAAAGTACATTCTAATCAGGTGATCTTATGTAGACTATCAATAACACTCGCATAAGCTGTATATGTAGGATCCAGTTGGATTGATCAGTTGTCTTTGGATTGCCTAAATAAATAGACGAAAAAATATTACGAGAGCAAGATCGGCAGTCGCCTACCTTGTTAATGTGTATGACCTATATAATCGGTCTAGCCCATGCACTGGATCTGAACAAAGTCAGACTACTACAATCCTTTCGGAGGATCTGGCGAGTACCAAGTGCCATGCACACTTTCGCAACAGGCTTCGCAAAACAGAAAGACAACTCGTGGCCGAGTGTGGAGTGCCTCAATATTGACCATCCATCGACTTCTTTCGACTACTGACAAATCATCAGGGCTACGGTCAGTCGCAATACTACTTCTCGTGAAAGTATTCAGTCACGCAATAAATCGCCAACCAAACCAGCTTTTTTGCACGATCTCCCCAAACCACAAACCATTGTGATATAAAAGACGGCGAGTACGAGAATCACATAGCCAAAACACCACCAAACCTCGTTGAAAAAAGTTGACATTCTACCTAGTTCCCATATTTAACTGCTCCTCTCAGCAACCAAACCAACGACCTGTACAGCCAACCATAACAGAAAGGCATTCATCAGCTTATTTTGGCAATCAGTCTTGGATGTTCTACACCGGCTGAACTGAGAAAAAAAGAAAATTAGCCCAACGTGACAAGATTCTGCGTTTTGCCGAATCCTCCTCTGATTACGGTCTTAGAGGTGTTAAACGGTGCCACAGTATATTGCGAGTGAATGGACAGGACCAGCAAACGCGTCGAAAACTCTGTTACGAGCAATCACTCCTACTCTCTAGCCAGAGATGAATTCGGACAACCTGAACTACTTGAAAATACAGAGGAAGGAGGTTTTTAAATCTCGCCATGAGACAAGCCGCAACTTGGGTCGTTGGGATACCACTGCACCAAGGGCAGAAGCCATCCACATGACATCTTCGTGGGTAGTTGGATGTTTCGGCTTGCACCCCATAAACTACGCACTGGCTTTCGGGCACTTTGGATCTAAGCGGTAAGTTTGGTTGAGTGTGCCGATAGTCAAATGGTTAAACTCGGTGCCCATTCACAGGCCAACAGTTCCGTACTTCATGTTATCATAAAAATAACATGGTGATTAATGTGAATTTTAACAGTAAACATTTGGCTAGATCCTAAAATAAATTTGAATCTAAGGAAGTTTTCCTATTGGGCGCCTATGGGGACGTCTGAAAGTGGACATTCCAGAGGATTGCAGGCTGTGAACATTGTTTTGGAGCTTGCCCGTTTGGTGTATTTTTTGCGTCCTTTTTTCAAGACACGAGAGGACAGACTGAATTTGACTGAAACCGGCATTGCATTGCGACCAGAACGACAGGCTGTGTTGTCAGAGGAGAGTACACAAGCTAGTCGGGTTAACGATCGTGCATTGACAAGACATAGGAAGTGGTTGCGATTGAGTAACTTTAGGCAGACGACTACGAATCAAATAAAGAATCGATTGGTTAAAGCGAACACAGCACTTTCCGCTACAGAGTTTTCTTAGTTTTGGCAACAGTAATGGTATACTACAGAGCTGCACCTTTCATTACCTTGTGAGAACCCTAGCCTGAGAGCCATAAGATGACAGGAAACGGAGCACACACCGCCTGGAGATGTAAGTCAGGTCGAACGGTGGAGCGAGGTGCTTGTGTTCAAAAACTTAGAAGAACTTCTCCCAACTTCATATCCGGTTGACCGTTCCAGAAGCAGCATAGCAACAGTCCTGGAATTGGGCGTCCTGAGTATATCATTCCATTTGGGATGACCGCGTGTGTTACATTGATTTTTCATGAGAGAAACTTCTTTTTCAAATGGCCTAGATTGAAATTTAGGAAAATCGTATCTAACAGTAGATTTGTCTTTATCTACAGCTGATATGATTCATAAATGCAGGGAGAGGTACATCTGTACAAGAATGAGAGCGGTCAACTGCTGACGACTCGCTAACAGCAGTTTCTGTGTTTTTGAACCCTGTTATGTTACATACAGAACAGGAGCCTAGGTGCTCCGTGAGCAATTTTCAAACGACTCTTGATCTTCCGCAACAGTTCACCTGAATCATTATGCCCAGTCCAGTGAAAAACAGACGGCTAGAGAGTTGTTGGTGTCAATTACTGATAACGGTTTGAAATGACGATATCGAAAGCAATTTTATCTTTCCACCATTTGTTGAAAGCGCATATGTGACCTATTAACATTTCGTACCCCGACAATTTTCCGCAAAAACACCTGGATCGGTTTGCTGATTACTGATGAGATGTTAGACATGGGGATTAGTTGTTTAGGACTAGTTGCAATAACCGGAACATAAATTCCAGTCGTCAAAGCAATCCACTGTTTGTTACGTCAACCTCCATCTGAAAGAACATTGTCGACATAAAACATACATTCGGACGTCTGAATAAATAGCTGAATATGGCTAGTGGCGAGGTTCCACACAATCGCCTCTTTTAGTTACTCTACGAAAAGCGCGTGCGCTGTCGTGTCACACAGAAGTGACATAGTTTGACATGGTTGTCCACTATTCAGCCCATCGATGACGAGACGAAGTCCAGTATTCAAGGGTGGAAGGACTAAGTATGCGTTGAGCGTTGTGACACTATACTTCCTGAATCAGAAATCCTTTATTTTTGGTAAATATAAGTTCTTGACAATGGGGGCGACGTTGGAGAAAAGTCCAACTGAATTCTTTGGAAAATTCCTGTGGATAACTCACAATTTTTTGGCGTTTTAGTTGGAAACGCACCTTGTCCTAACCATTAGAGTTCCACTGTACTCGTGACCTTTGTCAACAAATGCAGGTGTAACTTGGCTTTACTTAACTTACTTAACTTACTTAACTCACTTAACTTGCTTTACGTGAAGTCACATGTAAGCTTCATCCGTGGTTAAGAATCAAAGGGCTAAAATGAAGTGATATTCAACAAAATTCGTTGTGCTACTTCATGCGAAATAGTCAAAACATTTTATTCATTCCAAGTGTATGAGAAGTGTGAACCAGAACGGCTGTGGCATAATATACTAATGGACTGGATAAATATGCAGGCAATTCGCAACGAATGGGTGTGATATCTAGGCCCCTGGATGTGTGATTGATATTAAATACATCATAGGAATATGGGCACAGAGTGAAAAGGAGCCCTAAAGACATGGTCTGCCGACATCTGCAGAACCTAAATGACTTCCAAAATTAAACTATTGCACGAATACATTTCGTGGTCATTTTGCGTTCGAATTTAGCGTCAACCTAAGAAGATTGATATTTTTCTCACTAGGGATGGCTGCCACCAATTACAACCAAAAAAACCTCGTTTCTGAGGGCAGAACTGAAAGGAATATTCCCACCAACTCGTAGTGGAGCTTGTCGCTTTGGTACGTTGCTGCTCAGACAGATTTTACCAGCTTCTTCACCATCTTGGTCTACATCCGGTGTAAAAAGCTCAAGTGGTTTGGTTCTGGACGTCTTGATCAGGAAAGAACGATAGAACGGTCCGTAAGCCTTTACTACCGACAAAAATAAACTGTAAGCGACGTAACAATGACACAGCACGTCAAAAAGTTTCCGGTAAGTGTGGGTTGCAATATTATTCTCAGGGATGGCTCCTGCCGAACTCAGGATGGATATCAAAAGGGTGGATTTAAATTCTCCACGGTTTGAGTGAGCGTACATAGAGTAGAAAAACTTGTTTAATTGAATCTCACAACTGCAAGGAGACTGATTAGGAGAGAAAAACTGTTGGGACTAATCTGGCGACTATCGGGAAAGCACGATAAACAATAGCTTAATTCGACAATCTGAAGCTCGTGTGTTTGAGAATTTAATATGCACACATATGTGCACCTTGGTGTTCAATTAAGGGAGAACATTAATTGGAACTGGGCGAATACGCCTACTTCACGAGCTTCAAATGTAATGAGTTGCCGGTGAATTTCCAGCAATCATCCTGCACAACTTCTGGCGAGTGGAAAACTCTTGGATGCTTCCTAATGAAATGACAGATCGGTGATCATGCAACAAACCGTCCGCTTCAATAGCAAAGCGAACACGGGTTCTTTGCATATGTCACCTTAGTCTTAACCGATATCAAAAGCTTGCCTGATGTGCCCAAGTCAAACATGGTCACAAATAACCTGTGTATAAGCAACAAGGTCGCAAACGAGTTCCAACGCAAATTTGTCAGCAGTTCAGTGTGAATATTAAGGCTGTTATCTGCTGAAAATGATCAAATGATCGTACGAGAATGTGTGGTTAAGGCATTTGAATGTTTGGCTGAGTAGTTTCGAAGGAACCTAATGTTTTCTGCGTATTCCCAGTAAATGATATTTGTACGGTTCAGACTAATGGGCTCGGAATCTGGTCGGCCTTAGCAAGAGTTCAATCTTTCACCTGCGGAATCCCCGCTTCGCAAAACAGCCCGGATAGTTGTAAGTACGGTAAACCGTGCTAGGTGCAGTTGCTTGTTCGTGTTAGGTGAAGATCTTATCACGCTTACAGTGAAACTCTTTAGGTTTGAGGAATACATCGAAAGGCAAATCCGATTGTCAAACTCCCATCCAGCAAGAGGAACAATAACCATGGTGTAACTCCAGCTGCATCCTATAAGGTTAACTGTCAGTGAGCGAAGTCTGCATGCCGGACGTTGAACAGTATCTACCTTCCAGGGGGGAGAAATAACGGTAGTCCTCCTTTAGAGGGATCACCTTTGGAGAGAAGTCCTGGCATAAGAACAAATTCCTTTGGTTATAACTCACTTGACTAACCAATCTTCTTCAAACAGAAGGCCCACAGAAGAGTACACTGGGCAAATATCGGCTTATACAAATAGTGCGAACTGCTGATCCTTTTCGGGCCCAGATTGTCCAAAACAACCTTTTGGTCTACCTGGTCTAAGCATGGGCCGGTATTTGTTCTCTGATTTAGCTGCCACATCAAAATTCGCCGGGCAACACCCGCGCATAATAGATATTGATTTCTCATGATTTGCCTGTGCAACCAACTGGACGGCTTTTAACCAGTGTGAACTCAAAGATGAATTGTATGGTGCAGCTCTAAAAGCAACCGCATGTCCAACTGATGGCCTATAATTGTCGAATCATTTGGGAACAACTAAACAGTTGAAACAAAAAATGCATCCTTAAATCATATGACGCAGCCATGGTATACATACGGCTAGCTAATGATTGCATGTACGTACAGCAGTGTGGCAGACCGTCACTTCTAGAGAAAGTGTACGCTTAACACTCCGGAATGTCCAGAAGCCCAAAGCGGGACATTTACACGCAGATAAAATGAAATAAGAAACAAATTGCAGTGCAAAATAATCCAATACAACGTACTTCCATACCGATAAAACACAGAGAGTATATTGCAGGTGAAAAACAGGGAGAAAAATCTGCAATTCAAATCATGGCTAGTAGTGCCAAACCACGGAAGCCTTTTACGAGTTGGGGCGGTGTTACCTATGAGGATACACGAAAGTAACGAATCCAAGTGTCTGAACAGCAAGGTACGGAAATATATATCTCGCGTGCTAATTCCGTGCTTTCATGCAGGTACGAGAGACGTACTGCCCACGGTCAAAATCCAATGTGTTAGGATTATCATACTAACTCTGAGGATGCTATGCAACCTAGTCAAGAAGTTAACAGACAACTTTCCGTCTTAAGCCAATAGTTCAATGGTCAACGGTTTACACTCCAAGCACCGCGGAATACAAAAAATCGAGACCAAAACAGCGACAACTGACGTCTATCTTTTTAAGTTGGTGCTCCTTAGTCAATGGGAGGAGTGTCTCCATTCATTGAGCCGCGACATAAGTAAGTTCATGGTTCGCCAAGGATGGTGATGGTGGAGGCCAGTGAGATCACAGCCTGACGAGATGCGACCATATAACTCTAGGGTGAAAGATTGGCTGAAGTATCTCCTGGGTAGGTCCATGAGTAAAGTAGTGGGAATGGTCGATTTAGCGTTCGTGTGGCCAAGCACACAACTCAACAACTGGACGTTTTCTAGAACCCGATCGCCAGAGGTTGTGAAGGTCCGTGCAGAGACTACACCTTAATTGGCGCTGACCTTCACTGATTTTGGGGCACAACGAGAGGATGGTTTATAATGTCTACAATACCAAAGTTACAGGGTTATCACAGGGTGCTATTGCAATCCA
The DNA here is from genome assembly GCA_004794785.1 of Opisthorchis felineus. Taxonomy (NCBI): domain Eukaryota; kingdom Metazoa; phylum Platyhelminthes; class Trematoda; order Opisthorchiida; family Opisthorchiidae; genus Opisthorchis; species Opisthorchis felineus. The sequence continues at coordinate 310,099 of SJOL01005810.1, read as the reverse complement.
CCGTTGCTGGTCGGTCAGAACCGGGGCAGATGGCGCGTTAGTTGGGCTTTCCATGTAGTCGCCTTGTGCCGTCCTGCCACTGTTCTCACAGTATCGGCCAAGACTTTGCTCAATACAACCCGCGGGTAGGAGAACACTCACACTGTCAGACTGAGCCGATAAGCGATGACTTCGGCTCATTTGGAATGAATAGCGTTGCAGCGCGTGACAATAGCTAAAGCCAACAGGAATCGATAATTCGACGAGCGCTTTGTAAACGGAAGAGTAGCAGCCAGCCCGTCCATCGCCCATCGAACGGACAAAGACCTACGGTGTTTGACCACTGTGCTGTGAATCATCTGTTTACGTGTGCCTAATTCAATTTACAGGCCGAAAAACTGTTTTCATGCGTTTATCAGAATCAGTTCGTTATGTGAGTTTGACAGTTTTTACTGCCCAGCTGTTGCACGAAATCCACGAATTCGGTGTCGTTGCAAGTCAATTGATCAACGGTTTCTGATGAAATGTAGATAGCCTGCCGAGTTCGCATTTCCTGTAGAAGTCAGCAAGTTTATGACAGCTACTTGTATTCGCGAAGTTACAAGTGTCTGAAATTCGATATTTAGGGAAAAACTGATTTCGGCGTTCCAGTGTCAATACGCGAACGACGGAACGGAGACAGGTAAGGAAGTGGAAACTCGCAATTTCGCAAATGCCGACGAACAGAAGCTTCCTCCAATTTTGACGCCAACTTGATCGTCGAAATTATAGCCAGACAGAAGAAAACAGAAAATGCGTGCTCCACAGCAGCAGTTTCACATCATTTCTTGAAAAATGTAGAGTGTATGCCTTGTCAGCGACTTTTAATTTGACTAAACGTGGAAGAACAGTTGCCAGATTTATCGTCGTCAGGGCGAACGGGTTGGCTTGTTTTTAGGGTATCCACTCTGTAGAATACTAATGTAGCTCCACGTAGACATACTCACTTTGTAACCGTGAATGGACCAAAATCCTTGGGCGCAAACCTGCTGTGTAAAACGTGATACACTGAATGGCTGTCAGAGCCAAGCACTTATGTGTGGTGAAAATACGCCTATGGCATACGCATGTGAAAGCAAGAATACCCACATTGGAGGCCCAAATGATCACACCTAGAAGTTCGTGGTAACCTTGTAAAGCGGAGCTGGGTGTCCATGGTCGTCCTGCGTTACAACCTTAAATTATCGCCTGAAAACATCTCATCTTGCTTCACTATAGAAAGCTTCGAAGACCCCATCAAAGCCCATTCAAATCCGAAGACGGCTACTCGTAGCAAAAAGTACGGTTGTTAGTTGGAGATGAAAAAGTACCTTTTGTGCTTATTACTCCAAGTGAAAATCTCCAATAGTGCATAGATTTCAGCATTCGCCCGAAATGACTTTCTTTTCAGCGATATTTCATTATGGTAGAAGTTGAAAATCAGGAGGGACATTTGGTGAGCCAGATTCAACAGACCTTACCTCATCAGACAAGTCTGAACAGAATATGCATGCATGACATGCATGATTCACTGGTTAACGAGACTAAGAGAAGAAACAGTTTGACTGAAATCAGCGAAATTCTAGTAAAATCGACTAGTAAACACTGCACCAGAACGACAAAAGTCATGCGTAAACATGAGAGGTTATACGGATTACTATCTTGCGGACCTTCTTTAGCGTCCACGTATTATCGTTCAGTCCACAGAGTAGTCTGTGGTTTAGTTTTCTGACCTACGAAAGGGCCAGCGACATGAGGTCACGAAACTATAGGGTACGGTTAGGCACTGAATTAATTGCCACAGACATGCAACATTCACAGGAATTATCTGAACCACAGATTGATCAGTGGTTGTTGTCACAACACCTTTGAGAAACGTTATTATGCTCCTTCATCGTATTCAGAAAAAACATCACTGATAGTTTGCCAAGTCTAATCCTGGTTGTTTCTGTGAAAATTGAGTTATTTCAGAACAATCGAAGATGAACATCTATTCTTTCTGTTAACTCATCCAACGGAATCCGAGCATCGAAGTGGTTTGATATGTGCACTGGCCTGAAACAAATAAGCAACCAAGTTTCACAAACGTTCCTAAAAGTACCTATGAGTTTGCATATTCCTCGTTCTGACCTTGTGCAAATATATTGGGGGTCTCCAAACAGATACGTTTTAGAATGGCTGTGGCGAACAGGCCTGTTTCCGACAGGAGTACGATCGCTTTTAAAAGATGCGTTGCCAAGGGAAAAACGAATATGCTAAGGCAGTCACGAATGGCAATTATGATACTATTAGACGGACATCCCACATCTCCCAGTATTCTATGCTTCCACAATGGCCGGTTTGCCTACAGCAAAAAAGCCATCATTTTGCGGTTTGTTGCCGTGTTTAGGCCTTTTCTAGTTATTGTATATTGAACTATATCGACTGCACGAGCAGGGGCTTATGTATGAGAGCACTGTCTGGCCTGGCGTAAAAGTGGTACTACAAACTTCATCAATAACGCGACGATAGCAACCGTCCAGTCGTCGAATTTGTGTGCGCTTCGACGGATTTACAGATCGTGTGCAGGCCGAGAAAGGACTGTCAAGACCGGAACCGTTGTAACCGCTGTGGCGTTTAGACTTCACTTGTTTGGTCCTTTACACTGTGTTTAGGAATGATTTGTAGGGACGCTACCGTTATATTGGCCCGCCTGTTCATATCTTGTAAGTGTTGGACTTGTTTGTAACCTAGGACCGAAGTCAACTTGCAAAATCTATAGGAAAATGAAGGTTTGGTTAGCTTGACAGCGATAGCAATTTTCTGCCAAACGAAAGAAAGGAAAAACGGAGGAGTGACTGGTGGTATCTGAGGGGTGAAACGGCGCAAAGCATCTACAACAAGTAGTCATTATCGGGACGAGATGGTTTAGTGGTTAGAGCTATTTACTGACGGGAAGGTCCGTGGTTCGAACCCGACCTCTGCCTTTCGACTTCTCCTGTCTAGGCTAGGGCAACCTGACAGTATTCCAGCCCTCGTACTTCTTTCGGGTGGCATGGCAGCTAGGCACAGAAAGGGTGCTACAGCTGAACGACCGAATACGACATCAGGAAACCTGGCGTATATCAGCGGTTGAGCCCCAAAGCGAAGGATAAGTCGTATTCTGGACACAGACTGATTTAATTTCGGAATGGAATACTGAAGGCACATTGTCATTAGTACAGTAGTAACACAGTTAATCCTCAACACCATAAGCCCATCCCGCATCACTTCACGCCGAAAGCCTCCTCCAGGCAATAACCAGGTAAGTGACCAAACGATGGTCAACTATATTCGTCTGTTCGTTGCGAAATTTAACCCGAACAAATTGTCCTGTGAGATACCTGCGCCACCCTGAAGTTCTCCACTAAGAGACTCAGAAAGAAAATCCTCAATTAGACCACAACGTTCGGTTAGACAGAGTGAGCACTAACACAACTGACAGAGTACTGCACTGCTCTATGATTGATACAAGAACCTCGAGGATAGACAACGGATCCTACACTGTAATAGAATAATGCCCCTGAGTAGGATTTCGCAAATTTTGTTCTATTGATTGTTGTCCGCTAAATGCTGTGGTCTATGCTATCGGACTGACTCACTTCCTCGCTGGAGATAATCTAGGAGCAGCTGATATAACAAACTCAAAGGCATACAAACCGCACAAACTTTACAGATATTCTAAAAGCAAACAGCAATCAAGATGAACAGACAAGGTGCATAACAGAGAGAACGTGCCGGAAACAAGTTTGGAATGACTCTTGAACAAATGCGCTGTATCTTTACGGGCAGCTTAGCTAAGAATCTCAACTGGATCGATAGGAAACGGTTTGATAACGAAGCTTATGCCCTATTGTCGATGATTGTTTAGCGACTCCACATAGTGGCTTACGTGAGTCTTGACAACTATGCAATTTTTATGTGACTGAAGTGTTCTGCAGTAGGCTTGAAAAGATGGCGTGTGTGTGTTTCACCGAGTTTGTATAATAAAATGTGACAGCTTGGAACGGATCAAATAAAAGCATAGTTGGTTCTTGTCAGGCAATGTGACGGACTATGGAGGATGTTGCAACCTGATACTACATGTGAATGGAATACTATCCACACAGAAAAATGGGTTAATTCCCCAATAGGAAACAAAGGACAGCGTACATAGAAACTGTGGAGAGATGTCGTAACAAGTTTGCATTCACTGCTGCTACGACAGAGGCTATCATCTATTTTATACGATCATACAGAATAACTGACGGGCCCACAGAAACCAATGATGGTGTAGAAGTACCCTGTAAGGAGCTCTGGCTTGGCAGTTTGATCCGGGAACAACAAGCAACTCCAGTCAGTGTTGTGTATTTCGTTTCGACGAACACCTAAAGTCACAGGATGATTAACTTCTAGGTAAAATTAATTCATAAGCAAATGGCTGACCTAGCTTCAGTCCATCCATCTTCCACAGTAGAGGTTTTGCATAGCAAAGACCCAGAAAGAAATGAGCTGAGAGTCAGGCGTTTCCACAGAGGGAGTCTTGCTTATTCAGGTCTATTTATTATGTTCAGGAAATATCTTGCAATAGGACTGTCCAACCCATGTAGACCATTTACTACGCAATGGAATGTACACCAAGTGTTCAGACCCGTGACAAGTATACAGACATTGTGATGACCGGATGCAAAACGAGTGGTGGCACATTCATCTGTCTAGTATGAAAGATAATTTTGATTCCACGTTTCCTTTGTGTAGGCATTTCATTTCATAAAGAAAATAAACGCATGTTGAAGAGTTGAGCAACACTGTACCACTGTTTCATACTTATAGGCAACCAACAGTAGTATCAACATGATTCAAGCCTCCTATGTCACTCATCTACGGGTGGGTAATCGGATAATCACTGAGTGGTATAATTTTGATTGTATGTTCACAAGAGGAAGATTCCTGTGGGACACATGAGCCGTCTACCGAAGAATCCAAATTTGAGGAGCTGGACAATAGCCAGTCACGGTAACTACATACATGCAGTCCGAGTGCGAGTTACTAATAATAGTTAAAATAATGGTTCAGCTGTAGCAACCTTTTGGTGCCTACCTGCCACCCGAAGGAAGCATGAGGGATGAGATGCTGCCAGGTTACCCAAGCCTAGACAGGAGCAATCGAGATACCGGGTGTTGGGTTCGAACTACGAACCTTCCGGTCAGTAAATTCGTGCTTCAACCAGTGAGCCATCTCGAGCTCAGTGCAAGTTAATCGCGCTGAGTATCAATCATCCGCATTTGAATGATAGTGTACTACCCATTAGTTTGCGGAATTGAATGTTGAAGTGAGTGTTGACGGCTCAGTAAGTGTGGATGACCATCGATTTGTTCGCTTAGCTGAGCAATTTGGCTGAAAATGTTCTGTCATCTTCATTTGGTGGGTTGATCCTAAACCATGGTGTAGTACTCTGTCAGTAGCTGTCACAGACCAATACGATGTTGGAAAACTGACCATTCCCACGATCAAAAAGAGCGCCTGGTAAAACGGCGCCCTCCAATTTTCCAGAATCTGTTGATACAAGAAGGCAATGCATCAATCACACGTACCAAAAGGTAAAAGCACCTGTTTTCCAACTTTCGTTAGAAGTGACTTTCATTTAGAAGTGACCAAATATGCGCCATCGTAGTCTCATTGGAGCTACGTCAAATAGTCGCGTATTCGTGCTTAATTTTGGCCTGTTATTCCAGTCGAACTTGACAATAACCTTCACAGTAAGTGCCGTTGTTCCATTCGAAGAAACCATTGAAAGCGACCGACCAAACACGATCTATTCTGCGAGAGACAGAAGTACTAAGAGAATGACTGAAATGAACTCAGCTTGAAGATGGGATAACTACTTATGAACTCGAGCGTCTAATTATAATTTTAACTCTACTTCAGTTAAACCTAGCAGATGGCTTCAACTTCATTGACTTCGGACAACTGAAGTTGTGCGAAACGTGCGAATAACCATTCTTCAAGATCTACGCAAAGAAAGTTTATACAACCACCAGCATTCGTCGTTTATTTATAAACAGGTCGACTAGAAAGGAAGATGTGAAAGACTTTCCGAACATTTGCTGAGTTGATTGTTTTCACACGATCTATCAAGCAAAGTCCATGAGCTATATGAGAAAATAACACATCATACGCTGCAGTTTAACGCTTCTAGCGAGTTGGTTGACTATTCAAACCCTCTGAGGTAGCCAGTAGAACATACCGATTCAAACAGCCCGTCTCATGCAAGGCTTGAGACCTTTGTCCAGTGAATTGCAAGCAGTCGTCAGCACTGGTAGCAGATAATTGGCTGGAACATGTAGTATACGGAGACAAAAAATACGCACTCTGCCGTGATCGGGACTTCGTATTGCAGGCTGATTCGAACCCGCGATCCTCAAAACTGGTAAACCCACAAAAGTTGAAGCTATGACTCTACATACAATACCACATGATTGCCCAGACAAAAAAAAGAATGCTGACTGGCCGTAATGACCTGATTTTCCACATGCTTTTTATATCCTAGGCCTAATTCCGACTAACGCTCATTTTATGGGTGGGTGGAAGCAAAGGTACTCAGTTCGATAACCACAAAATGAGTTCGAATCCTGTAAGCCAAATTTGCCGCTCGTGAGATATGGCACTACCGTCTCCTAAAGGACAACAAACCAAAGTATGGTAAGCAACGTAAACAATATAGCTCGAGGAGATTACTCACTTTGGGGTCATAAAAATCGTCGCGTTTCAGCGCGCCAACAACGTGCACGTCATGGAACCCATCAAATCCCAGTGCCGTCGTTCCGGCCATAACAAACTGAAGTCCAATTCAGTTTCACAGGGAATAAAAAAGTCAACAGAACAAAATGTTTTCAGCTTTCAAAACAAAAACTCAATCCAAAAGAAGGCACATGAAATGTGAAGCCGTAGCAGAAGAACGCGCTCAACCGCGCGCAGCCAAAGCAGCGACTATATTGGCTTAAAGTTGAGACGCTGATTGGCTGGTGCTCAAGCGCGACCTTGACATGAACGGTAGACCTGTCCCGGTTTTAGCGCTCCTATGCCGTCACGGAGTGACAGCAAAAGATGGTGAGGACTGAGAGCGTGGCGACACACGCACGCCACCGCTTCGTGAGCGGGCTTGAGTAAACTACAGTCCACGTGGGACGAGTTTGGGTCGACGGGTCGTCCCAGGCGTCGTCTGAGCCTCGCGCACTGGTGTGTTTGTCTATGCATGCGTGCCGAGGCTCGTGTTGCTGTGTCTGTGGCAAATGTGAATCGTGGGGTTTTCCCATTGCATGCGAGACGCAACGGTGAGTCATCCGACTCGCCTGAGCGACTTTTTCAACCATAGCTGACGGAACTCAACAGACGGAACTCTTTCAAGCACCGAGTGGGCAGACAAAAGTGAGTCAAAACAATGATCATTAAGTTGATCGATACACTGCCTACTCGCAGTAGTTACCCAAAGACGCGTAACCGGAACGGAGTGGGCGCGTTACAAGTGTGAGTGTCCACGCCCGCAGAAGGAAAAACATATCTTGCCACGGTTGAAATGTTCGTTTCATCAATCCGTTTTCTAGCTGCTTTCAATTACTACAATTTGGTTGTTTCAGCTTCGCACTCTGCTTGCCACTCAGCACCGGAGATTGCGTAAACTAGACTGTCTGTAGACTGATTGCCTAATGCGAAGAGAACACTGAAACAAACCTTAACGCTACCTAATGCTTCTACCACGATAAACTGGGTCAATATTTTGTTCCACATTGGAAAGCTGAAACTCATAACCAGTCGTAATCCCATATGCGAAGGAAAACTAACTCAGTACTTTCCGTTGAATGTCTAAATAGCTATAATTTTGTCCACCTTGACTGATCCGAAACACAAGACGGCTTCCAGTCATTCCTCTGGAAGCAGTTCCTTCACAAGCCAAGTAGTGTTGTGATTTTTTGAAATCTACAATATTTTAGTACCGTCTACTCTCATAAGACGAAGTTCTGGGAAGACTATGCTATCTTCCAGAGCTCCGGATGGACCATTCACGGCTACATACATAGACTCGAGCGAAGGCTGAAGATCAACAGAACAACCTGCGAAGATCGATTCATTCTCCAGTAACCAATAGACACAATTCAAACGAAGGTTGCTAAACAGAGAGAGCACTATTAAAGTACTGCAAGCGTCATTCAAAGTGGAATGTGGATGTAGCTTACACTAACGTAAGAGCTGCCATGTTTGTAGGATGTGTACCTCACATTCTTGTACAGAAAGTTAATGATATACTTCAGGTTTTCAGTCCCACCTGTCATATTGTGTGACCATCGCGTATAAAACATCCAAGACAACGAACTTCCGATTTACCGCTCAAGGCTAATTAAACATAACTTATAAACCCCACAAGTGGCACAACTGACGATGTCCCACCCGTAGATTTTTGCAGTCTTCTCAGACAATCCAATTATAAAATATAACTATCATGTAATCGATCTTAGGGACGAAATGGTTCATTATGCATAGTTGCTGGCCCCACTTGATTCCTTTAAATTGAGAAATGTGTTGGTTATAGCTGGGGTGATATTATCATATGTCTAGCTGAAAAAGTATTTGATAAATAAACAAGTGGTAGTGAGAGCCTCAATATAACGAATGGTCGTCAATCTCACGTGGAATGTCCGAAGGCCAATTTGAAATCTTGTCGAACGGTCTACTCTGACTGGACAAGATTACATAATAAGAGACAGAACCTTTTGAATTCATAAGACAGTCTTGACATTGGCAAGCTCAGCTTGTTGTCCGTATCCCATTCTAGAACAGAATGAAATCCATCCTCTCCCAAATTCCTACTTTGACAGCAATCCGCCTGTAATTTTCATGGGAGAATTGCGGGAAGTCTTGTACTGGATGCCAGCAAAAACAACCAGGGATAGTGTAGACATAGTTTAGCAATGACAATTCAACCACAAGTTATCATAGAGTGAGATCTATCGAAAAAGCAGTGCGAAGATTTTCTTTGAAGTTTGACCTGTCTACTGATAGCCATCTCTAAGTCCCTTTATACGCTGGCCATTTCGAATTGTCAGTCCATCAGAAAATATCACCCCCAAGAAGTGACTACCCTCAATCGGTTCTCATCATCCAGAACAGATTCCGTTAGTGCGGTAATTTAATATGCGAAGTGAGCGTTTTCTCGCATTTTGGATAAACAGTGCATTGTATGGATCTTACTTAGAAATTTCGGTAGCCTCCCTGGATATCGAATTAATCAGTCATCCAAGTGACAGTCGAAACCAGAACATGTAGGACAACCGTGGAACCGACCAAATCAATTCATTGAAGGATCTGCAAAGCGTTTCTGCCCCTATGTTCTATTTCCTAACCGTATCGATCCTTTAACCTTGTCCTTTAACCAATACTCTTAAGCATCATTTTTATTCGGCTTGTTTTTCAGAACGATTCGAAGGTGAAATCTCTATTTTTTGATTGATATAGGCTGTTTCTACCCTGGGACTATCTGGGACACTTTTTTTCTGTCCCGCACTCAGGATTTATGATTCGATCCAGTTTAACCGTACCCTACGTCTCTGTATTGCTTACTTTTAACTGACCGATGTTTTCAAGTGTTTTCCCAATAGTCCCCATTTCTGAATTCTCCCTTCCTCACCTTTTGTTCGCTCCCTACGGAATATTGGAATATCATACCAACCATAAATGAAATTGCTTGGTTTTATGATGTCCACCTAGACTGTAAACAGCTCAATGCACCGCGCTGATGGATACCGTATTACAGAACAGCAAAAATGCTGCTTCAAAACCTTCTAAGTTAGTTCACCTTAGGTCACGTTGTGAACACAGTTTAGATTGGGTCATGGCATGTATGGGTGAGTAGAACTCACCGCAAAACAAAACGAGTTCACCGTTTTCGCAATTTAACCGAACAGTTACATCTAAATATGGCTTTCCTTAGCTATCCCCGATGGTAATATGTGTTGTGGACTACAGTGGAGGCAAATCGCTCGCACAACACGGCAGAACCAAGTTAAATAATATTGTTTTCTTCACACTGCGTTCGCCGTTGTCTGAAACCCATGGCGATTCCCAAAGCCATTAAAGTGCCTATTATGAAACTTTTGGGTGCTTCCAAACCAAACATACTGGTTATACTTAGGAAAGTAGCTGATACCAACTCAGACTACCATGGTTACATCTTCAATGACATCACCCCTGACCACTTGAAGACTTGATCAGACCGTTTTGACAAATAATTTGTTTTGGCTGATGAAAAGAGAAATGGTGGACTCTTGTGAGTGACATTAAATCACCTGTCGGTTGCTTCTAATGACCACATACTGAGATTTACTGTTCCTAATAAAAGTTGAAACAGACAAACATTTTGATATAGCTGAAGTCACTCGAAAAAGGTCCTTTATTTCCATCTTCAGGGATTTTAGTTCAAAAATAGGTGTGACGAAAACCAAGTAGGGGGTGTTTTTTCGTTCCAGCACAACTGCTTGTTGTGCTTTTCTTTTGGCGATCTGCAAACATTAAGTGAGAAGCAAAAACACTTTGCACACGGATTGTGTTTTAGATGTTCGAATGAGAATCAAAACAAATTGAACCGGTCCGCCGTTTCGTAGTCGCGTGAAGTATTCCTCGCTATTGGTGACGCATACACTTCAAAACTGCTTCGTTCGGTTGCTGTTGTACGGGGCTATTTTTGTACAAATAGACGGAAACAGAAAACTTAGATCAATTTATGGAACGGTTCAAGAAGGTTGTCCTGCAAAGCTTTGAAGGTAGTGCCCGGGCGAAGTGTGTTTATCCTAACCACTTTCACAAGGAGTGCTGACTGCTAGCATCCAGTAATCTAAACACGAACTTATGACGACTCACCCCGTGAGTTTTCTATATCTCCTCACTATTCAACCATGCTAGTTCATTTCATACGCTCGGACACAATGCATATCTTTTTCATTCTTACAAGATGATTCAGCAGCAGTACTGTGGAAAACAACATTTTCAAAGTGTTTTATGGCGCTACAGAAACATTGATTGAATGCTCCCAGATCTGCACTGTCCGGAACGCTCACAGTATACGTCTCGGAGTTTGTATGCTGTTCTCCAGTTTTAGCTCATGAATATCCGAAGGCGTTCTGTTACCATCAGCAAAGCATAAGATTCCTTCTCCATGTCACAAGTGGAAGTCGAGTGAGACCGGTATGAGGTAGTTTGGAGAGCGAGCTCCAAAGTCCTCCTAAATGGTGACGAAGAGTAATGTTAGACATTAATTGTAAAGGCGTGGTCCGGATTTGGCAGAACGAGACCCTTTGTCTTTAGTGGGTCTCGTCACGCAGGTCAAATGAACCATATTTGAATAGTTCTAGGTTGTTGACCAAACAACTATGCGCCCGGCAATCGGTTTGCGCAGCCGGCCCTACGCATGGATCGCTGACTATTCAGTGGTCGCCTTGTCTGAAGAATTTACAAGTTGTTAAACCCGGCAGTTTTGTATTCACAACACCGTCATTCGAACAGTCCTCACTCTCGCCCTGACGCAGTTCTTCCCCTTACTCCACAACAAAGCTAGAGAACGACAAAATAGAGTTTCGCTTTTATTTGGACTCACTAAACATAATACGATTTTGGCCGTGCAGGGAATTGACCGCGGGATATCTGACATGTGATTACCAGAGTAGCTGAACTATCATTTCTGTGGCGCTGCATGACTGAGAAGTCCTTAAATATGGGTCACACAGTTAACCAATTCTGCGGCGTTGATCCAGGCACCCGGCAGAAACCAATCACATCACACGCGTGTGGGAGCGCCACGTGGTCTGGACGAGGCATCCCCAGAGTGCGCTGGTGGTGCTGTGGTAACACGTCGGCCTAGTATGTCAGATGTTCGGATTCCAAATATATATACCTCCATCCAAATGTCTTTGAAGACCTGAATGTGGGACGAAGCGTGCATTTCAGAGCATTTTGCTCAGTCATTCCTTCGTTTGCATGAAGTTTATTTACTGATTTTCATCTGTTAGGAAGCAGGGAATCTATCCGGCTCACCATGCTGACGTGCACTGTTGTGCGTTGAAGAAGGTCAGAAAACAATAGTTATTGGAATCCGTAGTGTAACGTAACCGAACAGTAGTGTTGTATATAATCAACACTACAGTCGCTACACTAGGAGGGAGAGATCGATATCGATCGCAAGCGAATGGCTGCCTTGCCTGTCCGCAACCCATTTAGTGGTGGCACGTACACGTATGGCTGGCGATAACCGCACGGTAGCAAGTCCGTTCTTGATAGGAAGATTTATCATAAATGTTGGACGCCGACAGGTGGTCTTTTTTTCTACAGTAGCTATGATGGCATGGCAAGCCGCTTAAAAATGATGTTCAGTTATTGACCGCAGTACCAGTTATATTCGCGCTCTTACAAACAAGACATCAGGAAACTGCCGGAGTATCCAGAAACACCTGGGAACATGGCCTTGCCAATCGTGTTACATGCAATACGCTGTTAGGTCTGGAGGAGCGTGAAGCACGCGTGCCTAATAGGCATAAAATAAAAGGAGTTTTTCTGTGAGATCTGGTTGGAAAAAAGCGGCCAACTGTTGCAAAACGGTTGACAGAACACGGATATACAGGTGAAGATATCTGAACACAAACGGAAGGAGAAGATCATCAAAAAAAGCCTGCAGTTTATAGCTAAACTATCTTCAGACCCATTGACTGCAACCCTGTATCAACTACGCTGCATTCTCCCTGTTGCCGCACTTTGATCCGGGTTCACAAGAGTGGAGAGAGAGAGATTATAGAGAGATTATAGTCAAACCCAAAATGTGGCTTCAATCCGATGCTGTCAGCAAGACGGTACAGTATTCCTTCTCGGTTAGGATTTTGGAAAAGCCACGCAAATACTGTCTTTTAAGGGTAGAAGAGGGAATTTATTCATAAAAGATCATCACTACAGAGTGACGGACGCAGTACTTCTTATAGCTATTCATTCGATTATCTCCGCCTATCTCGTGTCTAACGTAACTCACAGCGCACTTTCCTGACTTTCATCCTCTGAGAGACTTACACCCCTCTCCAAAAAGAGTGCTTCCTTTGACTGCGAATGCATTGTCCGATTCGTCTAATGTCTACGACAGCCACACAATGTCAGTGTACTTTAACTTGAGGCTGGAATTTCAAATGTGGTTGGGTCTTGTGTTGGCCGTTTAGTCACCTTCACTACCCAGCACCATCCTGTTGCCTCGGCTACCAAAGGTTTTAAGTAAAGATTGTATGAAGGGCCTAATGGTGTCAGCTGTGTGCTGGGCAAGTGAAAGGGGGTCACATCTCAGAGTTAATTATGACAGAAATGTACAGGACTGAAACTCGGGGACGGGAGGCTCACTTCTATTTAAGAGGGAGTCTGTAGTAGGTGTGTTAGAAAGGATCCGTGTTGTACCTAACCAGCTATTCCATATCCCAAGGTGATCACTCAAACCCATAGGCTTGCAAAACATGACAAGCCATCTTAAATTAATTAACCAATATCCGCACGTACCACCCGGAACATTCATACTGAAGCATCCTTCGTTTGTGTATGATTTAGAGCGGAATCCTCATAGGTCAGGTTATGTGATGTCGGACACAAACGCATATCACAAAGCATAATACCGAAATCAACACATTTAGATCGGAAGCAATTGGAGAAAGATCGTTTCCGGGGCATCCTTCTTCAGTTAACACACCTGGATATACCAAACAAACGTCAAACTGTCAAGAGGGCCTATGAAGCACCCTGTATTCCAAGATAATCTTCATTGGTTTCAACCAAGCTGGTCCCGGTTCGAATGACCGGAAAATTCCGGTATGGACATCTTGGTCTGGTCATCAGTGCAACCGCCTAATCAATCAGAAAATGGTTCATGGTCAATCTTGTAGGCTTTTAGCTCACAGACGTCCCAAACAATTTGAGGTTTCCTAATGATATACAACCTTACTGACTGCAGGAATATTAGAAGAAAACCCTCTTTTGTCATTTGGTATTCTATGGAAACATGGGACCATTTAGAGCGTCCAGCAGCTCAACTGAGGCCAAGTATTAGGTGCCCAGTAGCCTTGATTCATACAGCGGGATCGAGAGGCGAATTCGGTCAGTTACATTGGTTTTGGGAATCTGATCCAGACTGCCTGACGCGCGCAAGGAAACTATCAGGCTGAATCGACAAATCTCCAGTTAGTATACAAGCCCCAGAGCACCTCATCCGGGAGGAGTGTCCATAAATGAAATCTATTATTTTCTTTTTCTACCTTCTAGGAGAGTCAAACATACCCCAGATATTAGTTGATCTCGTTTTACTCGTGGGTCATCTGAACAGCTGAGGTTTCAAAAAAAGACTTTCTGGGATTTTCTTTACCCAAATCTCGTACAGTCATTGGTACTGTCGTACGCCTCAGTCGTGGTCGAGCGTTGCTCTAGGTTTTGTACACTCCGATACTGATAAAGTTGGCATAAACACCAAGGCTGGTATACTGGCGTTTTTTACTTCATTGTGAAAGGAATGTGCACAAGCTGATCCAAAGTTCCTCTGCTTCATGTTCAGAATAGAAGATAAACAATGTGCCTGACATGAAAGATTAACCTGATGGATCACTGTCATACGAAAAAGGTGGTATTTCTTCTGTCGCCGGAAGGTATGTCAGGTTAATAAATTTCTTATGTCCCTCTAACCAACCCCTGATTATCCGGCCACCTAGATTGCGTGCTCTTCTGCGAGAGTACCTGTAAAATAAAAGATTTATAAAGCAGGCAAAAGATTATGCATATTCGTTTCCCTCACAGAAGGCGGCAAATTAGCTTCGAAGTCGAATACTTGGAATTTACACAATCACAGCTAACTAATAAGTCTCTAAATTTTTTATCATAATCGCTGGTGGGACAAGATGTAGAGGATTTTTGATGAGACAAGTTGTGGGGAATCGTCCAACACCTGGTATTCCATCAAAGCCTTAGCTTACTATGGAGCAGTCGTATGAGTGAAATGTACACTGCTGGCGAAAGTAGCCCATATAATGTCCCGCCAGCTATTGTCCACTGCCGTGCGGGTTACCACACAGATTTCACAAAATTATGCGCTTTAGATCACATACTCGAATAACCACGACACCTGCAGTGTTCACCTGAATTTTCTTGCCGGAAAGCCTACGAATGTGCTTCACTGAGGTTGACTGATTTTTTGCTTCAATGAGGTCTATCTTTATACATAATCCTGTTGAATAGGAGTGTGCCACCTGGTGCCGCTGCTACCAGTATCCTCACACTCAGTGGTCAAAGCCTGGAATATCCATTCTGATGTAGTGCAGAACCAAAACAACTCTTTCAGTAGGAGACATTCTGCAGGGGACTGATAATCTTGAAATGAGCTGCAACCACCTGCACTACCTGCATACGGTTTTTTAAAAATCGACTTTTTTTATACTCAAGCCTGAGGGGTCTTGCAAGTTGCCGATTAGTTTGTTATTCAACTCTTCTCAAGTTCTATCAGCTAACCACCTAGTAATATCAGAAACAGCTGAGTGATGTGAAACTAGTTTCGAAACATTTGCGCGCACCACCTAACGAGCGTTCAGATTAGATGGGGTTCGCGTTCAGCTTTAGCTAGGAAACTGTTACCTTGCTTTGAATCACAAATCGATTTCGCAGTTGTAAACATGTTTTTTAAAATTTAACATGGCGCGAAATTCCAACTTCATAGGTTAAACTAGTACCATAACCTTATCAGAGGCAGTTCTCCTTGAAGCAACTGTGCAGACTGTATACAGGGAATGCTGTGTACCTCGGCAAGATCCAAGGTACTTTCTTCAGTGAAATGAGCCAAAGAGAAACCTGCAGATGAAATATCAGCCTAAATGATTTCTCTCTAAAATCCGATACATTTTCCATTACAGAGTTGAACCCAAACCAAAATTCGCGAACGCGTTTCTACCTGGTTTGAGACTGTCATATTATTCACGTATCGCGATTGCTGTGACTCGTGAACGATGCACGTTCCATGTAAAACTCGCGCTTTTCTCATTTTGCTAACCACTTTAATGTATGTGCGTTAGTCTCTGGTGTGCCTATCACCACATAGGACTTAATATGGCACTAAGACGCTGAAAACTATGCAAAAGCTATGTAAAACCTATGACTAACAGGACCAAATCACGAAAACCATTGAATTTTCAAGGCTACTGTTCAACTCTACTGCGCACGTATCTTTGACTCCTCGCATTCGATCAATAAAATCTCTAGGACTACGGTCTGGTTAGGCTAAGCCAATAACTCTGCTGACCAGCCAACCATAATTTGGTTGTGGTGCGTTCATATGACAAGGCGTGAGTATAAATCCTAGCCACTCTTTTGGAGATCCGCAGAGCTGGTGTTTGTTGAACTTAGTGAACTAAATCAAGGTGATTCCACAGTTTTCAAAACAGACGGATCATGCAGCAAATCCAAGATGTTACATTTCCAACCCCCTGTTAGTTACAGGAATCAGTGACAATGATGCTGCCATTCGTCATTTTCTTCTGTGTGGATGCTAGATCTGCTACATCCGGGACCGAGAGAGTCCCGAAAGAGGCGCTTCAGCAACGTGGTTTTGGCATTTTACAGCTGCTTGGAAGTTTACGGTGACGTCATCTGCACATATCTGGTTTGAACATATTCTTTGTAACCCAGGCATTACGTTGATGAGGAAAATCCCCAACCGGAAATGGCGTTGGGCATCATGGTCATGGTCGTCTCGGTCTCCTATCTACCGTGGTATCCATCACTGGAAGAAAGACTGGGCTAACATATCTGCCGATCGTTAAACCAGCGGGCGTTTACTATGTGGAAATCTGTCCCTGGAAGAGTAAGAAGGTTCCATGATTGGACGTGATATATCAGCAGTAAAAACTGTGTTTGGCAGGGATTCGCACCACAAACGGAGAAAACGAATAGTCAATTACGGCTACTAGTCCGACTTGTACGGTACAGTCTGCTCAGAGCGCTACTGGCATGATCCTAGGAAAAGAAAAGAGGAATGAACTTACCACCATGACTTTACGATAGAGAAACAGTTTCGCATAGGGAAGGTTCCACTTGGTGATGGCGGAAGGAAAACAGACGTCGATCGCATAAGTAACGACACAGCCAAACATCCTCCCTTCAGTTATTGTTTGCCATCCCAAAGGAGGTTTAATCCCCTGCAGGATGAAACATTTTTTCACACCAGCACACTTAGTTGCTTAAGAACATTATAAACAAGAGATTCAGCTGGGTTCGAAGTGAGTCACCTATCAAAACAAAAAAGGTATACAAATGACTGTATTCCGCTAATTTCGTGCAATTCGGGTTCAAGTAGAACATGAGGTTGACAGAAACTCGGGACTGATGAGCCCCAGGAAGGGCGAAACCGGTCGTGGGTTGTCGAAGAGTTATCATCAAACTCATGAGTAGTGTATTACATCTATTTTACATCACTTATCCGACGAAAACATGGTTATTATACAGGAGCATATAGTCAGTAAAACGGCATGTTAATACTCCATATTTGGACAACTGTGGTAAAACTGGTTTACGAAAATAATCGCATCTTTAACACGATCGAGGAAGCAACAAGGAAACACTGGATGTTCACAAACGGTAAATGAAGATTTCGGACAAATGTGATTAAAAACGTTGAGATGAGATATTTTATTAGGTGAGAGCTTTTTCTGTGCGATAGTCAGTTTGAACCTTAACATTTTTGGATTGTAATGGCCTTTCTCAACCCCAGAGCAAGTTGAGCCATATTTCTAGAAATGCGCACATTTACAAATCTTCTTTTGTACTGAAAAACTACTTGAGCGTGGGTAGACTGGTTTCAAGTCTGAAGATTCTTCGTTGCGGAGGAGTAAGGATATGTGAGAATCCTGAATGGTCGTAATAACAAAAGGCCTTCTAATATTTACACATCGAAGTGTTACTTATCGCAGTGCATCTACGGCGTATTTCGTCCTGCAACGATTTGCCTTCTTACTTAGTCTGATAGGAATCAAAATCGCTTCAGATGGTTTCGATTGTTTTTAACCATTTTCACCAAATACGCCTTTGAATTTGCTGATTTAGATGTGTGTCTAATTGGAAGGTAGGATACGGTCTGTGAGAGCACATAACAAGGCGCGTGCTCAAATTGATCACTCCATGACCAAAGTCAGGTCACCTTTTGCAAACGCATTTAGATCTTAAACACAGAAGATTTCTGGATTACAATCTGACCAGGTTTGCTAACTAGTCATACGAGTTAACCTCACTACAAAGAGAACCCTCTGAAAGGAGACCATTACGTTGGAAATCCATAAAAGTGTTCGCCGTCAGCCACCAACTCGCAGGTTGTAGCCTCAACGAGAAACTCTCTGCGGAAGAGAATGAATATTTCTCTTGGTCATCTTGGTCTATCTGGACGATTTCCGTGATTTCAAGGGCAGATGTAGTTGCAAGTTTGGTGTTTACATCAGAATGACTAGGCGGACATGACCTAGTGCAATCTCTCCCTGAAAATTCTAACACGCCATTAAAATAGTTAACAAACTACAGTTTGTCAATTAGTCCCCGCTGAAAAGTGGAGGAGAAGAACTGGCCTACCTAGGACTCATATTGGCTCATTTTCCGTGTTGTCAATAGGTAGCTCGGCAACAGTAATGGGAATAATACTTCCATCCATGTAAAGGGCTACTCGTAAGTGTGCTGAAAAGTCTTCGATTACCCACTTTTAGTTTCTCCCTTCTTGGAGCCCATCAGGTAAGCGGAGTCACCGAATTTCCTATAATCTTATTTCCTAGTTGTGGGCTGACGAAAGACACTTGTTCGTAAAGGCAATTTGGCTTCATGAAGCATTCAAAAGTTCCCATGGAATTTCATGTTGAACACCAATAAAAGTGGGTGATTTCTTATCATAAATCGTGCCTTCAGTGCACAGTGTTTCGGTGTTCATCGTCAGTCACATCATAATTTATATCCACGTGATGCACACTTTTGTCCCCTATGACACAAAGGTACAAGGGCTTTGTGCTATACACAGTAATTCTCCATTTTGTTGCCTAGTAAATAGGTACCTCTGTCCCTAAGGGAGTTATCTTGTCTTTCACCGTTGAAATGATGGAAGAAATGTTACGATCCCAGAATGGAACGGGATCTTTTTAAAGGTTTCACTACTGAGGCTTCCTTTGTTCAGAAATCTGGTACCTGAGATGTTAGTTGACCCGACAATTGACTTATTTAATTGATGGGAGACCTCATGTTTCGAACACAAGTTTGACTCAACTATTTACCTCCAGAGTGGATTGCTGGTACTGCCAAACGAGCTTGATAGCGAACTTTTCGCATAAAGGGTGGTCCTATCGCGTACGTTTCAATACTGAACGTGAGCTTAGCGATAGTCACTTATTCTTCTGGACAACATTGTGGAAAAGCTGTAAGTATATTGAGCCTAATCATACTCTATAAGACGCTTTAGGTGCACCACTCAGGTCCATAGGCGATCATACCAAAAAATGTGCCGCTGGTGTCCCAAAAGAAGGAACTGAGCATAGTTTAATTCAGTCAGAAGGGTATCACGATCCACTGCTGAACTAATGTTAAACTGAGAGTGAGCGCCAATTCAAGGGTTTTGCTACTGTCGTACATCAATGAAGCAAAGGAACTTTTTAGTAATTGCTCCTTGAAGCCACCTTCCTAGATTATGTGCGTCTCAGTTCATGTGACACTGAGTTCCACTGGTAAGAGTACAATAGAGTATTCTACCCTCGAAAGCCCTTAGGAGCCTCACGACACCACACAAGTTTATTCTGTTTACAAAAGTGTACTGCAGGCAGATCCTACCTCATATTATTTAGACATAAATGAATAGCCCCAATATCAGACGGGTACTCAAGTAAAATCTGTCCTTACGATGAATACAAATCTTTCTGACAATTAAAATGCAATAAAACATCAAGATGGGATGAAATAGTTGACGGCATAAGAGTGTGTTCGAATCTCGATCAGTTTGTTTTTGAGACAAATGCTTACTCACAAGAATAAGGTCTTGCAATGGAATCTCCAATATCCCCAGTTTTAGCAAATATCTATGTGGAAGACTTCAAACAAATGGCTTTGGCCGGATATCATTGTCCACCGAAAGTTTTTTGGCGTTACGTTGACGATACCTTTGTTGTAATCAAACTTGATAACGTGGACAGCTTCCACGATTAAGTCAATAGGTTAAATACTCAAATCAAGTCTACCAGAAACCAACAGACACAGGAACCGTCTTAAACTATTAATCAGCACACCCAAAGTCCGTGTACGCCATATTGTCTCATCGATGTTTAGTCGAGTCAGAGCGCGGCGCACAGAAGAGATCGACCGAACAGCAGCTCAAATTGAGATTGCCAACAGACTTCAAGAAATTGGATACCCAGTGAGTTTGAGTAGGCGGCAATTAAGAAGGATATTGGCTCCGGTATCTAGACCCAGTAAGGAATGGATTGGTACAGCAATCATTCCATATAAGCCAGGAACATCGGAGGTTATTCGAAGATTGCTGAACTTAGCAAACATTCGAGTAACTTTCCAGGAGGGAAAAACGCTACGCTCAGTTTTGGTGCAGTTGAAAGATTCCCTTCCGGTTGAAAGGACTAGGGACTGTGTGTATAAAATTAACTGCAACGACTGCACTAAGGTTTACATAGGACAAACTGCCAGGGAATTGCACACCAGAATTGGTGAGCATAAAAGGAGAGTAAACAAACCACCAAGGAATGCGGAAGAATACCAAACGCTGGTCAAAGACTCAGCGATGGCGGTACATGCCTTAGACACGGGACATAGAATAGATCTGGAGAATGTGGAGGTTTTAAGACGGGGACTGCGATTCACACCACAGCGGCTGATAACCGAGGCGGTGGAAATTACCAAGCATCACTGCGTGAATCGAATCGAGGGTGGAGAGCGTATGGAAAACGGTTTTAGATAAGCCGAGTTGACACGTGACTGTGTGTGGTTGTCAATGCACGTATAATTATTGGCAAAAACAGGTGGAGGAGGAGTGGAAATCCCAACCCAACCAAAGTTCACAGAATCCCTCTTCCTTACACAACTATCGTAGCACTAGCTCATCCACACAGACGAACGAAAAGTGCAAACTACGTTCAAGAGGGACCATTACGTGAACCGAACCGGAGGAACTAGACCCTTAGCTGAACCCACATCCATGTAGGTTTCCCCATCGGCTTAACACTTGGTGAACCACTTTAACACAAAAAATCCCTTGGCCGACACCTAACACAGATTTAGCTCGATTAAATGATTGGACTGATAGGATTAGGAACTGTGTATACAAAATAAAATGTAACGACTGTGCGAAGGTTTATGTAGGTCAGACAGCCAGGTAATTGCACACCAGAATCGGTGAGCATAAGCGATCAATTAACAGACTACCGAGAAACATAGATGAATATCAGGCGATAGTCAAAGATTCGGCAATGGCAGGGCATGCACTAGACACTGGGCACAGGATAGATTTGGAAAATGTGGACATTCTGAGACGGGGTTTAAGATTCACACCACAGCGATTGGTGGCCGAGGCGGTGGAAATTGCCAAGCATTCCAGCGTGAATAGAATAGAGGGCGTAGAACTGGCAAGCGTGTGGAGAGCGGATTTAGATCAGCCGAGATGACATAAGGTGGTGCGCAGTTATCAGCAAAATGATGTGGGTCTAAAAGTACAAAATCCAAGCAGAGTAAGATCCAATTAACCAACCCCAACCCCAAACCAATTGTCCCGACACCCCTCGGCGAACACAGGCGAACAAAATCTGTGAACGACCCCAAGAGGAATATCCCATTAAGGTGTCCTAGACAGAAAAAGCAAGGCCGCAAAATCCGGGTTCAGCATGAAGACAACTCCCCCCTAACCAATCTATCGTAAATGTTAGTCGCCCCACTAACCAGCAAGCAGGAACATCAGGCTGACACTCAGCACTGATCAAGTCGGCTAGTCATAAGAAATCTCACGGATTGGTTCCCTGACTGCCTTAAAACCCAATCAACCTACTTACTCACTTGGCCTGACGAAACTTTTGTGTCAAAAGCCAAACGTTGCCCAGCAACAAATCCACCGATTGTTACCGAACTTCTCCGAAAACCAAGATCTCCTCTCCGAAACACCGGCTATGCAGCTCATCGGCATGGAAGTCCACGAGGTAAAGGATAATCCTCATCTTTTTTCAATTAACTTCGATCACACAAGCATGGCAGATGAGCAAATTTTTGCCTTTGGTTTGTCAGCGAATTCGCACTCACCACTTTATTTCAGCTAACTAGTAAAGTAGTACAACGAAAGGTGAAATGGCAGATGACAAGGAGAAGCAAGTTTATTTCAAAATCACGAAGATCTCAGAGTGACCAGCTTCCTTTAATGAGATTTCACGGATAAAAATGGTCATTTGGGTTCTTAGTAGTGTACCATGTTTTTTGCAGCCTGTGATAGAATCACATTTCAAACCGAATGAAGTAGAGATAATGATATAATATTATAAGCATTATACATTGCAGATAAACCACATGATAATATGCCATTTAGCATGCAGATATTGAATAATAAAATTAGGTTTCACTAGGTTGTCATACAAACTTCAACACGTTCGATCCCGCCTACTAGGGACCTGGACCGTAAAAGGGACCCTTTTGTCTAGGTCACGCGGAAAGTCCCCATTTGAAGGGGCCACTGTACCTTTAATCGAAGGTGTCGCTAGGAATGATGGAAGACGTACTACTTATCGTGTCTCACTTAGGGCTTATTTGGGTACCTTTTCAACACAATTTCTTCCTTCTTCCATACTTCTACAGTTCCAACAATTGTGTCCTGAACTCTTTAGCGCTCCACTCGAAGAATTGTTCTCGGACTTGTATGAACTAGACGGGTTTTTTACCCTAGGAATCTGTAACACTGATATTTTCTTAATCAACAAGCAGATACACTCGAGGAGTGCATCCAAAAACGTTTGGTGCTTCATGAACAACACGACCGACATGTTTACGACAACCACACCCGAGGTAAAAATCACCAGAGGATTTTTCTTGAAGGAAACTACTCGTACGTTTACTGAAAACTCTTCGACTGCCCAAGACTGGTTTCGCTTTTCTTGGGGCCCATCAGGTAGGCTCACTTCCCTAGCTTCTGGCAGCCTTATGTTCTACTTAAACCCAAATTGCCCGAAATTCGTGCACTATTCTCATTCATTCAGTTGAGTCTTCCTTTAAAACGATATTGGTGTGCAAATGTGTGCACTTGACCAGAGGATTTCTTTTCTTGAAAAAACTGGTAGTGTGCTGTCATCATAAGAGTAACCTACCATTCATCATTGCTTATCAAATTTGTCATCTTTGGATCGGGTTATTTTTTGTGGGAATAGTTACTACAACGTACAAAGTTCACATGACCCTGAAGTTGCTTTCAGCAACTGCTGTGGAGCATCCTCACAGGCCTTGTTTGTTAGCACAGTTTTTCCTCTCCCATACTGATCAGATGCATTCTGCTTGATTGTTCACTTTTCGAATAAAGGTCTTCTGAGCTTCAAAAAAAATCACTTTGTGGCATTTTGCCGCCTTTGATTAAATCGTGCTAAATTTCAACCCTCAGAGCGTATAAATAACGTAGCCAGGCAACCAATGGAAGACCAGTGATGATGTGCCTGGTGAGACAATAGCTGCCACTGATAAGGTGCGATAGCCCCACACTGTCTTTAAAAAGTGGACCATGTGCACCCTACTGCTTCTGTGGTGCTGTCGTCTTCTTCGTGCAACGGATGTGAATGCGAGGAGCATTGAATCTGCCGGGTCTGTCCTGGTAAACCAGCATAAGAAAATAATTAACAAAACAGACCAGGCCAAATTGTCGATAGGCCCCGTCTTCACTGCTGTTATGCTACCAATAATATACATAATCAGAGCAACTCGTCTCAACTTTCTGAAGGTGACTTATATCGCCAACTCCTTCATTTCACAGACCTAGGGGATGCAGACATATGAGGTTAAGAACCACCGAGCTCAGCACACTGTATCGCTGGGAGCGGAAGGTAAGTAAATAAGGAACATTTAATGAAGACAGTCACATACCGGTTCGATAATTGCTTTAAGCTGATTGACAAACAAAGCACCAGACCACTGACGATGAGTAGTATGGACCTCGGTGATGACGTCAGGAACAGCCGCGGATATCCGAAAATATTGCACAACAGCCAGCGTGATGGAGTGACCGCGCATTTGTAAAGACTAATTGATTGGCATTCTGAGTTTCCTGCTATTTACTCTAAACACCAACAAAGGTTTACTGTGATAGATGTGATTTGGAAATAGTATTGTAGGAATGGGGAGCGCACGGCGCTGGTTGTCCTACAGGTTCTGCTGCTATGAGGCACATATTGTGCCAACAGCTGAACTACAAAGAAGGATGTATTAGTAAATACGTCACCAATAAGCCGCTGAAATTCACTGGTAAAGTTGTTTAAATTCCACAAATGAGCTGCGTATTAGAAACCATTGATAAACCCATTAGTTAGTGAGCTAGCTGGTCGGCAGTAGCGTGTTTGCAAAAAAGAAACGACCCAAGACCAAGAGGGCTGAAGACACCTTTGGAAATACTGGATTTGAAAAGAACGGATTTACATAATCTACAACCGAAACCCCCGAACGGTCGTTTGATTGTATTTTTCCTGCCTAGGCTTTCATTTTCCGTTCGAATACCGTCAGTGAAAAAATACACACTAGTGGTGGGTTAGGGAACTCAATTAAGCAGCATGCCTTAGAAAAACTAAAGAGGTGTCCATAGAAACCTGGCTCGAAGATGCATACTAGACTTTAGATGTAACACGCTACTTATAACGTTGATGAAAACCCTTCGATAGACCACGACTGGTTTCACCCTTCTTGGAACTCGTCAGGTAGGCGCAGTCCCCGAGTTCCCATCAACCTTTGGTTCTACTTGAACTACTCAACTTTGTTTCATGTAACTTCATTGGCCCATATCTAAACTCGCAATTTCACCATATCAGTTCCTGCATTACAGTATAGTCATGCATATGCTGAGTAAACAATAGATTTTTTTTCCAGCTTTAGAGCTTCCCTTGCTACTTTGCGTATGAAGGCAGACGCAAGAAATGTGACTGTGTCGCACTTAAAGCAAATGAAGCAGACGCATGCGGTTCTGCCACAAATAGCCCTATGGTCGATCTAAATCATTGGCGTCTAAGTAGTTGTCACACAGTGATTCAGCAACTTACTCCAACAAGTTGCTACATGCAGTAACCCAGAAAAAGAAACAGGTCGCAGCAGTTTGTGTAGATTGCCTATACACCGTCCTAATTTATTCGTCACCAGACAGGTGTCTTCATAAATTGCTGGTTACGAATTACAAGCCTGGATGAGAGTGGTAGATAGACTCAAATAAGAAGTTAAAACATCGCCGCATGCATAAAGAACAGGGTTCAATAGTATTCTATCAAGAGATTGGTTGAAACAACACACCACCGCAGGATTTGGGACTATCAGCGCCGGTCTACAAAAGCTTCCATTTTGACCATGATCCCCACTATTCAAGGTACCACACAGAGTATCCTGTACAATGCGGTGACAGCAAAGCATTAATCCACTTCCTGTTTTAAGTAGAGTAGTCGCTGAAGTCAACTTTCAGATAAAGCGACAGGCTAGAATTATGACGAACTTACCGAATGTTAATCTGGTTGGTCAAAACGGATCAATAATGCAGAGTAACCAACTCGTTCAGCTTAAGAGGATATATGCAATTTCGTGTAAATCACGAAAAACCGCTTACAATAATGGAAAACTGGAATAATTTATGCATCGGGAACTCTTATGTCGGCCATATACCGTTATGTCTGACATGTTTTTCCTCTTCAGCATACAGGACTGTCAGCCAGATTATGGTTTCATATCGTCATTCTACGATTTGTTCAAAATTGTGAGTTGTCTAAAAGTATGGGAAGTTGGTACGGATGATCAATCTCGGTTTTCCACATCCTTGTGATTACCCACATTTCCGTTTTTTTTTCAAACCGGATACATTAACCGAAGAATCCCGGGTCTCCAGGGAAGTGCATTGAAGTCCACAAATAAATAGAAAGGTAGGTTCACTAAATTGTCAAATTTCCAAATGATACCCCATATCCTGATGCCCTGTATATCAGTGCACTCCCGTGGGACAACAGAGACCATACTGAGTAACTTGAGGGATGATGTGTGACGCAGCCTTTCCAGCGGGTGAAAAACCAATTCAGTGATCCTTGGGGATCGTCGAGAAAATATGCTCTGATTGATCTGGACGACGTCAGGGCTTGATTCATCATACACAGCGGAAAGAAGGACATCTTAAAATTTGTCACTTTTGGAGACGATAACCATCAAATTACCTAAGGTAAACCGCCTGGTTAAAGGAAGGTGAGGCTATAATTTAATCTCAGGTGAGTCACGTTACTAGTCTGTCACCCGTAGCTCAATGGTACCGTTCAAAATCCTCAATCAAATCCCCATATAGGTTCATGAGATGCGCACTGCTGATGATTCTCTACAGGGAGGAAACATATGCTAGGCTTTTCAGCTTAGGTTGACCTCAGTTGTAGACTGAAATATCTGTCTGGAACTTGAAACTTTTCCTTCTTACTTACAATATATATATATATATATATATATATATATAACGTATATAACGTATAACGGTTGGTTTCGTCCCGGACATTCTGCAGCTAACGCACTGTACAAGTGCTGCTAATCCTGCTGCGTCCACTTCGAAATCCACATTGTTCTTCAGAGATATTTCCTTCCAGACTATCTGCTTTCAGGCGGTTGAGTAGGATTTGCGTCAAGATTTTGCCTGCACTGCTGAAAATATTGGTTCCTCGACAATTGTCCGCTTCCTATTGTCTGCTCTTCTCTTGGAAAAGTGGTACAATTGTAGCATCTTTGAGCTCTTGTTGGATATTTTCAGTCCCCCAGATTGTGCAACTCAATATCGTTTCGCTGAATTTGAACATTTCGGTAGGTATTCCGTCTTCTTTCATCTCTCCCCTCTTCCCATCCTTCTCCGCTTTTGATTCGATTGTCGCCCTCCGAAGTTTAGCCTTCGTAGCTGATTTAGGAAGGTTACCTTGACGTGAACTTGAGATAACTGTTCAAGAAAGCCCAAACCCAGGTTAGAGGAGTCGTTAATTAACGTTGAGAACTGTGCGTTCCAAGCAATAAGTATGCTTTCAGACCTGTCAAGCACTCGACCTATCTGAATGTACTGAAAGCGTTGTATTTTCTGCCCAGAGATTTGTTTCAATGATCCAAAGAATTCCTCGTGACACCGTCGGTCTGAATACGATCGGATCTCTTGACTTTTTACTCTGCATAGATGGTTCAAGAGTTTGGTCCTCTCGGTAAAAAGCTCATGCCGCGTGTCTGAGTTTGACGTTTGTTGAAGCCTTATGATGAAGTCCATATTCTCCTCACTGACCATATACACGTTTCATTTAAAAAAACCTGTCTTAAGATCTTTCCTTTCTGAATCGATTGGTTTTATTCACAGTGTTGTTGACATGTTCCTTGATCCTGGTTCACTGTTCATCAGCTATATATAATTCCGTTGAATTGAACAAGCCATGAGCGACAGCCGTTCGGAAGTTGTGCAATGTGGACTGATCTGGAGGCTGCTTCCTCTTGAACCTGGTTGAAAATGACATCGTAACAAGGTGCGCGTATTCTCCAAGGTCAGTCGCACTAATGAATGATCTGTGATGCAATCAGCACCGCGCATCAAGGTTCCTCTAGATTCCTTTATCAGATAACGGTACAGTCCAAAAGATGTCCTCTTCTACTTGTTGGATGCATTCAAGTTGTGATAAGCCGGTTCCCAGCCTTGAGCCACATAGTAGTGATGGTGTGTTCTCTAGTCGAATCACCGACCGTAAACGTCCATAGCTCCAAGTCCTAACTGCTTGATTGTCTATTTTCATTTCTGTTTGTTATGGCCTAGAGATCACGCATGAAGAACAGATGATCAGTTGACCAAAAGGATGTGATCACAGTTGACAACCTTCCGTAAAACCCTTCCTGCTCAGTTTCTGGGCGAGACATTTTGGAAGTATGCACTTTGACCGGAGCGGTGAGAATTCCTCTTGGCAGTAAAAGGCAGATAGTTATTATCTTTACACTGATGCAGTTTGGTTCATCCAGTATTCTTCCATTCATGTGAGCGGCTATTGCGAACCCAACTTCATGTTCCCGGCCAGTAAATTACGCCTCCAGCTTCCTGTAATCACCTGTAATCGACCAACTGAGTTCCACTTAGAGTAGCTATGTCGATGTGATGGCATTTCAGCTCTTTGGCTGCGGGACATTATGCTTTCTGAGCCCTTCGATTCCAGCCCTTTAAGCAAGGTTCTTACGTTCCGAGTCGAAGTTACCCGGTCTTCACACTTCATTCTTTTGTTGCTAACTGGTATAATTTTCAACTCTTCAAAACTTTTTAGTTGCTCTTGGTCATTTGGCTCAATCGAGTGTCCACATGTCAAATTTTATGTAATACCCTGGGCTGGTAGGCAGTTCTGTTCAGCATCATGCAAGTATGCTTCAAATATGACCCACTCAATCTCACCGTCGTCAATCCAAACATCCAGCTGGTATCACGAATCAGTTTTGCGAAGATTTGCATGCCGACGTGAACCAGGTACCGGAAGAGTACACCCTCGGCGGCGGAAACACATACGGTGGTCTAGCTAACGGTATCACACACCAGGTTCCCGGGCCCCTTGGCTTTGGTCAACAATGTGCAAACCTTGAAAGTCTGGTAAACCTAAGCTATGAACACCCAGGAAATCACCTCATATGGTCCCCTACTTACATAAAGCCGCTCAGCTGTGCCTCAGCGGCGGAAGATTATGGAGTTTACCGGCGGTGGAATCAGGTCCTACAGGGACCAGACAACGTGGTTGTGTCTCCTGTCCTCCAGTTCAAGAAACCATTTGAAACCAGTCGGTATTAAATGGCTCATGGTGAAAACTGCTATTCAACGGACTGCTTTCGTCCTACTCGGCACCAACTATAGGATATTGGAAACAAAATGCGTTCTTCTACATTTGTAAAAGCACCTAACCATAGGATTTAACCAGACTACCATCAGTTAGGGCCAGTTTGGGGTGGACGCAACCGAGTCTTGGAGTAGATGACGCACAGCATGAAAAGTATACTTATATTGGTGAATTTGGAAAGTTATTCCGCATTGTAGGCTACTTTAAAGGAGAACAAGGAGTACTGACGTTCCTCCTGAAAAACTCAACGTACTAGTGCTTTCTAGGAGTTGGCGAGAGAGAGAGATACTGAAAGCTTTACCAATATTTCAAACATTTAAGTGCCCGTCAGTGGCACCACATCATCACAAGAAGTTAGTTATAGATAACCTATCAGGAAGAACAATCCACGCACGATAGCGCTTCCGTCGAACTCCACAAGACAAACATCAGTGCGCCGATGAAACCTTATCAACTGCTTTGCGGTACTTGGAAATAAGAAGCACTCCCATCGGACTGGAGCAACTCGACTTCCATCCATCTTTTAGGAAGAGTGACTAAGCAGTCTGTGAGAACCCTTGAGACATCAGGCTAGATACTATTCCAAACGTCCCCACACCGATATAGCTAAGGCATTTTGCAACGAAAAGACGTTCACTCAACTTTCCCTACAAAAAATCGGTCCCAACATCGCAGGAACTTTGATCACGCATTCCCTTCGCGATCACTTCAAGACCGACTAACTGACGACAGCTCGTTTTATTGATTTTTCGTTCGGGTTTTGACTAAACAGACCAAGATTTTTTGTGGAACATACCGCTTGATTCTGTACTGCCTTCTAAACACTCTCCACCGAACCTCACATGAAAAGACGTCGTTGTGAATGCACCGGAGACATCTAGATAGATGATATACTACTTGCTTGGCGTGAGTAGCTGAATCAAAGCTCTCGCTTACCATGCCTTGGCCACCGACTCGGAATAAATGGGGAGGGGCCCAGTGAACTCACGGTACTCATCGGAGTTTCACAGGGATGCACACTGCCCAGAGTGTATCTCAACTGCGTTAACGACTAGAAAGTGAAATCAGTCCTTGGGGATTACCGTGCAGAGCAACTAAACCATAACCCATGGATATGCGACTTCCACAACGCCGACGACTTTGCCAGCATTCAACGTACACGCAGTCATGACGCTGGCATGATCGGCGTAAAGGTTTACGCTGTCTAGACAAAAACATTTTCAATCCGCCAAACCAACCGGGGGATATAACAAGACGACTGACGTCTTGAACTGCTTCGGTTACATTATTCTACGCAATTGTCTGACCAGGAGTGGCCTCAAAGGCCTTATCAATAATGTCAGAAAAGCTTTCCTTAAAATAAAAGATGCTTAATGGTCCCCGGCGGAAAATCAGTCTTTTAACCATTGATTTGAATATACCACGCTACTGTTCGTCCCATCCCATACTGAGGATGTGATAACCTACTGTTAGAGGTCAGAGATGTTCGAAAGCTTGGAGTGTTTGACTACTGGTGTTTGAGAATTATCCTCAAAGCTCAATGGGACGACTGGCTGTCCAACCAGTGTTCTCCAAAGTTGTGCTGGAGCAACACAGATTTTCGTGTATTTTCAGTAAAACCCAGTTATGGTGAAATGAACAAGTTCTTCTGTAGGCGGAAAACGGACTGGTGAACAAGGCTTTCTCTCTAGTTCCCTGTATGAGTTGGGACCGTCGCCATGAAAATTAATTAAAAACACGACATGCTTCTTCAAGGCCAGTGCCGGTGGTTTCGGACCTCAGGTATCTTCTTGCGTTCTTTGGTCGAAATAGAACAGAATCGAGATACTTATAGACTTTGCCGTAGAACGTCCTGTGTGGGCAGCTATGATCCGCTAGGTACATGTGGTCGGCTCATATTTTCAGACCAGCTAACCGCAGTAAGGTCCGTAAACACACCATGAGGTAAGCCGATTGTGTGAACTGACCAACTTTCGGAAACTGAACGATTGTTTCAGCTCTTGTTGTAGTTCTGTCACTATCGCCCCTATCTATAGGGGCTAACTTTGGAAAATCCAACGTGAGTGTAGGATGCAGTATTACGACGCCTTGTTTCCTCGGCCTCAAGAGACCTATTAAGCACGTGATACTGAATACTAATCATGATTTCCAGTGGAGGTGATGACAGGTGGTTACGTGCACTGATTTACAGTGAGTGAGTTGAAAACGATCAGAATGGACACAATGAAACAAAACAATTT
The DNA here is from genome assembly GCA_004794785.1 of Opisthorchis felineus. Taxonomy (NCBI): domain Eukaryota; kingdom Metazoa; phylum Platyhelminthes; class Trematoda; order Opisthorchiida; family Opisthorchiidae; genus Opisthorchis; species Opisthorchis felineus. The sequence continues at coordinate 278,724 of SJOL01005810.1, read as the reverse complement.
AGTCTTGGCTTCAATCATTCTAAAAAACAAAGGGGATAAGGAAAATTAAAGATACAGATATTAGCAGGGGACGATTAGTCAGAAAGACTCAAAGGAAGATCTTCAAGGAAGTGAGGACATTTATCGACCTAGACGTGAATTCAGCTGAATCCTGTTTGAACAACCTTCCTCCTAGTCATCCAGGATGATTTTGGTTACTCCATTTCATTCACTGGGCTCGAGCTCCACTTTTGCTACAACTCACCGGCAGTGCGCATCTTTGGCCGTGCAAAAACTTGAACCCCGGACGGTTGGCATGCGAGTCTGCTATCAACACTCCGCCAGCATTTGATGGACCCATCCGAATTAAACGGTCGAGTGTGTTAGCGGATGAGCTAGTTAGCCGGGCAGCTCAAATGACGGCCGAGTAACAGCTTTGTCTTTGTCGACTGATCGACTCTCGTGTCAGATTTTCATAGTCAGGACGTTCGTTTCGCATGTCAGATATCTGGGAGTTATTAGGGGATGTAAGTACACATCCTAAACAACTCAAAGCTATCAACTAGTGTAGGAAGAAGGTGACAGTGCAGCAGCAGCCAGCGTCTGGGTGCTCAGCTAGGTCTGAACTAGTTGTTGAATCATTCAGACAATAATCTCAGTTGTCAGGAGACATTGACTGAGTAGTTACCTACTTTCACGACGTATCTGATAACGATAGAACCATGTGTCTGGATTTTCAAGAATGCTTTTATTATCAGAGACGGGAGTGGATCCAGAAAGGCGTCCGTCTCATCGTGACTCAAGAGGTGACAGTTCTAGCTTCGTTCACGCGGTGATGACATGTTCCCATTGTGTGAACCCAGGTACTGTCGCTCATTGTCTGTCATATCTGTTCCGATGTTCCACATGCTAATGCTCTGCACCAAACGAAACTAATCATTACGTTGCTGCCTAGCACTTTGACCTCCGACATTGCGGTGGAACTTTAGATATTTCTAAGCCTTCCAATTAGCCTTTCGTTGCATTTATGATCATTGCGTTTGCATGTGTTAAACGGCCGTTGGTTCTGATTTTGGGTTCAGCGTCTTCTCTCTCGCTCTTGTATACTTCGTGCGCGTAGACTGGTCCAATTCCAGCGCTTGGTCAAGACAGTTCAGTATTCTTTTACACCCAGACTACCATAATTTTGGAGAACCACACAAGTTTTAGACAATATCAGACGTAAAAATTTCTAAGACAGAGGCTTTTCGGATAAAGACATGAGCAGGAACTACTTTGGAGAATTCTTCTGTCAGCTAAGGAGCCTGCTCGGTTCCATTAGTACCTTCTCTGAGGACTGTATTTAAGGTATTTCCCAGTTGGTCAAGCGAACCGGTATGGGTTTGGGAGCACGCTGTTTTTTCTAGCTAAAGCCCAACTGTGAAATGATTTTAAATATGAACTCATGATTTTCCACGTTAGCTCACGTTGTAGAATGTGTAGAACTTATTTAATGTTACCAAATTTGCTCGTATTTTTGGAATCCAGTTAGAGGGAAGTAATGTATCTATATGGCTGCGGTTTTAATCGATTTTAGATTATTTAGTATGAGGGAGACAACCAGAACCCATATCTTGTTAACGATTGGTTCCGGAATGAAAAGCTCCACTTGCAGAACATTGGCAAATCGTAGTTCAAAGGTTTAGCTATCAGGTGGATCGAAACTTCCCTATGTTTGTTTTAAAACATTCTGTGCCCCCTTGACGAAATACACTCACTTGCCAACAGGAGATTCAGCTAAATCCATTATAATACAACTCAAGACGTTCCTGTACAGCACATTAAGTTGAGAAACATAAACGACAGATTCAGCGGGGATTCCGTCGAATCCCTTATCAACACCAACTTAGTTTGCAAGTGAGTGCATTTCGCCATCTGTGAGCAATTTGGTGTTGGAGTAGAACGTAACATTGGTGAAAACTCCGGAACTACGCTTTCTTTGAACCCCAAGGAGGAACAGACCAGTGGTAGACTGTCGACGAGTTTTCAGTAACCTTATAAATAGTGTTAGGTCAAGAAAAAAAACTCTGTACCCATGTTTTACCTGAAGTGAAACGATCAAGAATACGTCCGTTTGATTCTCAACTGTCCAACCTTATTCCTGCGCTTCGTCAGGTCCCGTTAGTTTCAGTTTACATCAAATAATGCTAAATAAACCGAAATTCTTATGGTCAAGTCACAGCACACAATGAAACTCGGCATCAGATTTACTGGATGCAAGATTGGAGACCAGTGGACAACTGAACAATTGGGTTATAAAAAATTCAGTATACTGTTTGTTCATGGAATTAATGCTAGCTTGATGTTTTTCTGCAGCTCAACATCGAGTGCCGTGCCCAGAATGATCCTTCAAAGAACCGGGTGAGCGAATGAAAATTGATATGCGGCTCCAACGCAAATTTGCATGTTTTTGATGTGCGAATGTCTAGGACTGCCCGTACGCCCACAGGCGGTGACGCTGACTGACGCATGTGCCAAACTAAACAAACGGCAGTGAAGTCAAGTGGACGAATTGTGTTGACAGTTTTTGTGGGGATTTATGTATTGCGGAATTCATTTCAGTGACTCCTTCACAGTACATAATTCTTATGGAATTTTCGATTTCGAAAAAATTGTTGCTTTTGAGAGGGTCACAAACATTTTAGCATGCCCCAAAAGAATATCTCCCTACGAAATGAATGTTCCATCCACAATCCTGATATCGAGCAACTGCAGGAATACGAACGCATAACTTATGTCAAAAGATCGTGGTGAGGGGTCTTTCATTTTGACATCTCGTCAGATACGGTGAAAAAGTTGGCTTTGAATGGTCTGTTGATGCAGGTCACAGGTTGATCAATCAATTAGTTCAACTTATCAGCCATAAACCGTGAAGCATAGGCCCATTGGTTCCAGCTGCTACAGTTTCAATCACGGGAAATTGGGAAAGTGTAGGACATACAGCCAAGCCTTGGAGGCGATGGCATGTTTGGTTAGTTCGAGAACTTGGTAGCTACGCACTGAAGGCGATAGCTTTGATGCACGAATGCCACTGACTACGCGATTCGACCATTTCTGCTAATTTCATTAATCACTGGTGTGTTGAGTCCCGGGGTCCCCATCCAGGGAGGCGATAGTTGTCGACTCGACTAAGTTTACTGGTTAGTGTTTTCATAATTCGTTGCTAGGTCATACACTGTCCGCCTCTCGGTCGTTTCAACTCTGAACAGAGCTGGGCGAAAAGAGCTCTGTGACGCAGACGGTCTTCTGGTATGCGGAGTACATGTCCTAACCAGCGTAAACTATGAAGCGTGAGAACTTCACTTGTCGTGGGAGAAGTCCCTCTTCCTAGGACCATCTGGCGTACCTCAGCACTACTAACCCGATGTTCCCACCAGACCTGACCAATGCTTCGCAGAAACCGACGGTTAAAAGCTGGCATCTTTCGTGCGTGTAGAGACCACATCTCCGATCCATAAAGCAGTATGGATCGCACCGACGCAGTATAAACCCTGCCCTTGACAGACAAACTGATGTCACGTCGGCGCCATAGGTGTCGGAGGTTGGTGAAAGCCGCGCTGGTCTTCCGATTCGAAAAGTAATCTCACCTCCAGCCAGTCCACCAGTACTTATACAACTGCCCAGGTAAACAAATTTTTTTTACCACGTCGAGTGACTAGCCTGCAAGCATGAGGTTTGGGTTTTATCCCACCCAGTCATGTAGCAGCACTTTACACTTTTCAGGTGTTAGCAGTGCGGCATAGTCATTTAGGTTAGTTAAAATTGCTTATATTGTTGAGGGATCTGAATCAAAAAGAACAATATCGGGTTAATGATAATTGTCCCCACAGTAGGGATCAATTGTGAACCTGATCAAAGTGGTCACGCCTGGAGGAGAGTCGATCATATCCGCAGTTTTGTGTAACTGAGTTGCTCTAAAGTCAGATGTCCAATTTTATTATATTGAATATTATCCTCTCCTTGTTTGACCTGGTTTGAAAAATAACTTTTACATGAGTAATTAATCCGGGGTGATACTAGGGACCCAAGTCCACAATTTTCCCGCCAGATCTCACTATCGGGAGCAGGCACTATGCGGTCTTTCTTAAGGACTTCAAATGAGTCCACAGTTACCCGTCATTTACTGTCTAACTTCCTTTGAGTTGTTTAATTTGTCATCCTCAGATTAACCATCTATTACAAGGAAGCAAAACTAAATTGCATAATATTTCACACGCAACCCAATAAAAGGAGGATGCGTTTTCAGCCCCTAATCATGTATGCCAATGAAATTTAGTCGGGCTTCACATTTAGATGATCAAAATAATCGATGTGTATTTGTCTTGAAGACCAACTCTGCTTGGCAACCGGTCTGAAAGTGGAGTTCCTAGTCAATTCCGGGGAACGATTAAATATGGCTTGCTTTCATAGAGCAGATTCCACGTATGTGTCGTCATGAGGCTTACAGGCGGCAGAATAATCCATTATGCATGTGATCTCATGGCGCACGAACTAAGGCGCACACGATCTACGAAGGTATTTCCAAGAAACATGTGAAAAGTCCTGTAGCTTCGCTATTTTTCGACGTTAACGTGACCCTTTAACAGCCTTACATTGGTTTGACAGTTTTTCGTGACTTTTCTTCAACTAAACAGGATGGTTTCCACCTCACTTTTGAGGGTCAGAGACATCCGTGAACAGCGAACGTTTGGCTGGATTTCCCGCCTCACAAGTGAGCTTTCATCGAGCGACCAAAGTCACAATACTCTGAATTGTTCGGTTCAAGGCTCATCTCATGACTTTCCGTATTACACACTAGCTATGAGAACATCCATTTGCAAGGAAAGTTCAAGCGTGAGGCTGACGAGGTAGCGTGATAAAATGCACCGCAGGTAACCGATGAAGCTAAACTCAGCTTCTGATAATCTTGGTTCACCATCGCCAACCACATATCACTTGTCACGCCACTGTTCGCAATTCCAGATTTATGATGGGTAGAAGTAGGACGGAAGCGACAAAATAACCATTTTTTAACGGGTGGCGAGCATTTGGTCTACCAATCCAATGATACATTTCGCAAGACCGAGACAAAGTTGTTCTTTTTGGAGGGGGCCACCATATTACGAGCTAAACAGGAGCTGACACAAATGAATTTGCTTCATATGATTGTTGTTAGTTTCGCGAGTCTCTACATCTTTTGTGCGTCTGTCGTTCGTACAAGATGTTGCTGCACGCATTTGACACGAACGTTACCTAAGCAGCGGTCCCTATGAGGAAGAATGAGTCCAAAGGTATAGGAAAATTCTATCACTGTGGAAAACACAGGAGTGCTCTTCAAACACTAAGTTTTTTCTAGAGAATTCGCAACGTCCCTTGGAGTGTCTTCATTAGGAGGTGGGTCCCAGGAGAACAGCATCACCATTAGGACACCTTGTGCAGCGATCGAATTGATTCCGAAATGCAGACTACTCGTGAGTAGGCGGAGACAGGGAAATAATTTACACCTGCGGCGCTGTTGGGGCAGCAAGGGCTGCCATCCGGACGCTAAAGCATCCAAACGAAGAAACTGAATCCTGCTTTATCAAGACAAAACAGCCTCA
>SJOL01005810.1:241292-269556 GCA_004794785.1 Opisthorchis felineus | reverse complement strand
CTCATATTCTCCTGTAACCCTTTCACATTCATCGCTTGCATTTACTTTTTATGTCTGTGAACATGCTCTTCAAAAATAAACGATAAACTAGTTGACATCACTGAACATCCAGAAGGATAGGTTGATTTGTAGTCAAATTCCTCTAGCCACGTCGGTGATAAAAATATGAGGGACAGAAAATCAAGGTGCAGACACAGCAGGCAAGAAACTAAACACCGGTTACCGTAGCCAAGGCAAGCAGCGCCAAGTTATTGATACAATCCATAGAGGATTTGAACGATTCCAGCATCTACCTAACAGAGGGAAGTAATAATGCTTTTTTACTATTGCTACATATATGTGCCGAGTTAAGTGCATGAGCAGCGAGAGTGAAGTTACAAGTTACCTTCTATGGCGTCCAATGTATCTGCTTTTTGGTTAATAAAACAAATCTCAGTGGAGATTTCGTCCTGCAAGTGAATCCGAGAAGCACTGTGCAGCTGTTCTATCCTTACTGGGAATCATCATCACCACGCATCTCAGGAATCTCCGGGGCGATTCGAACTCGCTAATAGCCGAAGACTAAATCATTGAGCCACGACCGTTGGAATTCGCTCACACTTAGACAGCATATAGCGTCACTGATCATTCAGTTACGGAATCCACATCGTGTGGACCGGCTCTCCGAGTGACGACATCCTAGATGGAAGGTTCACTTGTTGGACTACTTATTTTCCTTTCTGAGCTACTCACTGTTTGTTGATAGTATGGGATCGGGTTGACTGAAAATAGTCAATAAATGTTTTGTCCATACATTCATCCGGAGCACGACAAATTAGGTGATAGACGTCAATCTCTTGAAAATAAGGAAATTCACAGGCACAAATCAGAAAAATAGTGCAAATAGGCCTAAACTTCAAAAAGTAATGTAACAGAGTAGCAGAATGATTGCAATATTGCCTTGGAGTGACGCATCCGCCACAAATACTCGTCCAACCGGGTCTCGAACTCTTCAACTTTCGTGCCATTCAGGCTTTCAAAGTGTCTCTTCCAATGAGACCAGTGGCCAATAACTGTTTGAATATGAACGGCACCTTGCTCGGATTCACGCGCCCCTCTAGTTCGACCAGTTACATAGTGTAAATAGCCCTCGGGAAGTTGGCTGAGTGGACTGTATCCTTCCCAATCATCTGTAATAACAGCTGTACCAGGCTAGATGGGCAGAATACTGATCAGTTTGAAGGGACTACTTACCTTAACGTATTCTCTTATGACTGGGACCAAACTGAAAGCATCACGGTTATTGTGTGGACAACGGGCAAGGAAGGTGCGTTCCGTGCCACGCTCCACACCACCAATAAGCCAAATTTCCTTCACCGTTGGTCCGACTAGTGGATCTTCCAGCCAACAGGTAAACATGCATTCGTCAACTTCAACCACTCGACAGTAACTAGCAGCATCACCGTCCTCCTGTAATCCTCCAATACGCTCCTTCAATTCGGAATTGGTCTGAAAAAGGATCGATCCAACTAGACTAATGATGTAAAACGCAGGCTTACCTCACGGCAAACTTCACGAATGCAATAAAGCCAATCATTGGTATCCTGTATCGAGGTGTCCGTATCGCAGGGTATGAGATTGGACGGATGTCCTACACTCCAGAGGTATAAAATTTGTGTAGCAGTTCGAATGTTCATATCACAATGGGTGAAAATGCTACGATGGCGAATGGACCGTTTGTTCTGACAACTATCACATCGCCATGTCCATCCATCCGGTGAACCGGTATCCCGGATAAGGTAGAGTTGGTCGACACAACCACCCTTATTGCACTGCAGCCGATTAGCGATAAGCCGACGTCGAGCCAACCAACACAACAGTCGAACATCATCCTTCATCAAATGGTAGAAATCCATCAGACGCAGGCCTGGTTCGTTGAGCCAGTCATCTCGATGGGAGAAGACTTGGGTGCAGATTGCATGAGCTTTGGTTCGATCACCGGTTTCTAGAGTAGATGATCTATTCGGAAGAAAAGTAGTAGTGGAACGATAAACGTAAGGACCTACCCTCTTATAGCTTCCGGGGGGATTTCAACCAACCCATGTATGAGTCTGTCATACATTCGAGCGCATGTCTCCCGATGGCGGAGCGTTCTAAATGAATGTTAATGTGTTGTTCTGGAAATTAATCGAAACGCACTTTTCAGACACCTTGCGCTTCGTTTTGCCAGTGAGTGATTTCATGTTAACACTGCTATGGTTCACAATTATTAAGTTGCTTAGTGCAAGAAAATGGAAATTTACTTAAAATCCTTGTCAACCATGACAATGACCTGGTTCTCTGCAGCTGAATGCGGCAAGCGTTCTTCTTTTGCATTGTCTGAATTTGGCTCTTGACCAGCTTCACTAGAGCAATATAGAGATAGAAGAATAGTACCTAGTCGAACATCCATGGTGAGATACAAGCCTGGAAGAGACAACACTGCTGGAGGAAGTTACTGACTGATGCAGAACAAAACATTTCACTGTAAAATCGAGTCCAAAGCAGTCTAAATATGATGTTTTACTGATTAACTAATTGACAATTGATGATGTGTCATCGAAGGGCAAATCCACCAGTAAGAATGAGATAATCGGGAGAAGATATAACAACCGTTGTGGTTGTTCTAAAGGTATGGTAGTTCAACAGACTGTTGTTGAGTAAGTTTTCAGTTTCGAAATTACCCTGTGAAATTTCGGTTGGCGGCCGGGTGAGTATTAGAAAAAACAGAATACAGACAGAATTGGACCACTGCGAGCTTACAATCGTTGCGCTAAAATGCCGTCGATCGAGCAAAAGGATCACGTTCATTTTTGTTCCTTGACTAAACCTAACAACCTATGAGATGAAAATGCGAAAAATTGAATGTACTGTGGGGAACCGCTAAAAAAAATCAAGGCTCTGCGTGCAGACGCATTGCTGTATGATGTTTATAAATTTTTGAAGTGTGAATTGACCAAGCGGACCAACACCCAACTGAAATCGACTGGGTGCACAAATCTGACGTCAAAATGCTCTATGAAAGTAACTAGATCCTACCAATGAGAGCGAACCTATAAGGCCAATGAAATATGGGAATCTTTGACTGTTGGCATAGCATTATTTGAATTTGTTAAATACCTTGTGCAGAGCCAATCAGTGGTTGTGCACCGGTAGCTATGTGCCGGTAAACCTTGATCGCTCTATCTCTATCGGCCAAGTTTCACCGGTCGTGCAGTAAAAAGCAAGCACTCAATTTCAAGTGGTCTGCGCGTCATGCAAGTGACACTGATGAGCCGATGCGCACAAAGTAGTCACAGATATCCCAATAATGCAAGCAATTGTTGTGACGATTCGCGGAGTCGAGTGCCATTTTCATGGTAAAGTACGAGGTAGTGAACTGAAGAAGCGAAACTTAGGGATGGGAGAAACGCTTTGAATCACCGCAGAATGACATAACGACATGATCATACGATATATATGCCCAACACGCATGGAATCTTAAATACAAATTCAACAGCGGTCCTCTGCGAGGATCGATGACTACAGAGATGAAACAATCCGCCGGGATGTCAGAAAGCAAGTTGTGCTAATAAGTCAACGTCCGGTTAGACCTGAAATCAAATTTCATCATCTGTGCAAACTGGTAAGGGGGCGCGCGGTCTTGAGGGCAAACGCCGGTGATGTGACCGATTTCTCTGGTCTCAAACTCTAATGTGACTTCATGAGTGTGTAAGGCCTCGTGTGAGTGAGCTTTCCGACCATAACTTTAAATTAATCATGGTTGGGAAATTGGAATGAGTGCAGGTATATTTGTTCATAAGTGAGCAAACAGGATATATAATTATTGACGGGCCATTTGCTGAGATAAAGGAAGGGTAATGCAGATTTTAGTGCCACTGGTACGTGGTTGTAGGCGGGACAGGAAGTGAGTCAGACACTAGCTTAATTGAAAATCCATTTAAGGGAAGTGAACAGCGTACAATAACAAGCCGGAATGAAAAACTTGACAATATAAAGAAAATGATCTCACAAAACTGAGAAGGGGTAAAAGGCGAAATAACTTACTGCACCATAGTGTCAACTTGTGTCACTCGCTTCCTACGTCGTGCCCTGAATGACTGTAATGGAGCCTCTGTTTCAGTACTTACTTTCGCGGGACCCGATTTCGAACGAAGGAACATGGGAGTGTTGCTCGGGGCTCTTCGGGCCTGAAAAGCGGAAGCCGAAAGCAATCAAGTCACATGGGTTATGCGCAAGAATAGATGGCCAAACTCGAGAACGGAGACACGATATTGTGCTCAACAACCTCGGTTCCAGGAATTGATAGAAAGATTTAAAACGAAGGACGATCACAGAAAGTTCCCTTAGAGTAACTCAGGAGTTTTTCAATACAAGAAATCATACGGTAGACGAGGCAGTGAATGGAGAAGTTAACTGGTGTTAGAGAAATGTGCGTGCTTTGCAAGCCTGTCTACCTGGTTTATATGGATACCACTGACTAGCACACCGTACATTCTATCCATTACGGTCGAATGATAATGCCAGAAGGATCGGTAAGGATGGGAGACTAGTCCACAATGGACGCCAGCCAATTAGTGTTCAGGTAATATTTGGATCCCACGAAAAATGTTTACTGGGACATCAGGTGTGTTGATCCTGTAGCGGAGAAGTCCGCATGCTAACCAATAAACAATTACAGTGAGATTCATATAGCGCATACTCGTCTTGATCAAACTGTCAACTTCTTTGTTGCATCGTGTATGCTACTGATTAATACCACAATGTTTTTTGCTGGTGCACGTAAGTTTGAGTCTCCTTGTTCAACCAATGTACGCCACTCACCTAAGTGACAGAACAATGGTGCACGTGGATTGTCAACCTCACAAACAACGGTTTCCAATAATCAGAACCAGAGGACGGTGTAGGCACATACGGGCACGCAGAAAAATCTATCACCCTCAACTAGGTACTAACAGTCTCACGCATCTGAGACATACGGATGCGCACTGCGTTTGATAAAGCGGTGGTGGTGATGGACAGAACCTAACCAGATTTTACGGCATGCGACTACCGTCAGCTGACTTGGCACGACCATCGAACGTTATATGCAGCTTCCGGACATAAAACTGACAGGTGTTGTCAAAAACGCCTGCTTCGTTTAAGTCGGGAAGAACTCGGGGGGATCATATTTATGTATGCAAAATGTGACGACCCGCAAGACCTCATACGGTCCGACATCGTTAGTCAGCGTTTCTGTAGGTTTAGCACCTCCCACACTTCTCGTCCCTAAGGATTTACGAATCAGCCTAACAACCGTTGATCGTACAATTGATTGGCGTCGGCTGCGTTCCTGATTGAAACGGTGAATAGCTTCACAGACGTCTTCGCGAGACGGTTAGTACATGGTTAAGGGTACCCGATATTTCTGCATGTCCACATGTGCGCACACCGTCCCCGGATTCTGATCACTGACAACCGTCGTTTATGAGGTTGAAAACCCATGTGCACCATTAGTGTCATTCAGGTGGGTCGAGTACGTCGGTTGGACAACAAAACACACAGAGACACGAGAAAACAGCACCGCATCAGTCGGCTGGGAACACGACATAGAGGAGATGACGATTGGATTGGGATAAACCCATCCTGTCAGCTAAGAGTAGTGTAAATTTAGCAGTGTAGTGAAACGAGAAAAAAATCGTACGGAATTACCAGGTAGTTTTTAGATGAATGTATAAAACGGTGCCGCCGAAAGAGTCAACCCGTGTAACTTGAGGACAAGAGTTGCACAGCATTTCTTAGAGCGCACTATGAAGGTGAGCAGGAATATAGCAAACTTCTTATGTGCTGACCACGGAGTAGTTCTCGAATTCGGAATAGATCCTGTAGAGCAGACCTACGCTGAAAACTGTGGAAAAACTGCGTCGTCGTTTAATTGTTATTAGGAATAATTGAGAAGGTTAAAAGTTATAGGCTTCTGGACAGGAGTTGACAGTTATAGGCTGTGGATGACAAGTGTGTTCGACTTGATCTATACAGGACATAGTGCCACTAAGTCTAAATGGCATTGATTCAAGTGTCGACTGGCACTTCGAGCGACGACTTATCAGTGAAGAAAGTTAGTTGGATGACTTCCTTTCTGAGGTAGTTATTGAGATTTTGAAGTTTCGGTGTAGGATCCCGAGCTAGACTCAGAGCGGGCCCAAGCCGAAAAGGCCAGAAGCACTGAACAAGTGTCTCACCTTGGGAGCCTTCAACAGTGTGGATAAGCTGTGGGTGCGATGAAAAGCTATAGGCTAAAGGTTAGCATGTCCACCAGAAGACAACTATTAGACTCCAGCATTTATCTCCTCCCAGTTCTAATGAAACTTATAGATACCGAGCTCGAGATAGCTCGGTGGTTAAAGTTCGAAATTACTGACCGGAAGATCCTAGGTTTGAATCCAAGCTCAGCATTTCGGCTGCACTTGTCAAGGTTTGGATAACCTGGCAGTATCTCAGCCCTCGTGCGTCCTCCAGCTAAAATGACAGTTAGGCGCTGAAAGGGTGTTAAAGCTGAACGAACGATAAATACCTGTCAATGTTCGAACATGCGGCTACATTATGTGGGTTCCCGCACATATCAGGGGCATTATGTTCCGGATGGCGGCACGTGAGCCATCAAACAGGTATCAGGTGGATGAACACACCAAACGTGCGGATACAATCAGGTATGTGTCAGCATTCATGCAGTGTAACAAGCTGCCCAAATTGCTCTAGGAACGCGATTGTTAGTTACAACGCCGGACATCACACAGAAGGGAATGAATACCGCTCTGAGAGAGAAACCGGTTGAAATGGCTCACCAACTGTTCACAGTCCTTTTTAACTCGACTAAGTTGTCATTCCAGGAATCTCTCAGTGTCCATTTATTTTCACCTATTTGTAAACGACTTAGCGAGCTGCATAACGGTCTTTTTTTACTGTCGTGATTTCATATTGAACACATACTACTGAGGAATGATTGGCCCATTCATAGCGTCTTGAGCGAACTTGTGCTTTTCCCGCCCTATTAAGTTTCGGAAGCCGTAACGAAGCCTTCAAAACTGGATGCCAAAAAGAGATGCCGTTTTTCCGAATCTCTCAATGGGTCGTTGTCCATCACACATCAAGTTTACTGCATAAGTGTGACTTGAGGTAATTGTGATTATGGTGCTCATTGGTCGGTCGCAAAAGTTAACTCAGCACTGAGTTGCATTCATATTTGTCAAGTCAATCAGACTTCTTCTAAATGATTTCGGATAGACGGTGAATGAGACAATCTTGAATAAGAACCCAGGTGTACAGTCACCTACGGAGTACTTCTTCGTATTCACGATATGTTTATACTTGTAATCTTACGTTAATCTGTGCCAATCCATTTGGTTGAACCAGTCCTAAACGATGACTTCACGACAGGTTTCAAGCACTTTTCAAATGATCGAGTACTTTTAACTGTCTAGCTGAGCGATTAATCGCCTCGGACGGCATTCAGCATTCACCCGTTCGGACGCCTTTACTTGAGATGAATTCATTCCTGGATTTTTGCAGATTCGTATGAAGTCGTCCTCATGATTTTATCCAGAAATCATAAAACGTTACCTTATTATGAAAAAGTCAATGTGCTGCGATTTCAATGGTCACATGAAGTTGGAGCATTCAATTCTTCGACAGTCGAGAAATCAAACCACTTTCACACAACCGATTTAATTTGAAAGTCTGACCCAAAGTTTAACGTCTGAAAGGGCAAACCACTTTATGGGGTTCATAAAAAAACTCGTCTTGATTGTCCCTCCACATACAACGTACCTCTCAGCCGGAACGACTGTAAGATCCCCCACGCTCGTCCGTGCACCATTGAGCACCGAAGTTTCTGAATTGCATGGCACCGGGATTCGTCTACAAAACATAGGAAGGTATGAAGCTGGACGGAGCAGATAAGAAGAAAATTAGGACACGCGGTTGGTGGCTACGGCGGTTAAAACAGTCTTTGCAGTGAAAAGCTAGCCGATTCGAAGTAATCGAGCTTTGTCATGGGCCGGTCCTGTAAAGCCTAAACCTGCCAGTGAAAAAATAAATAACCATTAAACACGAAGTGGTTCATCACTCAAAATAGTTAGTGAGACGTCAGTAACTAAAGCTATCAAAGGGGTAGTTAAGTCCATGAGCAGAAAAAAGCTACCGATTTACTCGTTGGTTTGCCTTCTGGCTTGGACAACTGGATGACAGACGTTTCATCACCAATCGAGGTGAAAACGTCAACGCGTTAGTGTGCTGCCAAGTAGAGCGGAGCATTAGCGGAAGTGCGCTGAGTAGTTACGTGCATATGTTTATAAACGTACTGGTAGCCGGGTCTGACCTTTGATTATGGTTGACTTTTTGCGCATGCAGTGACATCGGCGAGCTCGTTGGTGATGGGACGTTTGCAACCTGATTGCCCAACCAGCCATGCGAAATCCTTTCTAGCATTGAATCCCTCATTTTCCCAGACTCGAAAAACAGTGTCTCATAATCACGTTGCTTGAACTCATTTGGCATGGTTTCTTTGAATAGTATCTCAAAAATGCTTTCCATCTTTTCCGGGCAACCGGGGTATGATTAAAGGACAAACAAACTCATCACCCTTCGAGAAAATTCACGAGCCACTATTCACGCCTTACGGAAACTCCCTTCAACCCACCATTCAGTGTTTCGCACAGCTCCACGTATCTGTGTCACGTGCTATATTTGGTGGGTTTCCAGGAAGTTAGTTTAGGAAAGGTCGGTGAAGTTAATCAGAAGTAAACCGAGGCAGTGGGAACACAGAATGTGACTGCCGTCTGGGGGCGATGTCTAGCCCTTCATTTTACACTGGATTAGTACGAATCTAGGGTCAAATTAATACAGTTAACAGGTAGCGGCTAACGTGACAGTTTAGGGTTTGCAGAGAAAAATGGAGAATAGGAAAGATGGGGTACCTGTGACAGGATGTGATTCAGCTACTCGGTACAAGATAAAATGATGATTTTGTCTGAGTAGCGGTATCAGGTTAACCAACACCGTCGTAAGAAAACTTGTATTGAACAGTCTGTCTTTCGCAAAAAGATGTTGCTGCCGTGAGCGTCAAGCAATAGTCAAAAAGCTTGAAATCTCACCCTGAGGTTGCATAAAACACAGTCTTCATCCACTCTGCTAACCGGATACGTAGTGATGTTGATGAAATGCATGGTAGCTATGGTTGACGGCCGAGTGGAGTTGGTCAGGTCCCCATGAAGGTCAAATGGAACTGGTGCATGATGATGAAAGCACGTGACTCAACGGTAACTCGCACCAAGTTTGCGACATCATAATGCACTAAACTAACATGAATAAGAGATGATTGGTTGTTATAAGCACCTGTTTACACAGCGTTAGGTGACTTTGTAGTTTGATGATTGAGAAGTAACCAAAGGACAATAGAAAACAGGAAACTAGACTAGACTCACTTTTCCCCGAGAACCAGAGGTGGGATTTTTCGCTTACGGATAGGTAGCTTGTCTGCGTATGAAGCGCCTTTGCCGCAACTATTGGAAAAACCAGCAGGACTGAAACTGAGTAATCGAAGTACAAATGAGGTATAGCACATCGTTTAAAAATGAGCCTAAACCAACAGAGGAAAAAAGTGCTTGCATTCATGATATTGTTTTGTTCACTAGGACATCACGAGACTGTCGTCGGAAGGGACGACCGCAACTCACACTACTGAGCCAACATTCTGCTCGCCGTTGTTTGGTGTGCGGACGTTGACACTGCACTGTGCCGGTCAGTGACAGATTGGTGCACTTGTTGAGGCTACGAAGGTTGACAAATGAGGTTTGCTGTATAAATTTGCTTATCCTTGTGTAAATAGTATCGTAGAATTTCGAACCCAATTCTTCCTTTTGATATTCGGGATTGTCGAACCTACGCGACACTCAAAGTATGGGGAACCTCAACACAGTAATTGCCACCCACTGCATCGATGACACGTAAACACATGTATCACAAATTACGGAGCTCGAGATAGCTCAGTGATTAAGGCGCGAACTTACGGACCGGAAGGTCCATGGTTCGAACCTAACCCTGGCATCTCGACTGCTCCTGTCTACGCTTTGGAAGTTCTCATGCTTTCTTCAGATGGTATAGCAGATAGACATCGGAAGGGTATTCCAGTTGAACGATTATTATCACCACTTTACCACACAGTACGATCGCGAAAGCATTAGCTAGGTTGTGGGACACCCCTTTTAAGTATCGCTATCTGTGGGAGACGATCCACAGTGTGGAAGAAATTCGCTCTATGACTAGCAATCGATAGTTAACAATTAGGGAAAAGAAAGGTCGCGCACCAGGAGGCCTTAAATAATAAGATACCCTACTTGAGGGTCAGAATTCTTATCAGAAATGGCAAATGATTAGTTGGATATATTTCATAAAATATATAGAGGACCTAAATGGTCAAACTGATAGAATGCAAACACATGGAGATGAGCGCTATACAACCGTACCGACAAAGCAGTGTAGCCACCAGCGATCCGATACAAGAAACTACCGGTCAAAGATGATGCCAGTGTGACCGCAAATGCTGCACATGACACCCCTAAACTTGCAGTATGGAGGCTCATGAAGTTAACAAAGTTTGCTACCTGTAAATGATGAGCCCCAACAGGAGCGGAGTTTGGTTGAAGCGCTACCGTCAAACAAATAACGACTTACTCTTACCACTAGCTTCTAAAATTTGACTAGTTTAGCCCACAATTATGGCCTGAAAGATCGGGTTACTTGCAAACATAGTGGATGAATTTACCGTCGTGTCTTCAGGACAGCATCATCAAACTGGCGTGCGTGTATTACATGTGATTCAGGTCAATGGTTAAACGGGGAGTGAAGTGAGCTAGCGATGAAGCTGTGGTAAGATTTATCGAAACATTTAGTACAGGAGTGAGACGTTTGATTTTCAGTTTTGGTGATCCGAGGCATTTCCCGTCCATGGTTAGTGTAGCTTCATCCATCCATTCCATCAAAATTCTCGCCTCCTGTAGGTTTCATTCACAGAGTTCAGGAACATGAAAGCGATTCGTTTCACCTGATATAGGTTCACTCATCTCAAATGTGGCTTGATTTCGTTGCAGGATAAACCACCGTGCAGAAAACCTCAGTGATCTTCACTTTACACGACCCACGCTTAATTTTGGAGAGAGATATTTGAAGGGTATGTAAACTGCAGTAAGATCAAGTCGTCGTGCGGGCAAGGCACTAACGCGCATGTGGTATGTCCCTCCTTCTCGTTGGTCCAAACATCTATAGGCCACGCAGTGAACATCGTGCCAATGTACTTTGCCGGTCCGAGTATTGTTGCAAGCGGTTTCAAAACATTCGAAGAACGAACTAGCAGCTCTTTTTGGTTGGCAAACGAATTAGCACCTCGCTCAAAAATTCCGTCAAGAATTACGCTGCTCCCGTTTTTCGTGCTCTTCGAACGGCGGTTAGCCTGTAACGGGTTACTTGTGTTTTTTTAACAAACAACAACAGGGGACGACGTCTGACATAGATAACACATAAATTCCCGAGCTCTCATCGTCTATAGACGGTTTGACTCTAATGCCGGGACGTGACACGAACAAATTTCCAACTTTTTTCTTACCCAACTGCAGCACAAGTGACTTTGCTTGCGTGACTGGTCCGAAAGTGGGGCTGAGTTACTGGCATCAGGGCCAATAGAAAAGGAATCGGTGCTTATCTTGGATTGGGCACCACAGTGAAAGACTGGGGGTTCTCAAGGATGTGCAGTGAACTGAAATGCTGACAGCTCAGGGTCACGTGAAGCAGTCTGACAAGAACTG
The DNA here is from genome assembly GCA_004794785.1 of Opisthorchis felineus. NCBI lineage: Eukaryota > Metazoa > Platyhelminthes > Trematoda > Opisthorchiida > Opisthorchiidae > Opisthorchis > Opisthorchis felineus. The sequence goes on along the minus strand of SJOL01005810.1, from coordinate 257,701 downwards.
TAAACGATAGGAGGTTTGTTGATGACTGTTTCAAAATAAAGGTAATGCACAACGAATATCAAGCAGGTATTTTTGTCAGCTTGTCCTTTATTGGGAACCAATTGATTCAGTTTCAGCGCCCGATGACTTGGTTTTGTTGCTGTGTTCTCGTAAGTTTGGTTAGAGTTAATTCTATACCCAATGAACACCAACTCCAAAGTTATGGACAAATAAACTATGTGACGCTCTGTAAGTAACCACTCTGTTCCGCAGGACTAGTGGCATCTGACCGTAGACGCATTAAGTTTGAATCGGACTACCTTTCGTCTCTTACTGAGTAATCCCAACAATGGCCGAGCGGGACAAATAGCAATTTCTCAAACTCACGCTGAAATGCTAAATACTCTACCATTCCACTGCCGGTCCGTTTGATGATTCCATGGGGACTTTCCAGATGATTGCGGTATGGTGTTGTCCCCAAGACGCCGCGAGGAACCAGGTCTGAAGATAAAAATGCGTGTGTGTAGGGCGATAGTACAGGCGACGTGTTGAACTTGCATAAGGGATGCTCAACCACGTAAACAAGTTGAATTAGGACTTCCATGAAATGAGTTAAAGATACAGCAATCTTTTAATGAGCTCTTCCAAAAAAGACCACCAGTGTAGCTTCGTGAGACGCACCTTTCTGAGACGACGCTTTGACTTCTAACAAAGCCCAAAAGGTACCACACAAACCAGAATCATCTAAAATGCCCATACAATACTTGTGCCCCAAAATAAGTGCGAACCGGACTTAGTGGTCAAATTAGGAAGTTAGCACAAACACAAGCGGTCTTGAGTATGAGAGAAACACAACACAAGCATATATGAACCATAGATAAACCAGAGGTGCTGTAGCAAATGCCCGAAACATCTACAACTAGGGAAGCTGTGATCTGTTAAACATTTAGATAAAGAGGATATGTGGAGCGAGGCATGGAATGTGGAGTCAAAAACCTCTCGAAAGATATGAACGTTTCAATGGCCTACAAAGCCCAAGTAGATTATTATTTCTTCCCAATCTCTGATTCAGCACAAGCTCGGTGAAAAAGAACCGCGGATAGGAGTATCTGGAATTCCGATCAGAATTCATCCGCAAGACAGTCCGAGTCCTCGACTCGTACACCGTGATCTACTCAGTCAAGTACGGTTGTTGTTAAAGTTTATATTGGTCCCACGATTCGACGACTAACTCAGTGGCCTAAGGAACACTATCGGGCTTCTCTCGGACCAGGCAGTAAAATACTGATAGCGTGATCAGCTTCCACGAACTAGAAACTGGTCACCTGAACAATTCAGACACGAAGCTTGAGTTTGTCTACCGTGTTCCAAGGTCATAATTTTACTTGCTAAGATAGGGGCTGAGGCCATCAAACTCCGTCAGCCTACACTTTGCTTACAAAGGAACCATGTTTACGCAGTTAAACTTCCCTCGCCTAGGCCACTGTCTACTTCTAATAGGCTAACAAAGACTAGTCTAAGAATCCTTCCAGGCTTCCATCCATCCATTCAACATGGACTCAAAACAGACGAACGTACAGTGCCACATGGGTTTTTGACCTCACAGTAGTCATAATCAGAGGACGCTCTGAGTACACGTTGTGCATGTTTCAGCAGGTAAAGAAATCTGTCAACCACAACCAGGAGCCAATCGCCTCACGTATCTCATGCACGTAAACGCATACCGTGTCGGAAGAAGCAGGATTCGCGTAATGTGTGGGTTCAGTAGTTTCGGTTGGACGAAGGTGGCCCAGATTTTGGTACAAGTGGCCGATTTGACAGGACCATCAAACGGAAGTTCTTCACACTTCACCTATAAAATCAGCAGACGCAATTTAAGACGGCATTCATTTGCGGCGTACCTACCGCTCTTGAATTTACGGTGCGCTTTTTATACCGCGCACCCCATGGCTGTCATGACTGATTGACTTTGACTCAACCGTCAGCTATTCCACTGTCGTGTTTGCTACCGACTGACACTACGCTGTATTCAGGCGCCTGTGGGTCTGAGTGTTTCCTTGTTCAACTGGTATATACAACCCATCTAGACGACAGGAACCTGGTGCAAATGGGTAATCAACCGAATAAAAGACAGTTGTCAGTGATTGGAATCACAGAATAGGATGCGCGCACGTTTATTCGCATTTGGACATGCGAAAAAATCTGGTAATCCCAACCAGGTGCCAATCGCCTCACGTATCCAATGCGTCCATATATCCATTACGCTTGACAAGGCCGGATGTGCGTTAGTGGTGCACAGAACTTGGCCACACTTTATGGTACATTACTATTGTCTACAAGGATGTAAATTTGCCAGCAAACACGTCTTAAAAATGCAATAGGATTTCTCTTGAGGCAGCAAGGTTCTAATGAATGGCACGAGGAACTCTTGACGCATCTAACAAACGATGTTTCTAGGCGTGTACCTGTTACATTTCTATCAAAGAATTAAGGCCTTCATTCAGAATCCCAGCACAGCAGTCAGTTTTACACCGGAATCCGGAAATCGTCCGAAAATCCGCGTAGCGCACACATGGTAAATAGGGATAAAAAAACTGCTGCGTCGCTGAACAAGGTGAAGATGCAACAGTCATCGTGAAAGTACCATCGCAAAATTCAAAACGACGGTTGGGATCATTAACCCAAAGTTTCTTCAGGCGCCCGAGATAGCTCAGGGATTAAGGGACGAATCTACTGACCAGAAGATTCGTGGATCAACCAAACACTGGCTTTTCGACTGTCCCTGCCTAAGCGTGAGCAAATTGGCGGCATCATTGACCTCGTGCCTCCTTCGAGTTGCATGACAGTCATGGGCCGAAAAGATTCATTTGCAGGCGCATAGTTTTTTAAAATGCAGCTTCAATCCCTTCGGAATCCGGCGCGCTGTGAAATAACAGATTCAATAATCTTGCGCTAACCGTCTTACATGTTTCCTCGGACATTTCTAAGAGACTCATGTTTTCGGATACTTCGACAGTTCCTCGTACCTATTACTGCTCAAATGCTATATAAACGCATAAAAACAGACAGGAATTACCCACCTAATCGCGATCTTATGTGTCCTCGTTTGGTGACGAAACGTTTTTAAGTTAATTGCCAGGCTCGGCAAAAAGATCAACAGCCACTTGATCAACAACTAACAAACGCACGCAAGCTAATAATATTTCGGTGCACTGGCAATATAAAGATATCTCTCAACAGGTTAATCACGGATAAGGCATATCCAGAGTGATCCTCGCCAAGGGGTACCACAAGGAAGAAATTGGGGTTCAGCTGATCACACTAAAAGAGCACAAAACAAATCGTCGCCGACGGGGAACATCTGTTATGGACAGGAAAGTAGCTTATAACAGGGTCCTCACTTGCAGGAATAAACCACTACAAGACAGCGTCGACAACTGGGGTGAACGCCGCTTTTTGGATCTAAGAAGACCAGAGTTACCGGCATTCTACATGCGTGCAGGTATTCTAGAATTTGTCAAAGGGTAACAATGTGGTCAATGCATTCGCGAGTGGGAGACAATCCTGCTTGATTTTCGAGACTCTTGGGGAAGTCCAATCAAAGGTGAATGTCAACAGGAGGTTCGGTCGTTCAGGCTAAACCAACCGTCCCTTGGAAGTTTCCATCCTGATTACTACTGTATAACAAGGACTCTGGGAGAAAAACAGGCCCCTGGCATACGGAGCACACGAACCGTTGTGTAAAAAATACGTGACTAGTTAGTCAATGCTGCACTGAAGTGCATCGCCCGAAGTGTATTAGTACTACTGATTCGCTGTTCTCATCGGAGCTAGGGATGGGAGATAAAAACGGCCAACTACTTCACGCTTTTGCCTACTTTCCGTTCGCACTGACCAATGGACGCAATAGAGCACCGTGTGTTCCGCATGTGGCTGGAAAGCTGACGTAAACTCAGCGCTGTAAGTGAACGAAAGCTGTTCTAGCCTAACAAATTCAAACAGTAATTTATAATTTTAGTAGACCCGTGGGAACTGTGTCGTCGTCCAAATGCATTAACATATCAGCCATGTCAACCAGTTCCTCGGCAGATGTTTGGGTTTGATTACATTTGCTCCTCGATTGACAATATATATACTTTGTAGGAGGGAAGCGCATGCCGAACCATAGGGGTACTCTGACTGGGTTTGTTATTCTGTAGCGTGACCAACTCCCGTGAGTGAACGTATCAATGGGATTTCGCTGCTGTTTTTGTTTTGCAAAAGACATTCGGTCAACCGAAATGAAAAGCTGAAAGTTCCTCATTTTCTGAGGCGGGGATAGCGCAAGTTTTGGAGTGTTGTTGTATTCGGTGTGCAAAATATTTACTCTTTTGCCGTTAGACCGACAACATTCGTAGTGTTTGTGTTTAGTTTGCATGTCGGTCAGCTGTAATACCCATTTAGTTCTTCCACACCACCCGAAGGAAGCACAGGGGCTGAGATATTGCCAAGTTGCCCAGTCGAGATGCAGAGGTTGGGTTCGAACAACGGACCTTCCGGTCAGTAAGTTCGCGTCTTAATCGCTGAGCTCTCGAGCTCGTTTAGTTCGCTTTCAACCAATCATCTACCACTTCATACATAGTATGCATGCCAAGCCGTCAGTGTGAGGATGGCTAAACGTTCTGGGCGCTTGGAATTCTGATCACTGGAAAAATCCGTTTTTCCAAAGTTGGCATCCGGGCACGCGCGGTGCTAACGACATCCACAGGGTGCAAGGCAACTGACTACTGCTTCACTGATTAAATCCTTATGAAAAACTGTTGTTTCCCACTATGTATTATTATTACGTCAAGCAATCACTCGGCAACCTGTCTGATGTGCTAAGCGGCTAAAAAAGTTTTGAAACTAAGCGAAAGAGCAAGCCGATCAGAAGCCTCGGCTGGGTCTGCAGGAACACTCAGTTATTAACATTCCATGAACTTACCTGCCTCCATCTAAAGAGAGTTTCGCCGGTACGACAGGTTTGCGTCTTGAACGTTCACGCGAAATACTGGTCGGCAAAGGAGAATCAATGCTCGTGGAACTGTAGGCACAAATGTATATTGGACAAAGGGTAAAACTGAAAGGGACGTTGGTAGCTCAAATTTGTCGCTGAACAGAGACGAGCTGGATGTATTCAACCGAATTGCCAAGTTCAGTGAAAAAATAAACAAGTATCGTTTCAGAGAGGTTTGGTAAACAATCGGTGGATTTATTGATTGAAATAAACAAGTAATTAAAGGCAAGCCTCACACTTTGGATAGACACGAAGAACAAAAAATTACGCCTCGTCTAATTTACACATCAGATGGGCCAGCCATCTCAAAGGAATGATTCCACAATTGCGTTAGTAGTTCAGAAACCTGTTCATCCAGTAAATTTGTCGGCCGCACTTGACGGCTCGAATCGTGAATTCATACCTGACAGCCGGATCAAGCATAATCTTACATATCCTTTCTACCCCGCAATATATGTTTCTGTCATTTATCTGCAGCGTGTGGCTGAAAAAGAAGTTGCTTTTCAAGCCCTTAGGGTGGATACAATTTTGCGCCTGATCTAGACGACCAACGTCTGAGGAGATGGCTCGTTTGACGCACCGATGAGAAGAGAATGGACCCTGTTCTATTGTGACGGATTGCATACCTTAGCAATCCACTGAAATACGTTGCATGATGCCCAGGCGGTATCCGCGGTCTCTCTTGTCAAGTTGGCCAATGGATAGAGGTCTACCAAACAATATCCTGGGTCTCCAGTTAGGGCGTGTGGCAACTTCTCCTTGGTTGGGCTACCGTAATGGTTTTGCGCCAACCACCACTACCTTGTGGTTAGGCTGCCGATGCTCTATCGACAGACGTTTGCTGTATTTCTGAGGCATGAAAAAAAGATTCAAGTACAGTAATTTAGCTTACAGCACATTCGCTGTCCAGACGCTATCGACTGCGGACTCCCACTGATTCTTCAGCCACCACAACTGGTTGCACGGTGTTGATACAGCTATCAGGCTCCGACCTCAGGCTTCTTTGCTTGATTGGATACTTGCAAACAGTGGTCTCTATGAGGACTTGAAGCGGTCGGCTCTTTGCTTATAGTTTCTGTTTAGGCACGAAACAACAGTAGCACTTATTACGTGAAAGACACTTTATGGAGAAGTAACCATACTCTTATCTCCCACGAAGAGTTAAGATATAGCCTAATCCTAGTAGGTTTTGACGCACAAGTAGGGGGCCTCAGTTTATGAGAGACGCGATTTGACGGCAAGTTTAGTTTCGACCCAATAATAACAATAATCGTTCAGCTGTAACACCCTTTGGGCACCTAGCTGCAATGCCACTCGAAGGAACCACGAGGGTTGAGATACTGCCAAGTTGTTCAAAACTTGACAGGAGCAGTCTGGATGCCGAGGTTGGGTTCGAACCACGAACCTTCTGGTCAATATGTTCGTGCCTTAGCCACTGAGCAATCTCGAGCTCGAACGTCTTTCAAAACACTGTGTTGGCCACCGGTTGTTCCTCAGAAGTGCTGGGTTTAGGCGCAGTAGACGTCGTTTTTTCTACCTGGGGTCCCTCTGCTGCTGAAAAACCATGTAGTTCAGTTGATCACGTAGTCGTTGGTTACCAGTGGTAAGGCTAAACATTCGACTGTCGACCAATCTGGACTACACATTTTGATTTGGGCAACGCTCTCGTCCGATGTACAGTAAGCCTAAGAACCACGCGTCCTGTTACTGAAAGCGTATCAAAACCTATTATGTGATGCTTTGAAGGCGGCCTAGCCAGAAAACCATGATCCTAACTAGGAGTTAAGGACTGCTATATGTGACGGTTGAAATTTGGCCCTGGTTGTTTTCGAGCGCTCCCATGCTATCGGATCTCAGTTTTGTTACGGGTATTATCATGGACCGAGGCTCTCGGTGTCGAAATCATACCTAGAGAAAGACCATCAGAGTTGGACTATGCGACATACGTTGACTCATTATTTGACAACCATCAGTCCACATGGTCTACTGTGCACAAAAAAAGTTCGGGTGTGATCCCTATATTTTGTATGTGTTTTCAACTTTCAAAGCGCAAAGTATTGCTTCAAGATGATGAGTTTCTCTAAAACTTCAGCAATACGGACGTGGGATTTTTTGACCACTTTATCTAGTTGAACAGTTGCATAAGCCGTAACTAGACCGCAACAGAAGCCAATGCACGCATTCTCAAGGGGCGCACCAATTGTGAAAATGCGCCATTTATGAAGTCAGGAGCGAACTTCACTGAAGCTGAAGGACTGTGTGTACAATACAACTGTGCTTATAGAACTTGGCGCCTGTGACCCGAGTACATTAAGTGGATTCGAAAATTACACCATCGACTACCGTCAAAGTGAGTGCCGTGGGATATTCACACCTTCCTGGTTGGGGTCCACGCAGTTTGCTCTGCACATGGTTTTAAATCCCGCACGTGACCAGTCCCAGGGGCGAACATGCTGCCACTTCCTAACCGGACTACCTAGCTAAAGTTTGTTCGTCGTCGTATGGTGGACTCATGTAGAGTGAGGCTTGGAAAGGACGTTCTGATGGCGTCTTACTTCGATACGATGCTCAGATGTGTTTACCTCGTTCATGTTCCAGCGTGTTCCTGATCATTTTCTGTAGGGACATAAGGCTGTCTGCAAAAGGTCCCCGCTTTTTCCTTTCTATTCATTCTACTAAGCATTCATCCTAGTGATTCTATGTATTGCAACAGATCCCAATCTCCTGCACGGCCAAGAGGAAATACTAGACCACTAAAAAACATTAAAACAAGTGGGTGGACTGTCTTGTGCCATCCCACAGGCAGACCATCACTAGCAGATTCACCTTAGATTTTTCACAAAAGCTGAAGGTCAGGTCAACGTAAGTTTTTTGCTCGCAAATACAGTGAACAAACTAAAAACTGTTGTACCTCTTTCCCCTTGATCAAACCCTCCCTTTGCTTGAACCCACTGTTTCTGCCTCTATCTCATAGATTCTATACACATCCGTAATTCCTCATGAAATTTTGACATATCGAACCAATTTTGGTGGACCTTTTACTCGCGTTGACCACTTGCGTTGCCACGTGTTGTGCGTACACGTATGTTGCTAATTCAAAGTGATTTGCCGTTCTCTCCGGGTGTGCTGTTTTTTATAGTGTTTCTATAGCCCTTTAAGACTGTCTTTGGGCTTGCGACAATTTAGACGGAAATCCCCATAATTTGAGGTTAGTATCCCTTTCATATGCGGATTTTTGTACATATAGTACTGCATTTTATTGATAAATCTTGGCTTGTGATATCGCGCGTCATTCAATTGGGCTTTCCTGAATACGTCAAGTATTCTACAACTGTATTCACATACATAACCCGTTAAACTGAGCTTGTATCTTCCTCTTCGACTTCTTCTTCGATGCCCATTAGGGACTGGTAATACAACACTATGTTATCCATGTGTTGTTCATGTTATTCATAACACCCATTGTCCAAGTAAAAGACGAGCTGTCAAACAGCTTAAATAAGATCTGAAGTGTACGTTTGGAGGAACATCGAGAACGAGGCCAGAGCTAACCAACATCATTCTTCAAAACTTTGAACTTCGACAAATTAAAAATCACAGTATAATTTTGGAGTATCTTAGAAAAGGGGGACTCAACACCATGCTTGTTTGTCACGGCTACATTGCACAGGAACAGCGGTACTCAAAAAATGACTAAGGACACTGAGGAAAATTATGGTGACCCAGAAAAACCATCAAGACGGTCCATATACACAATTAAGGCTATCATTAGGAAAAAACGACCCACGGGATAAGCGGCCTCGGTCCAGACCCATTCAAGGCAAGACTGGCGTCAAACCACTGACGAGCCATCCGAATACTAGTAAAAAAATGTAAAAAAGGAGTCAGTGTGAAGAGAAGAGTTATGGATGGTGAAGCGCATTGCGTGAGGAAACCTAAAAATCAGTAGTCTAAGTGGAGACAGGAATGGACCTCCGAAAGGCCTTCCGCAAGTAGCCTTCTCAGAAGCCAAAAATCTGGATCTAAAATACATTGATGGACGGAAGAAGTTCTATCACCTGACAATAAAATATTTGTTCAGTTGTGACACCGTTTCGGTGTATAGCTGTCATACAGCTAGAAGGGGATGCGCGGACTACGATACTTCCAGGTTACTCAAGCCTAGACACGAACGGTCGGATAGTCATGATGGGGTTTGAACCATGGGTCTTCTAATTAGTAGGTCCACAAGATAGCCGCTGAGCTATCATTTAAACAGTATGGTAGGACTATAGACAATATCATCGATCGAATGTCGTACAAGGTAGGCCAGACGACAATGTTCTGGCGATAACTCTACCTCAGACAGTCGAAAAGTTAATATCAGAGGGCGTGATCAATCAAGGTTCCCAAAAGCTTTCGAGTTGGTGTATTGGTTTAATGATCGACAGAAAGCGCAATTCACACAACCATTTTGACGGCAGTTAGATTTCTCAAGACTTCCGGATGTTAATGGGTCGACAGTAGTGTGCCAATGAGCAAGTCAGATATTTGCTAATTTAACTTTCGAACACTCTAGCTAGTTCAATATGGAATTCTTCAGGGAACATCTACCATTAGCTCGTAAAAGCGAACCTACTGTTTCCAATAACAATAGTGTTTAGACCAGCTTGAGTCGCCGAGCACCCATAGTTAGCCACCTGTGAAGAATGCTAATAGTTCACAGGCGAAAGTCCAAGGTCTAGCTTGAGAAGATAAAGGCATAGTGGGTTTAGGGTGAATTCCGTCACAAGTAAAAGAAATAAGAATCGTACTTTTACCCAGTCAAACATAGGTTAACAGGTCAGAGTATAACCGCGTAAGGGAACACCAGAATAACAGTTAAAATAAGTTTTTCACCAACTGACCCATTATCCAAATGGGCGACTGCAGAACGCTGAAGAATAATGGGCTTCTTCATCGGATCTGCAACTGTGGATGAGGGCAGAATTGAAACCTAAAATGAGGAAAAGAGCACAAAGTCAACAGTTATCAACATTGTACTTAAACAGTGGCCGGCTTCTCCGAGGGAAGCCGTCCTTTTCGCATCTGTAAATATGGGAGTGCGGATCGCCTGAAGGACACATCTAATGGCCTTCACACTCCTATCGCGGAGGACAATATGAATGAGTCACCAGACTATCCGATATTACGACCACTCACAACTGTCCATGTCCGGCGGTCTGCAGCATGGTGTACACACACGACGATCCAAGGTAGAACATCGTCGATGGTCTGAAGGCCAAAATGATCAGCGTTCGAACGCGTCTTTGGTTTCCAACCTTGACGGCAACGCCAACTCTGAGCTGCTTCAGAACGTTCTTTAAGTGTCATTCAGTTACATGTCTAGAGCACGTGCCCAAACTATTGTCACCATGTGCAGGATCAGTTTTAATATCAAATGTCGGATTGTCGGAAATACATCCAACTACTTTTATTTTACACGGGAAATTCAGGAGGTAGGGTACTTTCAGTTTTCGCATATCAGCTTATTGCGACGGCCAGGCATAGTATCGGTACGGATAGATGCTTGTAGATCAGGAATTGGGCCTTGGTGATAACTTTCCACCTGCGCCAAAAGGCGTTAGTCGGTTGTGGAAAAGCTGTCCCGTCACGAAGAGGCTGGACCTTACCGTGGTGTGACGGTTTGTGTACCTCCACGACCCATTGAGCGAGGTGTCCATACGACACTCACAGAGTCACTCATACTGGGTTGGTCAGTGGTTAGAGGCCTGAAGAACAGTTTCCTGCTCCTCCAGGTTGGGGTTGGAACATGGATGGCGACTTAGTCTGTAAAAATTGAAATGAACTTGCATTTCCCGTCAAACGCCACTACCTTGCAGTCAGGCTTTCTGGCCAAAGGTTTTGGTTGAGGACCCCATTTGTCCACCTGTCTAGGTCTGGGCACGCTGGCAGTATCCTAGCCCACGGACAACCATGACACTTACGATTAACAATACTCTCATGCCACACCGACCGTCGCGTGATCCCATCAGCTGCATACTGCAGGGCGGATGAGCGAAAACAGGCTACTACTGACGCCTCCCTTACTTCTTCTTTCACATACTTCTTCCAAACCAATTATTAACTTTCCTTGAGGTCCGTCAGTTAGGACTCCGTTCGTCCTGAACCGGATTTGCAAGTAATATCTGCGCGTCATCCGGCGCTGACATCCTCAGGCATCTCGAAATCAACCTCCAAGCCTCGACGCCTAGTCTATCTGGCCGCCTTGAATGTCCGCAGTCTGAAGCAAGCAGAACAACAAGCTGCTCTTGCTCTCACACTGGACTCACTTGGCATTGAGGTGTGCTGTGCATTAGCAACAAGAATTCAAGATGCAAGCACAGCGGTTAAGCTAACAGCCCCATCACTGTCCAGTTGCTTCCGACTACGCACTTCTGGCAATCAAAAGGCCACTGCGGTAGGATGCGCAGGGGTTGGTATCATCCTAAGTGATCGGGCAGAAGGATCCTCGATTGATAGTCGCCTCTGTGCGGTCCGTCTGGCAACGTCTGTGAAAGAGTCTCAGAAGCGGGAAGTTGGTCGCTGTCTGTTTGTTGTGTCTGCTTACGCCTCGACCGACTGTAGCTCTTACGCCATCAAAGACAAGTTTTATGACGCCCTAAATGCCCTGTTCCGGCGAGCTAAAAGCTCAGATATCGTTGTGGTTAGCGGAGATCTGAATGCACAAGTTGACACGCATATGGGACGCAATTAGGTGGTCGATCTGGATTGGACTCAGTACGTACGGAAAGTGGCGAACGACTGCTTCAACAGTGTAGTGACCGCAGGCTGTTTTTATGCAATACTAACTTCTAAAATAACCGAAGTCATCGGGCCGAGTGATTTCCTCCAACGGCTTCCCGGCTACGAACTCAAATTGACCATATTGCCACCAGTTACCGATGGTGCAGATTAGTAACTGAATGCCGCTCGTTTTGGAACATATTTGTGGATTCCGACCACGCGCTCGTGCGGAGTCGCTTCCCCCTTCGCTTTCCAGGGCCGCGTAAGGTGCGAACAAATGGCTTAGCAACTGAGAGGCTGGCAGATTCAGATGTTAGACGAATTCGCCAGAATCGTCCTCGGGAGTCTCTTCCAACTGCTCCACCACCAGATGTGAATTCCTACTGGGACGAGATCGCCACCTCTTTGCACAGTGCTGGGAGTTTTGCTTTTGGCACGGCGCTACAAAGCTCACTCAAGCACTGGATATCAGACCGAATAGTGGCATTGCTTAAATATCGGAGAAATATCCCAGCCGGTCCCGAACATAACTTAACGCGACGAATTATCAGACGTCAAGTGAGCGTGCGAGCGAACAGTGAAGTCTGGTGGACTGGAAAGGCTAAGGAAATGGAAGAGTCCCAGGAGGCCAGGAATGCCCGAAGATTATTTCAGTTGGTTCTTGCGACCGGTCACCGGAAACCGCCTGTAAGCGAAACCATAAAGGATCAGAATGGAGCGACCATCTTGAATAAAGAAGAACGCCTCGACCGGTGGGCCAAATACCTCGAACAACAGTTATCGTGGCCACCGGCTGCCAATCACCTGGAGCCTACAGCTGACGTAGAACCCTGGACGGTGAACGTTGAACCCCCTACGGCCTCGGAGGTTTAGGACTGCACTTGTTTTCTCAAGTGCCACCGAGCTCCTGGTCCAAATGGACTCCCACCTGCACTGCTCAAAGATGTGAGTGAAGTCAGCGTTTGTCTGATCTGTTTACCTGCATCTGAGAAAAAAAGACTGTCCCAGACGACTGGGGAGAATCAGTGGTAGTGTCCATTTTCGAAAAAGGGGCTCGTACTGAGCGTGGTAACCACGGGGGAATCAGTTTGACACCGGTCGTAACGAAACTGTAGCGTCACCCGTGTTTCGTCGCCCTATGGTGGCTCACGAAACACAGACTCTGGAACAGCAAGCGGAATTGCGGCCTGGTAGGGGTTGAGTTGACCAAATATCCACAATCCATCAGGTACTGGAACAACATCATACATACAGACGACCCACAATTTTGGTATTCATGGATTTCCAAGGCGCATTCGACTTGGTTGACCGGTCTGTACTCCTTGACACACTTGTCCATCAAGTAATGTCCCAGAAATTCGTAAACATAATGCTTTTTGTATTATCAGACTTCCGGATGTGTGAGAGTGTTATATCCTCTGATGATGTATCAGTTAGACTCGTCAGTTCACCGGAATGGAGAAGTCAAACAAATTCGAGGAAGTTATACTGCAAACAAGTGGATCGTCCCGTGATATGGAATTCAACTGAACCATAATATAAAAGAGCTAACAGTCCAATAGGATATCAGTGAGAGGCTGAGATGTAGAAACAAGGTTTCGGCATACACGACAATCGTTAGCAAAGTGGATTTGTTCGTTTGGAGGCAGTCTTCCTAACAGAGAGTATACGGAGAGCCCCCCAAAAGCTTCCGTGCACAAAGCAGTGTCCGTCAGGGCTGCCCACTATCTCCATTCCTATTTAATTTCGTCATCGATGAGAGAATGAGAACGCTGGAAGGTCTCCGAAACTCTGGTGTTCAAATAACCCGTGACGAAAACCTTGTCGACCTGGAATATGCCGACTACATCGTTCTCGTCTTTGAAGGGAAGGATAATGCTCAGTTGTCTTTGGACGAACTGACCAAAGTCATCTCGTCTTTTGGTATGCACTTTGCAACCACAAAGTGTAAGGTCATGCTCATGGACATGCAGTCATTGAACACGCCACTTACAATCCAGGGAGAGACACTCGAAGTTGTGGAGCGCTTTACATATCTTGGAAGTTGTATTAGTTTTGACTGTAGTGTGGTAGATGAAATCAATGCACGAATCTTCAAGGCCCGGGTCGCGTTTGCTAATTTAAGACACGCATGGCGGCAAAGCGGTATATCCCAGAATCCCAATGGACGTGTATATCAGGCTACAGTACGGGCTGTTTAGTTGTATGGCTGTGAGACTTAGCCTGTTCGAGCAACGGAACTGAGACGTCTTCAGGTGTTCGACAACCGTTGTCTTAGAACCATAGCCCGTGTGGGTTAGTGTCGGCGAACCCATAGCGACGCAAGTAGAAAGCGAGTTTCCGGTTGTGCAACGGGGACTTCCATTGAAGAATTGCCCAGCAGCAGAAGCTCCGTTGGTTAGGCCATGTGTTGTGCATGCCGAACCATCGTTCGCCGAAGAGAGTGCTGTTTCCAGTGCCCAATTCGGAGCGGCGGAAGCAGAGAAGTGGCCAACCTTTGGCCTGGCATTGGGGTGCTATCAGTGATACTCGCCTTCCAAGATGAGGGCCGCGTGATCCCCAATGCGCCTGGTTGGAGAAGCTGCAAGATATGGCTACTAATCGATGTTGGTGGCGTTCTTGTTGTCAGTTTCAATCCTGATTGCTTGAATGAGTGTCTGGAGGTGTGGGCACCTCCGAATGATTGTAGTAAGCTAGCACTAAGTCCCTTCTCTGTCCACCTTTATTCTTTTCTTCACAGATGGTTTTCAAATAGATCATGGTTGTACGGCAGTGAAGCATCAGTGTTGATGCTTCAGATCAGATCAGATGATCAGATGTTGATGTTATGCTGTCGATGATGATGATGATCTGGGTATACCCTGTTGTGGGCGAGATGGGTCAGTTATTAGAGCGCGGATTTACTGACCGGAAGGTCCGTAGTTCGAACCCGACCTTTACTTCTCGGCTTCCCCTGTCTAGGCTTGGGCAACCTGACAATAACCCAGCCCACGTGCTTCCTTCTGGTGGCATGGCAGTTAGGCACCGATAGGGTGCTACAGCTGAACGATTTTATACCCTGTTGTGTAAGGGTGTTGAAAAGAATGAACCAGTCGGCGGAACCGAATGAACCATGGAATTCGAGGAACACTACTATTGTGGGGCGGCTATACACATGCCGTTGCTTTAAAACTTGACAGAGTGTGAATATGTGGTAAACACAGCCTCTATCCGACCGGATTCTTACTGACTGTTCTCAGCTCCCGTCTTCGCGCGCCCTCTTGAGAAGTAAAATAGGCGATGCAGAATCTGTGACTGCCACACTCACTGCGAGCAGCGATTTTGAAAACCAACTCACCCAAGTTGGTTGGGATGGTCTCTTTATCCCAGATAGAAGCAAATAAGCTAGACAAATGCTGACCGAGGATTTTATCTTTGTCTTTAAACAGAGCGGTTGGGAGGTCACCAGGGCCAGCAGCTTGATGAAGTTTGAGGAGAAAGACACCCGCTTGTTTTCGAAGCCGAAGGGGGTTCCGAGCTCAACATCCAGGGTTGCGTTGCGGGTAGGGAATCCGGCTGAGCAACTTCATGTAACCACTTGAATCGGTCCTGAAAGTGTTCAACCCAATTATTTAGGCGTTCCTATTTTTTAAGGAAAACCGAGTCTTTGCTGTCGGCGATCGTTTCGCTCACTAGAGGCCTCTTTGGGACTGTTGTCCGTATCAGCTGGAATAGTTTACGCATATTCCCAGGCTTCGTCGCTTTTTCCACGTTCTCAGCCTTCAGGACCCACCAAGCTTCTCCAACCGCACAGACCACTTTTCACCCGAAGTCTGACAGTTCTTCAAGTTTCAGTGTACTCTCGACCAGAAGGAACGCGCCCGGGCTTTGACTGCTTTTGGAGCGTTGCTCGAGATCGGGTGTTTGGATTTTGTTGGTTGCACCATTTCACAAACGGAGTGCCCAACAGGATTGGGGACAATACCTTCCAGCGAGAGCCAACATTAGAAGACGTGTTGTCCGAAAAGGACTTCAGTAGGTGGTTTCAGCAGACTTGCTTCAAATCAGAGTCCGAGAGCCTTTCAACGGTCAGGCGAGGTGTGCGCGTCTTGCGCACCCCTGAAAAGCGTAACGAGAAGCAGTAACAAACAAGCGCGTGATCCGGACCTATATAGGTGTTCCAGTAAGTAACCACGCCACCTATAGCTAATGGCAATATGGTCTGCCTATGTTGGAGATTGGCTCGCATGCGGGAGGGACCACGTGGCCAAGCACCCTCAGTTGCTTCGAAGGTAAGCACTATACAGAAACAGTCTGTAGAGCAAGCGTTTACGGTTGCCCTGCGCCTCGATTCCAATCCGAGACGACTACGCAACCGAGCTTCAGTGGCGTTAAGTCTACCTACTTGTGCATTCCTATCTCCGGGAGCCACAACGATACCTGAACCCTGAGCCAGCAGCGTGTCTTTGAGCTACATTCGGTTGGGTCGTAAGCAGATCACCATCATCATCGACAGCATGACATCTGTGTTCAACACTCATGCAGATACGAAGAACAGGCAGCGATTATCGGAAACGTCTAAAATACGTTACCAAACGAACTATACACAGGCGACTATCAACGGACAACCGCTCAAGCAGATACCCTTCAG
>SJOL01005810.1:204695-231568 GCA_004794785.1 Opisthorchis felineus | reverse complement strand
TGGAGTAATCCAGGGGGAAGTTATGGTGATCCATGGGTGGAAGGAACGGCGAATCAGATTTCACAGAACGGTGAGAGCACAAATCAGACATGGCCCAGTAGCACCTTCAATGCATAGCCCTCTCCCCAATGAGAGGTCCACTGAAAACCCTATATTTACGCATCAATTATAACAGCTACCACCTCCAATGCGCAGCTACCTATACCACCTCCCCAAATCATCATACGAAACTGTGGCAGCTAGGACGACTGTACGGCAAGTACGCAATTTTTACAGCTGCTTCTGCTGCTGCTGGTGATGATGATAAGAGCACACATCGAAGGGCACGGTCCGCGAGAATGTAGACGAATAGGCTCTTATGTTGTACAGAAAGAATAAGGACAGAGCCTGCACCAGCAGTGTTAGTTAGTGAGGCGCTTAAATAAAACCAGAAGCGCCACTTTCACCTTATTGTTCGGGATGGGATTTTGATGTGTCCACGGTGGACAGACATTAATGGGAGTTTGTAAACCCGTTGGGTCGCACTTCCAAACATTGTTCGGCGCTGTCTAGTCACCGTCCAATGATTGGTTGTTATCGTCCCTGGGGTGCGACAGAGCACTTGAGTAAAGCCGCTCTTGGCTGATTGGCTGCTTGAGCGTCCAATGGGTAACTGACAACCCGGAGACTGGGCTGGTTTCATGAGACGATTTAGGAGTAGCTGATGAATAAAGTGTAACGTGGGATGTCAGGAAGTCAGAGGTATTCGACGTTCGCGAGGATGTCATGACGGCACACGCCGGTTCTGAAATGTGCAGATATGGAAATTGATATTATTGGGAACCACAAGGCACACAGAGCAAACATTGGCACAAATTGGGTGAGAAGACCGGAGCGAAGCAACAACATGCGTATGTTGAAACCGAAACCAAGGGCACAATTCAAGTACAGGTATAACAAAAGCTCAAGGTCATATAAAGGGGATTACAATTGAGCTACTCATTCTTGTCTAGGGTTCGTCGTGGCTCGTCAGAGATACCTGTTATAGAGAGAGAGAGGTATGCACGCATTAGGTTATGTGATGCACATGTGTACGTGATACATTCGAGTCTCACTTACACTACGAAAGTATTTTTTGAAGCTGGCGATCAGAACACTAATAACAGGTTAGAATAATACTGATAACGACGTTTGGTCCAAAACAGTTGGTAGCACGCCACGAAGTATGGTCATAGTACGCTATACCAAGTTGTCTACTTGGGGCGCACGAAGGACGTGACCCCCATTGAGCTTGTCCAGCGAGCTGCCACGAAACTGGTTGCCGGCCTTAAATCAGTGGGCCACGAAATGCGTCTCGCAGCGCTTGACCTCTTTCCCCTCGAGTATCGCAGCCTCCAACAGACCTAAGTCTTACTTATGCCCTGTTTGAACAAGGTTTGGCCAACAGGTTCTTCACCGTTGAGCCAGCAAGCACACGGGGGGGACATGGTAAGAAGATTTTCAAGCTCTGGGAACGCGCTTAGGCAAATTTTTTTCTAATTCAGGGTAGTAGCCTCGTGGAATAACCTTCCTCCGACGGTTGTCCACGCCCCTTCTAGAACCCAGTTCAGAGCACTATTAGACAACTTTTTATGCGAGTCCTTGCGCTGGCAAGCATACTGCCCCGCGCTGAGAACTCAAAGAGCAGTGCTACACCCTTTCTTCGCTCGTGCCTTTCAGGTGTACGACGGCCGCTGAACGACAATAACAAAACCGACCCGGGAAGCTTGGGCAAAAGCCCCGATCCTGTGTATCAATCCGTGAATCGTGATTAGTAGTACAGCCCAAAAGATCAGATGCGGACACCTAGAATTGCAGGGCAATATATAAAGATAGGCACGGGTCAAAACAAACACCGCCGTGCCGCTGAAAGATAAGAGCAGACCGAAAATGACGGATGGACGAAAGCAACACTCTTTTGTGTCTTTTACATCAAAGAGTGGCCCTAGAGATGCCAGAACAGAGTGGGGCATGGGCTTTACCGGAGAGTTGGCGGACATACGTGGGCTCCATGGTGCAACGCATCAAGGCAACCTGACCCGCAAAATGTTGCAAACAACCACATCGGGGTGTTGATCCAAACGTTGATCCAGCCAAGACACGGTGGGGAATGGTAAGAAGATTTTCAAGCTTTGGGCGCACACTTTAATTGGGCGAAATTTCTTCTCATTCCAGGTAATTGCTGCTTGGAATAACCTTCCCCGACGGTTGTCCACGCTACATCTATACCCCATTCAACGCCTTATCAGACGCTTTTTTATGCGAATCATCGCGTTGGCAAGCTTACTGCCCCATGCTGAGAGCCTGATGAGCAATACTACACGCTTTTTCGCTTGTGCCTTTCAGGTGTACAACAGCCGCTAAACAACAATAACATAACCGACCCGGGAAGCTTGGGAAAAGCTTCGATCCTGTGTATCAATCCGTGAATCCGTGAAAAAGTACAATGTCGCAAATTGTCAAGTGGCGCCGTTGTTTTTTTGCGCGTTGACAAACTCCGGTCACCGGATACTTTATTCGGTCAGGGGACAGCAATGCGGNAAAAATTGGGTGAGAAGACCGGAGCGAAGCAACAACGTGCCTATGTTGAAACCGAAACTACGGGCACAATTCAAGTACAGGTATAACAAAAGCTCAAGGTCATATAAAGGGGGTTACAATTGAGGTACTCATTCTTGTCTAGAGTTCGTCGTGGCTCGTCAGAGATACCTGTTATAGAGAGAGAGGTATGCACACATTAGGTTATGTGATACACATGTGTACGTGATTCATTCGAGTCTCAATTACACTACAAAAGTATTTTTTGAAGCTGGCGATCAGAACACTAATAACAGGTAAGAATAATACTGATAACGACGTTTGGTCCAAAACAGTTGGTAGCACGCCTTGAAGAATGGTCATAGTACGCTATACCCAGTTGTCTACTTGGGGCGCACGAAGGACGTGACTCCCATTGAGCTTGTCCAGCGGGCTGCCACGAAACTGGCTGCCGGCCTTAAATCCGTGGGCTACGAAATGCGTCTCGCAGCGCTTGACCTCTTTCCCCTCGAGTATTGCCGCCTCCGACAGACCTAAGTCTTACTTATGCCCCGTTTGAACAAGGTTTGGCCAACAGGTTCTTCACCGTTGAGCCAGCAAGCACACTGTGGAGACATGGTAAGAAGATTTTCAAGCTCTGGGAGCACGCTTAGGCAATTTTTTTCTAATTCAGGGTAGTAACCTCGTGGATTAACCTTCCTCCGACGGTTGTCCACGATCCTTCTGGAACCCAGTTCAGAGCACTATTAGACAACTTTTTATGCGAGTCCTTGCGCTGGCAAGCATACTGCCCCGCGCTGAGTACTCAAAGAGCAGTGCTACACTCTTTCTTCGCTCGTGCCTTTCAGGTGTACAACAGCCGCTAAACAACAATAACATAATGGACCCGGAAAGCTTGGGCAAAAGCTTCGATCCTGGGTATCAATCCGTGAATCCGTGAAACAGTACAATGACGCAGATTGTCGAGCGGCGCCGTTGTTTTTTTGCACGTTAACAAACTCCGGTCACCGGATACTTTATTCGGTCAGGGGACAGCAATGCGGGTAAAATGCTCGACTACTCTGAACATGCAGGGATCAGAAAATCTTTGCTTCACCAGGGTCATGGGTACAAAATTAAATGACAGCTGATGCCGACAGGGATAAGAAGGTAGAATGAGAAAAGCTGAATTGGATTTAAGTTATTCCTTTGATTTGACTTCTGGTGGTGTTTGGATAGGTTTCAGGGAATTCCAGTAAAGCATCGACGTTGAGCATTGGTTACTGGAAACCTCGTCCCTCACTTTGCACACCGGCTCGCTGATATCTGGACCGCTAATGAAATTTAGCAAGCGGAGCACTCTGATGATTTCAGCAGGCGCATAAAGTTAACTTGATTGGATTTTGCAGCTCCCACCAATCTATCCCACACTCAGCCTGCCACTCATAATATTTGTGACCCGGACTGGTCTCATCTAACCCCTACGCTAGTGATGTTGGTAATGCACCCCTTTGAGTAGATATCCGCAATTTCCCTACTCTGCATACTAACGTTCTATGCAGCTGCGACGGATGGCTAATATAGCTATACTGTTCCCTCCAGTACCGTGTCAACATGTGACGATTTCTTGAGCATCACGGAAGGCTTTCTTTCTTAGCAATCCTCTTGCGAAGTGTTAAGCAGCCAGCCACCTGTTCTCATAAGCTGGATTCAAAGCGCACATACTAGATACCGCTTGGGGCTCTAAACAACTACGATCCTCATTTTTCTCCTTTCTACCAAGCTTCTTTGGCTGCAAGACAAAAGCACTAACGCACGCAGTTCAGGAATTCAGGATTGAGGGGAAATTTCAACTGTAAGATAATGGAGCTAGCATCACCAGAGAATGTTATAGGTAAAACTTCAAACGTTTGGGATAAAAATGACAAATGGAACTACTTTGGACTGTTGGAGTATTGGCTAGATCCACAGACAGCAATATGAGGATGACGAACCACACTTAGACCGAGGGGTGAAGAAATGGAATATGAATTCATTTGAAATCGGATAAATTCACTGGGCCTAAATGTAAAAACTAATTGATCAGGCTTATCGGGGTGGGAATTTTTGGCACTGCATAGTATTATTATCGTGTGATTCCAGGTAGTTAGCTGCTTGCTGTCCTTAGCAAGCATTGGCAAAATTTTTACTGTCTCATGTCTTTTGAGTCATGAATCTAGCGTAGGCTGTTTTGACGCCTATTCTGGGTGGCACCACTACTGCCTACAATCAACAGTACGCACTCACGGGAACCAGGGACGCCGGTCACTCCATATTAGTCTAATCCTTCTTGATTTGTTTAGCCAACACCAATAATTTTACTGTATTCGCTAATCCAAAGTGTTCCATAAAAGCCCCGGTACAAGAGCGTCTACGGGCCAGTGTGCGTCGCGGTAACCATACCGATACTGACGCTCCCAGATGACGGCTCACACGCAGTTGGTCGTACCCTCGCCGATGCCACCACATACCAAAAGGCGAACAGAGTTCGCGATGGCTGCAGCCAGAAGAAGCAGTGCGCGGTCCGGATTGATCCGATTTTTAGGTTGCCTGTAGGCAATATTAGTGTCAGTACGTGCAAAACCAACCATAAAGAGCTGGGGTGATATACACATTGTACAGAGAAAAAATTAACAAGGTGCCTCGCAGGTCACACACTTTAAAGGGCGTAGGATGTGACGCAAGATCAGCGTCAACTTTGCCGTTGAGCACATCACGGCAGCAGGAGTAAGCATCATACAAATAGGTTTGAGGATTATCAAGATCAGAATATAAAGTTAATATGAAAGAGCATCGTAAGCTGGAAAGAAACTCGGAAAGTATGACTAAGGGCACCTGCCAAAGCACCCCACCTACTAGGTCTGCGAATGGGACCAAAATCGCTGCAGGCGTCAGCTGGATGTGTTTACATGAAAAGATTACAATTCAGTGCACTGTTCCGTTCGATTGGTGTAATTTACTAACACAATCAATGTTAAAATAAAGGGTGTAATATTACAGAGGTCACCGGATTTTTGTCTAGGACGTTTTCGGGTTTGGTAATGGACGAATTTATCAACGAGTTGGCAACTAGTGTACACGAAGAGTTTTCTGTCTCTGTTATTTGCATTTTTTCTTTTTCTCCGCGCGTACTTCATGTCTTATTGGTCACTCTGAGCTTCATTTACCAACCGTTATTTTGAGGAGTATGAAAAGAAGAAGCCTGTACCGATTTTGGTCCCCCATAACACAACAGCTGATCGCAGCTTGGCAAGCAGGTTGGGAAGTAGCCGCGACGAATTCCTTGGCTTTGCTTGGTGGGATGCCTGCTGAACTAATAGGAAAATTTTTCCTACATAGGTCGCGAATGGTTCCTTCAACTTCAGCTTTCGTGGACGAAGACGGCGTAATTACTACTCATGTAGTCTTCCAAAAGATTTCCGAATCTCAAACAGAAAGCATGTGAAGCTAACATTTCCATGAATTCCCCCCACCGTCCTCACGGGACATTGTGCACAGCCATGGGTCGAGTTGGGGAAATACGGCAAAATCGGAGAGAAGATGCACAGGCATGAGAGTAACGTAAATGCCAGCTTGCTACTCGGTGAAGGCGTAGACAACGTATAACGTAATGACAGATAAAAAAGGAACGGCTTGACGTGATCCAGATAAATCCAGGAATGTTCCAATATCGGTTCCCAAATCCAGGCGTTGTTGTATTGGCTTACTCCTAGGAGCTTTTGGTAAGTAAATCAGTAAATATTTAGATACCAAACGCAAATATGTAACTAACCGACGAGTCAGATCCTTTACAACTGGTTTTGATCCCACCAAAGATCAACTTACGTTTCAACTCTCTCCCACGAGCACGCTGACCCGATGTCCTTATGAACCGACTGTCTTTACTTAATTGACTTCAAATATCCAAACTACTTCAAACATTTTTTATCTACATTTTCTTGGGAAGTTTTAGCCTACCAACACCGCCAAGTCAGCCACTCGAAAGTTTCTTGACCTGCGCAAACTTTCGTTCCATGTACAGTGGGGGGTGATTACACCGAAACACGACGCTTTCAGGCCGAAATTTTTGACCACAGGAGAGAGAAACACTTCTCTCAGAAACGATGGGCCGGGGCGAACCTACACACCGGTGAATAGGAAGCATTTAAGTCTCCGGGGTGGGGAGCAGACAAGCACACTTCGGAGGCCTCTATGAAGCCGAGGAATCAGGCCGGCGTGGAATTATAAAATCTTCTGTATTCTCCGGTGGTACAGTTGCTCCTACCGGCATCCCTGTTACCCATCTGTCCGTCACTATCCCTGAAAAACTGTTTGTTTCCCTTCGTGAAGCATAACTGCAGTCATATAGATAACAATACGAAAGTTCTACAAAAGTTCTACTACGGACATTTCGAACTATAAGCCTCTGCCCAAATCCATTTTCCACTAGCACGCTCTCACTCTCCCTTTTACCGCACCTTTGCACACACGATTTCTTCTTCCCATCCGCTCGGTTCTTCTCGACACCCGCAATTCCTTACATGCTTGTTTGTCTACGTGTTGATCATATTGGCTAGCACACGGGCTGGCGGTCCTGCAGTGTCCTTTGCTTGGCCACTTCAAATATGACGTCCGTCTAGCGGCTATCAAAAAAACGAAATGTGGCGTAGCACTCTCGTGCCCTCCTTAGTGCACCACTCTTAAGCTTCTTCCGAACCCCTTGCCTGCACGCGCAATCCTCATGTGCTAGTCCACTTTGGGCTGCCTACTTGAAATATAAACAACCCCGTGATTTTGACGGATATGCATCTGATGGGGGTTCTTTGTTCTAGTGTGCTGAATCCGTTCCTCAACTTGAGATACTTGGGTATCCAGACGCAATCCGAGCCGTTCCTCAATGTTCCCTCGCGTTTTCAACCCTCTTATGCGTCCCTAAATCAGATAATTTCACTCGTCCTCAAAAGTGGAACCTGTGGGTTGATGTGGTCCAACGTACACATGCACCCACACTATCCGTTTTCATTGACCAAACCATTACCGTAGTCGTTCAAGAATCGCAATCGTAACAACTGCCATCACTTTTAGTTCAAGGGGTCAAATTCCATTTCCTGAGTGATTCTGCCAGACAGCAGTCACTCTTTTTCTGCCCAATTTTCTACGATTCACGACTTGCCACCTATGACATAATCATGTCCCTTCTGCCCTTGTGTTGTTTCACCAACCATATTACGATGGAAGTGACCTAATCATGTCATCATCGGCTTTAAAGTTTCATCTCACTACTTTCCAGAAATGAAAGGTACGTTAATTGAACAGTCTGCACTGGTTGTCGTTTACCTGTGCCATGAGCTGGGCCTTCCTGAACGTTTCATCTCCGATCTAGGAGACAGCATACACGCGTTGTACGCACTTGTGCGCATTTCCATGCGAATATGCATACGCTCGGTTGATATCATCTGAGCTAGACCAAACATGTGCAATCAAATTGTCAAGCTCAGCAAGCAATTCGACCGCTACGATTATTAGTATTTTTCGAATAGTCACTAGTCGAATCAAAGGGCGACATCTATGTCGCTTGAGCACCATCAACTGGAAAACACCTTCATCGTGCCACGGTAAATTGATCCCTCCGCCACACATAGATTTTTTAGCGTGAACCTCTTTTTCATTCAGCTGGCCTGGCTCAACTCAAAAGTATGGGTATGGCCAACTCAGACTTATCAGTCGTTACCTGTGAACCCCGCATACAGCCATTATACACCATACGCTGGCCGAGCGCCCAGATATGTATCCAAAGTGTACGGGCCTAGTGAAGCTCCGAGTTTCAAACCCTGACTAATTCGACGCCGGTACACCATTAAATTTGGCGACCTGCGACAGGGGGTTATGACGCAGACTACTTCTGGAAGTTGGACACCTGGATCTAAATTAATGGATTGGAGGCTTGTTCTTCCTGACCGTACAGTAACGCAAGTGCGACAATATTTGTCTGTCATCTGCTAATCGGTCAGGAGACCATTAATTAAGTGTTCAGATGATATAACTGGGCTGGAGGATGTCAGAATACAAGTCAATTTGCGTGACGTTTATACATTTGATTTCCCTAACAAAAACACCACTCTGCGTGCTTATATCGGTTTGCACTAGATCCCTTGAACTTTAATATCACATGTTAGCAAACCCAACCCTTGCTTGGTCACTAGTCTACTAAGTGCAAGTCCATCCCTATCCTATCTCATATAATCACTTGTTGTTATCGCCCTGATCGCGGTAGACGTCAAGTTTTTCTTTCTATGTATATTAATGCACATTATCCCATCTGATGTCTCCTGAAACTCACCATGCTTTACTAATCTCATCTCATTCCTTATCTTCCCAAGCTTTGAACTTCGGCATTATCAGGTATGGACGACCTGTTTGGCTGTTGTCCACTCCATCTGGCCTATGATCTACATCCACAGGATCCCCAAACGGACCAAAAAACCTGCGATCTTATATAGGCTTCATTCTACCTTTGTCTCTTCGGCCAGATTAAAAAATCCCGCTGCTCAGAGAATTGCACATCCCAGCCCAATGACCTTAAATGTGACGTACGTTACGGGGCTGTCCAAAAACCGAATTATGTCAGGCCAATGATGGCACGGCACTGTCATACCCAGTTTGATAGCACACCCGCGACTGTTCCCTTCCTACTCTCGACCGTACCCTCTCGCCCACTCGTTCCACTAAATGCAAATACGAACAAGCTCCTCACCTGGCCCCAGCTGCCTCCATGACATGTTCATTTCAGTCTGCGAAACCTTTCGTTCGAATTTGACCATTTCTGTGTGTCTGTGCTTCCCGCAAAATTCAATAACTTTCCATACAGTTTGCGTTCCGGCTCGTGCGCTGGCACCATCTCACTCTTTTAAGGAACTATTATGCCCCACCCCACAACAGCGACACCAGTGAGTCTCTACAGTTTCACTGTACTTCATGTTTCTGAGATTCCTGTTACCAATTATCCGCTTTGCCAACCCTTCCGCTTCCTCATCCCCACTTACGCTTTTTGTGACCCCGGCCACGAGCCCAACGGTCCAAGGTCACGAGTCCTCAGCGGTGGTTTTAGGTTTAGTTTGGCTGGATGACGCCAACTCTACCGCTTCACCAGATCTGATGTTCTGGTTCCTTATTTTCCACCGTTTACACTTCTTGTCATGTGTCAGGCAGGAAGCCTCTTGTTTTACCCTCCCTTGTTTTGTTTTTGCCTGTCACCTTCAAATCCTAACGCTCCGATCTTGCTCGATTTTCTCTCCAAAAAACGCATAGTAACTGTACTTCCCTGCTTGTGCCGGTTTAGTGGTGACCACGCCTACACAACTGTCCCTCCCCAAACCCTCTTGTACCCACAGTCCCCGCCAGTCATGCTTTTATTATGACTGTAACCTTATGAACATGCCTGACGGCATGCCACCCACAAGTTGGGAATAAACGTTATCATCATTCATCCTTGACAGCGATAAATCCAATAATTGTGGAACTTGACGAGCTAGCACACATTTTTGATGCGACTGCGACCAAAATCAAAACTGCGTCAGCTCAGTCAGTGCTACGATCGCAAGGCCAGGTATTTATATATATATATTTATATATATATATATGCCGGGTCACCAGCACAACGACGAATCATATTCGGTGAATGCCATTCGAATGAGCGGCTCAAATTAGGGTAAGCAGCGAATTAGCGGATCCGCGGATTGAATCACGGGATTGGGGGTGCTTCCGCAGGTACTCCGAGTTTGGTTTTCTGTTGTCGTTTGGCTGGCTTCGTTCACCTAAGAGATACGTGCCCACCTCCTCAGAATCTCAGTGCTGAGTGATGATGTTGTCAGCCCCATGGCCTACGTAAAATGAGCTCCTAGGGGCAGTGTAAGCTCATGGGCTACCCGAAAGTAGAAAAATTGTTGTCTAAGTAACTGGACAGTCGAAACATGATAACATTATTATGGCATCCACACCGTGCATTATGGAGATCAGCGGCATTGGTCTGTCGGAACTCGCTCGAACAACACGTTGGCAAGCATCAGGTCACCTAGGGGGAGATAACGATCTGGGAGAAAGTGGTCAAGTGTCTCAGATAATGTTTCATAGTCAACTTATTTCAGGCCGGAAAATGTCTGCATTGTTGCTCGTTCGGCACTCTCAGAGAGATAAGTCCTTCCTGGGTTCCGTATGAACAAGTTGCTTTTCCGTTTTCGAGGAGCGGTCATACAGTCCTTGATGCCTGTAAACGTCATACGTAGGAAAACGACCAAAGTCAACCGGGCAACACCAAGCGCTTCTTGGGCCGATTTTTCGTGATGGAGTCAGAAAGGCGCATTTGAAGTGAGCCGGAAGGATTTTCAGTTTTATAAAACCTTCTGGTACCCCTTATCATGTGTGACAAGTGTGTCTGTCGAATGAGCTACAGGCAGATTTTCATCGGTCGGAAGAAGAAGGTAGTGCAGTGAACGCTGCTCCGTGATGTTGAAGTCCATCACAAACGCGCCGTTGCTGGATCCCAAAGAATCCCGGCCGTCCACAGAAGATGAACGTAGACCTAGCAGAACATTGTAAGCGTCACCAGTGTGGGCGAGAAAGACAAGCGGCCTCACAAAAAAGCCTTGAGAATCTCCACTAAAAATATGTGCTGAACAAAACCAAGCTAAATTTACTTTACATGGACTATACTAGTGCAAATATATGCCTTACACCAGGACAGAATTTTAGAATAAAGCTCATATACCTGGAGTCCCAAAATCAGTGGACCGCGTGGAACTTGATGGAATACTTTTGAGAAGTGGGAAAATGTGACGTACAAAACGAGTCCCTCGGGTATGGGTTGGGTCAAGCGGTCCATAAATGCAAGCGTTTTGGTCGCGCAAAAACGTCGGGGGGGGGGAATCCACTTTAGGATTAATTTATCGAGTCGTTGGGATGAGATTATTCAAAATGGTCTGCTTCAGGATGCGTTCCAATACCTTGCAAAGTATGCTAGCAGTGCTGACGGGCCTAAAGCTGCTGGCAATAATCAGTCACTAGATTGGTTGATTCGCGTGAAAATCGCTTCCATTCGATCAGAAGGAGGAAGCGACTGACGAAACATGAGGTAAAAATTTTGACAGCGTAAGCGATGTTGCCTCCGGGAACCCTGGATAAGCCTCGTTTGGCTCCAACGCGCTGAAGGAATTTGCCCTGTGCAAGGACTAAAAATGACCTCCTCCATGAAGACCAAGTTGTTTGGAGGCTGTTCGTAGGTATGTCTTGCGAAGATTGAAAGTTATGAGGCAGCTGAGGCAGAATACAGGCATCATAGTGTTCTGTGTGGGCGTTAGGTATCACTACTGTGTCACTCGTGGTTTCCCCGTTCCTATCCTTCGAGAAGCTGTTTGGCTTGTTTCCACGACGGTAGCACATGAACAAGTGGTAAACTTCTGTTTTTCCAATCATGGCCGAATATCGTCGCCCGCTTTCTTTGCAATATTTTCGGAATTCTGCTTTGGTGGTTTCGCATCTTACAAAGTGCCAGATCGTCTTCTAGGTCTCCTAGTTATCTTTTTGAAGAATATTCGGGACCTTATTTCCAGAATTTGCCGAATACCTTTGAGTAGCTCCTGATTCATTCGACCGCGCGCCGGCTTCTTTGGTATGAACGTCGGATCAGCTCCGTGAATTTTGTGGATAGTTATCCTGCACGTTTTTCTCACTCAAGCTGGTCCCATATTAAGCTGGTTGCGGGAGACATGCAATGCTGAAGAATCGGCACGGCAGAGGTTTGGAAGTATCTTTTGGGGTTTCAGGTTCCTAGCGCAGCAGCAGACGTAGGCCAAATTAAACACATAGTGGTCGCTATGCCTCAGAAGAGCCTCACTTATCACTCTGTCAAAGAGGTGCCTGTTGCTGACCAAAACCAGGTGCCCTGGTGATCACATTTGGCCTGCGCTGAATATGGTGTTTGCTGCGACATGCCGAAGCCCAAGTGTCCTGTTGAACGACCTTAGTTAACGCCAACGCAGAATCACCACCAGATCCGATGCACTGGAGCCCTACCCAAGAGGCCTTCCGAACACCTGTGAGCAAAGGATGCTCAAAGTGCTAGGTGAAGGATGGCCGTTCAAGGGTTTGTAACAGGAACAGATCGTCCGCCGGCGGGCTTAATGGGTGACGGTGAACGTCACTGAAGAGAAGAGTTGGTCCACCCAGCGGAGTTTGAATCCACAAGAATGCATGAGAGTGGTATCGGAGACGATAATTGAGGTGGCCCGGACCGCGTTTATGTACACAGAAACCCCAACTGTCCTCCCGCATTTTGGTCAGCCCGAAAAATCAGGGAAGCCTCTATGGAGAGCCTACCAGTAGAGTGCGAAAATGCTTGGTCGTTCAAGACACGCTAACTGTTGAACATCAAGAAGGTTGTTGGAAGTACTGAGGCCGCTTTTGGAAAAGTTCGAAGGCTTGCAGTAACCAGACTTTCATGAGGTTCCTTGGGCTATTGAGCGAGGTTTGACAGTAAAGATGCTTCTGTGAGACCATTTTAGTCTACTTGGTTGTTTGATTGAGCATTGGTCTTGGTAGCACTCTCAAGAGGTTTGTTTTTGTAGATGACTGCGCCATGAATTCATCGAGCAACTTTCCAACTGGCGAGGCTTGAATGACTTATTCGACCACCGTTGTTCCCCATGAGTTGATTTAAAGCGAACTACCTCAGAGTGCGGAAAATATGGCATTCTTTTACAAAGCAAAATCAAGCAGGGAGACTCGGTATGGCATCAATAAAAGCAGTGTATATTTAAACAGGCTACCCGTGTTGCATCACAGTTGAGCAAAATATGAGTAAAATGCTATCAAAAACTCTCGAAAAATAAAAAACACAACTTGTGCCTAGATTTCACATTCCATGCTTACCACATGGGATTTAAACAAGGTGAGTTTGGCTAGACAGGAGCAATGCGAGATGACGCTATGTTTAGTGGGACGCAAAAGGGCGTTGTGATGGGGAAACGTTAGAGGAGCTTCGTAGACGACTTTCCTGGTAAGTCTGGAGGAAATGCAAGTAACAATTGCTGGACCGTGGTTGGATAAGCCATTGGGATACCCTCCTTTTTATTAAGGCGAGTGCTAGCCAGTTTCAGGACCTAGGAGTAGCACCAGAAATAATGGGGGGTTGATGGAGAAGTTTGGCGTGAAGAAGATCGAGGGCAGCGGCACATTCTTCATGAATCACAGGGGGGAAGCCGGCTGGGCCGAGGGATCTTCCGGGGTTGAAACTGGTTGAAAGTAGCCGTTTTTTGGAATATGTAAATTAGTTGATTATAGGTAGGGAGCTTGAAGGTCCAGAAATAGAGGAGTCTAAATTAGTTGGATCGAATGTACGTACTTTAGCTTGAGCTTCGGCTCCAGAAAAGAAGATAGGGTAGCCTGAACTAGCTTATGAGGGGACTTGGTACTTACGTATACCGACAGGTTTATCGCCGTTGACCCCAGCGGGGACGTGGCAAGAAGGTTTTATGTACAGAGCGCACACTTTTATTGGGCAAACTTTTTTCTCAGTCTCGCGATAGAAACGTCCAGTTGGCAACGCGTGTCGACCGCGTAGGCCCAGCTAAAGCAATGCTGTGTCAGTAAATGAGACTAGCTAGTGGAAGATATGTGCTACAGTTACGAGGAAAGGATCCTGAGCGAAGGTGAATGCTCCCTGCAGTTTGTCCACGGCGAATTAAAACCATGCACTCTATGACCTGGGGACTAATTCACAAATCCAGAAAAACCAGGGCAGTCCGGGATTCGGTGAGTAATTTCAGCTTGCTCCGTCAAAAATTCAATGACATTTTTATGGGGCCCATTCGGTACTGTACATCAGCAACATAACACCCACCCAAAGAATATTTACCTCTGACTCCTCTCCAGCAATGAAACCAGTGAGTTCATCCAGTTTCACCTACACCACCATCCTAGGGTGCAAAATGTTACTTATCTCTACTACGAATCTCACCAACTCACCGCGCCCAGTTACGGTTATCACGACTTTGGCTATCGGTTCAAATGTTCAAGGACACCCAGTGTCAGAGGTTTCTATTTTTGTTCATAACGGCCGACTTCATCGTTGAACTGCGAGCGCCCACCCGGCCTCGTTGTTCTGGCGCTTTGTTTTGCAAGATCAGCAATTTTTATCGCCTAATAGGCTTGTCCCCTTGGTTTCGCCTCCTTCATCATTGTGTTGTTGCCTGTCTTGTCCAAATTGTGAGGAATTGATCATGCCCCAATCAGCATGTTCCCCGCCAGCTGGGCAACAAATATATTATTATACAGAAGCGGAAGTCATACTCAATCAGTCAACTCAACTTACTATGCATACTTGCTCAGTTTTGGAGGACGCATTTCAGCATTGTCTTGCATTTAGATCCTTCTGGCTGGTCCCAGCCTGATAGGCCGTTTTGCTATGGCGAGCAGGCGGATCTTGTGGGACGTAGGAATGAAGTGGTTTGTTTCAGGTCGGGTTGAAGGACAGGGCGGGAATTGGTGGGAATAGCAATCTGTGCCAGTGATTTGTTTGGAGGTGAGGATGACGAACGTAAGATCACGAGTGAGGGAATGAACTTGTGCCAGGCGGAAAGGTAGGTAGGAGGTAGTGTCGACAAGACAAGTGAGTGGAGGGGATTGCGCCAAACGGGGGATAGCTAAGTGCCAGAGTTGGGGTGAGAAGATGGATGGGTAATGTACCTGGAGATACAGAGCGAGCAATGATCGACATGAGGGACGGAACAAGTGAAATCAGAAGTTAGCTTCGTGCGTGATTGGTGTGGACGGGGGTTCGAAAGAGGAATTTGTAGTTTATTGCGGCGCGGGGTTAGGATGCTGACCTGTTGTGGACGCCATGAAAGCACAATGCGTGGGCTAATCCAGTATTTGTAGGTTGCTCTTGTTTACCGTACGGACGACAGATTGAGACTTTGGGATAGGGGATGGCTCAATGCATTTGGGGCCAACTGAGAGCTGGTATTATTTTGTATTCATTTCGCGAAGATAGTTCGGGGAGGTAGAAGGTAGAATCCAGTGTTGAGTTGTCAGACAGGTAGAGAGAAAACGGCAGAGTTCAGCGGGATTACTGTGGCTCTGGGCAGTTCGGTCTTTAATTTAGCCATCTTGGAATATAGGAGGTCCGGGGACATAGGGGACACAGTGTAAGCTGCTTTCAATGGTGTTTTGGGCTTGGATAGCGCAACGTCCCTTTGCAGATTAGAGGGACGTAAACGAGCAGCACGATCATAATGTTTGGGTTCTTCTTGAAAAACCTGGTTGCTTTGTTTGCACACAGGTTGTGGTTTATAGATGATAGTGGAGGAAGAAAGCCAGTCATGGTCGGTGTAGGACATTTTGAGCTAAGCAGGGGGCCTCGTGCGATGTTCCGTTTGAACATGGCTTCTACATCAACACGGGCGGGTGGCGCCTTTTCAAAGAAACATAGCGAGGGTACCACATCTTCCAAATTATTTGCCTGTGCCAAAAGTGCACAGGCATATTTGAGTCTGATGGGTAAGGCAAAAAACCGCCGGTTAACTCATGGCGAATGTTTTGTCTTCTTGAAGAGCCTAAAGGATCGCGTGAAGCGAGCCTATTCGACATTATTTTTCGCAGTTAC
The DNA here is from genome assembly GCA_004794785.1 of Opisthorchis felineus. NCBI lineage: Eukaryota > Metazoa > Platyhelminthes > Trematoda > Opisthorchiida > Opisthorchiidae > Opisthorchis > Opisthorchis felineus. Next base: position 215,358 of record SJOL01005810.1, on the reverse strand, counting down.
CGGCCTGTGTCTGTGATGAAGCTGCTGTCGAAATAAATTTTTGAGAGGTTTGGGAGGGGTGGGGCTGTTGTCGAGGCGGGAGTTGAGTGGAGAAAGCCATGTGACGACTATAGAAAGATAAGTGGATAAACGGATGAGCAACAGTGATGCACACGAAGCAAAAGAAACGGCTGACAGGTTCCGGAATGGCAATGAACTTTTCACAGGGGTACCGCATGTGGAATCGTCGCATTTCATACCCTTAGATGCGCAACTTCCGCGTCCCCATTGGATACAGCGCTTCACGATCAAAGAAGTTTTCCGTGGCTACCACAAGGGCTTTGATGCAACGACCTTAAGGTCTGCCTCAGTGGGCAATGTTCACATGCAGTGGATTGGGCCGATGTTTGGATCACGTGAGTCGGGAGAGAAATTTTCCGAGTCTCTTTCGAACATGTACGCGGAAACACAATGTATATGCGGAAGCCCACTGGACGATGATGAGAAAGCAAACGAAAACCAGCAGAAATTTGGTGGCAGTCAGGAAAGAAACTCATTTCGAACGAAAAATGACAATTACAAACACACTAGATGAAAATCTGAGAGGACCGTGATATCGAGCCAGCTTTTGATCCCTGGACACCTCATCTAAATGGGGTGATGGCATTCGAATGGATTGAGTGGTGCACACTATTAGCTGAACTAGAATTGCAGCTTGCTAGGATCATTTTCTGGGTAGTGTTCTGTACATTCGCTTAAAATATCACCTCCTACCCGGAAGGTTTCTGAGAAAACTGTTAATTTCTGATTCTCGTAGAAGACGGAATGATATGTGAGTGCAGCCACAGCCTTTCGATTTATTTTTTGTGCAGAATTCCAAATCTGTTTTTCCTCGTTTAATTCACACTACTATGCACGCTATCAATAGGGAACCTACATCAAAGATACGTGCTGATTCCTCATTTCCATTGACTGACCTGACCTGCATAACGGTCAGCGCACCCCGATAAGGCACGTGCGTTATGACTTCCCAAACGACACAAACGCTCGTTGTAACTGCCCCTGCCTCCACTGAAGGATACGTAGTTAATTTTGTCACCTTGTTCGAGAAAAACCTGAGCACCCGTCTGTACTGCAACGTTCACGATCTCATGCACTACGTTAAGCGGTTGGATCATGCCACACCGTACGAACGTCGAAATCTAAATTATCGGGTGAGAAAACGTTCAGCAAGCACCAGTGCCACTGCAAATGATTTGCACATCATCTAAACGACGGAAAACGACACAGACTGCTTGATTACACACAGTGCGGTGCGTACTTTAACGTGGACAGGCTGGGCGATTCGTTTAGAATAACCAGGTTTTATATGATGGACATCCAGGTGGTTTAACCGCAATTGTCGACTGAATCCCGGGGAAGTGCTCAGTAAGCATGTTACCGGTGGCCATCGATGGCCAAGAGTGATTAATAGGGTGGCACGTTACGCATGCCACCTGTGGCACCACCGCTGGCTACGGTCGGACAAAGGTGGCAACCCAAAACAAATTTCAGTGCAGCTTTGGTGGATTTTTTGAAATTTTTTCAAAGCCTGTTGCAGCCGGACGAGGCTAACAGCTTCAAACAATAATGTGTGGATTGTAAGGTGCCTACGGAAATGGTCATTCTTACTGTTTCAGGGTATAAGCGGAGTGATCAAAATATTTCTTTAGGAGTGTCAAGTTTGCCTAAATATTAGCAAGTAGGTTTAATACTGTGTTAGCGAGTGGAATATCCTAGAAACCGAAACTAGTTATGATATATTGTGATTCCATTTGCTATCTTCAATTCGCTTTTGTTAACTCACTGAGAACTAGGGTGAAGAAATAGAACATGGTATAATATACATGCCGGAAAAATGAATGACAGTTGGCCTTCGTTGGGATGAAAAGGTTGTCGATGAATACGTGATACCGAGCTTGACACTGGTTGTAATATGGGATACCGCCAAACACTGCTGAGGTAGGGATCACTCCACAGATGTCTTACACTGTACAAGATTTCAGTAGATTTCAGGTATATTCTCGTCCAACACCACTTTTCGGTTATAAGCTGCTTCTGTACATATCAGGAGTGGGCAGGAAGTACTGTCACAACGGAGCTCATTATCCAATTGGCACCCCACCACAGGAAGCAGAAGCCAAATAAATTTCCATATCATTCTTAACCAAATAGTTTCTCCTAAAAGGTTTTCGCCATTTTGCAGATAGAGCTTTTGTTTCATACCAGTTTATCACTCGATTCTTTCAGAGTTGAATTTGCACAGAATGTCAGTCGCTTTGAGGTTTATAGTGGATGAATTATGTAGTTGATCAGTGGTTGTCTTTCCACACTAACTATGTTGCACCCAGTTTCACTGATTTTCAAAAGGTTTACAAAAGATTTTCATAGGATTTTTTGGTTAATTACAGACTCAACCTGAAACGGGAAGTGCGTGCAAAGGAAACTGCAGGTATACTCTTTTTTCAGTAAGAATATTTAAACTTCAATCGAGAAATCGATGGGCTTACTGCCATTCTTGTGGTTTTGGCGTCAGTAATTTATCCCTCTCTACTCTACTCTACTCTACTCTACTCTACTCTACTCTACTCTCTACTCTACTCTCTACGACAATCAAGGTGCTCCGTACATGTTTTCGACAACTGCGACCAAGTCAATTGTTTTGTTGGTATTGTGAGGAGATTTGGGATATTTCAACTGAGATTTCTTCCTGAAAGTGAAGCTAACCTACGCTGAAAAACCAAGAGGTACTTCAGAGCTGTTTTATCCTTATCGTGAATCACCAGCAATGCGCGAATCTCTATGGAGTCTCAAACTATTCGTAGTGGTCCCACTCGTAGCTGGAGACGTAGTTCGTCCCATAACAACCAATTGCGAGCAACTCCTGTGTAATCATGTGACATCATGGGGTGACAGTAGCGCCTGAATCTCGATTATCGAGTAGCTTCCACCCTAATGCTAAAACCAACCAAACTGTTTCGAATTGCAAACGTGTAAAATACCATTAAGTCAATAATTCCGGCTGAATTCGTCCAGTTTGTAATCTTGACTGTGCAGTCTATCAGCATTCACCACGGTTAACGTCATCTCATTTCCGTTAGAGTATGTTCGAATAAGAAGTCTTTGGCAACTGGCACACATTGTCTTCGAGAATCATCTCTGACATTTTCTCTTGGATGGTACCCCTTGTGTGAAGACCAAGTATACGGCGCAAAGTAGACTAGATACGGTATTGATCTTGAGCCACTGACACCACGTATTTCATTTTCCAGAGGTACTCATCAACTGCGCATTACTTGCCTATTTGTCCATTTCGTGAAACTCAGGCAAAATCCTTTTAGTCAGGACCCATCCTCCTTGAATTGATTTCTTCGGCACACAAGCCCTGCTTTTAGGTGTTCGGCCTATCAGTATGAAAATTCATTCGATCGTTGATGACGGTGTAGACCCAGCCCCGGCTACAACTGACAAGGTTTTCAGAAGCGTTTTGTCAAACAGCGCATCGTGACCACTTGACAGAAGACGCTGTTCTCTCGAATTCGATGCACTCGCGACTGATGCACTACTATTAAGTAAAGATCAACTGAGCAGAACCGAGCGAACTGTGAGGATAAGCTTAGTACTCACTGTGACGAACAGACAGAATTTCAGGCTATTTGGACAAGCTCGTTCACGTCTTCTTCATCCATGTTTGGCTTCCATCTTGTCCTGGATCGGCCAACTTGTAGTCCTTACATCCACATGATGGCGACTGTGGAGTTCACTAGCACGGCCAATGTACAAACCCATGTCCCGAGTTGCTTGATGACCAAAAATAAGAACGAAAATGTGTCATACAAAATCTTCTTTACATACCTAGTAAATTTATGTACGTGCTCTATCAAAGTATTCGAGTGCAGTAGTCATCAGAATGTCATCGAAGTCCCTCTCAGCTAGGCGATACCATAGAGTCATCTTGTAATTACGTTCTACTCAGACTTAAGCTGATTGATGGAAGTAAAAGCTCCGCAAATTCTAAGTTCGTTTATTTATTTTTCAGGGTTTTTCGCTTACTATCCTTAAGCCATTTAGTTGCAATGGTATTTAGTGAAGTTTTTGTTAAAATCGTGGTTGGTCTCATATGTTTTATTTTAGGTGTATAATGATTGTTACTTAATGGAGCAAATCATAAGCGTATGTTTTTATTCATGTATTCTCAAGCTAAGCTGACCTTTCCAGTTTGTTACCAACCGCTTTGCTTGCCTTGTTATGGAACTAACTGACTCGTAGTATGTACGGACCTTTCCTAGGAAACAACATATTCTATGGCTTCGGAAAGCAGCAAGGTAAGTTGCTTTAACAGCACACTGATAAGCGATCAAGATACTGGTGATATTTCCCTCCCATTTCGCGTTTTGGTTTTATCTGCTGGACCTCCAACTGAAGCTAAATTATTACCTCCTCGAATATAACGACAAAATCGATTGGAAATTATAAAACTTGTATAAATGACTTGATAAATGAGCTGGATGAGCGCCTGAAAATGTTATCCTGTATGTTTTTAGTACTCCGAAGCTCCTATTTTTTGCTAAGTATTTCCATCTCTCAATACGCCTAAAATATTTACCCCAGAAGTGAATTATCAGGAGGGATACAGTTATCTCCTTTTTTCGGAGAAATCCATTTGAGCAGAGATTACTTGTGGCTGCTCCGTTAAAGCATATACATTACAAGTAAATTCTTTCCAGGAGGGGAATAATTTCTGTCATTTCCTTAGAATGATCCTTCCGAGGGAGATAAATGCGTCTCGGCGAGAACGCCGTGCACATTTACCAGAACAGCCTTATTAGGAAATTTGGCGAAGCCCCTTAAAACAACGTGGAAGCATTCGCAAAATACACTCATCTGCACATTAATGTATCACCGAGCGCCAAAAACAAATTTTGAAGCTCACACGAATTTGGTCGACACCTTGAGGTAAATGCGAATAGTTAGACTCAAAACTCTTGATGGCGGATCGCTGACACATGATAATGCAATAAGTCTGAAATGTATCACAGCTTTGTCAATTTTTTCATGATCAACAACGAAAGTTTTGCGAGCCAGTTGCCAATATTAGCAACCAGATGAAGGACCACCTGAGTGACATTCAGCAAGAGGTGAAGACTTCCAAGATCGACAGCCACACAGAGATTAGGAATCAGATATGCAGAACACTGAAGCAGGCATATGGTGCTGTTTTCAAGCATTCGTTGCATAGTCGCGGACTTTTTGACGCCCCAGACACACCCGTTACATTTGGTACCTATCAGGGATTTAGCATTGTCACCAGTGCAGATGGTGCAACTTTAAAGCAAAGCGAACAGCTAACCTAGCGCTCCCGAAATTAGATCATCCGTGCCACTCAGCGAATTCATTGATGTCCTCGTCGAACTAGTGGCCAACGTGTTCAACCAATGTGTCCCTTCTGGGAAGATACAACCGTGATCAGAGAAAGGAAACGCAAGCTTTCGACCAATAGAGTGCCCCACTGCTCTTCTAAATTATTCGGAAAAGTACCTTTAATTGGAATGCAAATTACCCTACTTACTGGAAACTCACAGCATTTAGCCTATTGATAGCGATGCTCTACACTGATAGTTGTAACATATCTGGTCACGTCAACTGCTTTCTAAATCCGCAGAGACTGTATATATTTTGGAATTATGTGAGCCTGTTTGTTGACATCAACCGAGCCTAATTGCTGCAGCAACTTTCAGAAAGTGGAACTTAGCGGAATTCCACTGGGTTGTTCCAGAGCCACTTCTTTTGTCAGACAGTTTATTAAACTAGGTGGCCGAAAGCACCCCTCCCACCACCACCACCACTATCACAGACAGTAACATCAGTGTTGACCCTGATGTTTAACTGCCCTACAACCACACAAATTAACTAATTATGTTTAAAATCTTAGACTGAAAAGAAAAGGATGGGTGGGGGTGGACCTTGTGCTGACCTGTTGCAACCATTCTGAGGTGCCTACACCTCCAAGTGATCAATCAGACAATCTGGAAAGAAACTGACAACACAAGTGTCAATGACATCAATCAGCCACCATTTCTTGCAATATCTCTAGTCAAGCGTAGGAGGAGTCACGGGTACCCGATCCTGAAAGTCGGACAGTACACACCTAATCTCTTCGTACTTTCTTTTGCACCCTTTTGCCAAGTCATATGTTGCTCACCGTGTGGTTTGCATCATTCTGAAGGAGGCACGAAGAACGACACTTGTCTAGTTAGACGGTGTTTGAGCATGCGCAGCACATGTCCAAGCCACCGCAACCTTCACCGACACCAGTATCCTTCAAGGATCTAGATAATCACCCTTCATTCTCTGTGTCAGCTGTGCGACCATTCCTGATTTCATTATTCAATATAAACGTGTTGACGAGGGAGTGATCGATTCTGGCAGTCGCACTCGGAAGAATAGTTCAAATTACGAACAGGCTTCAATAAACTCTTGAAGTGGTCTCAAGAATGATGTCTATCGGCTAATGTCCCTAAATGTGAAAATGTTATTTTCTTGATGATTACAGACAGGAAAAACGCCGTAACTTTCCATCCCCCCTTCCAAATGTCAGCACTGTGGTGTATTTGGATTTTAACCTTTCCAGAAATTTCAACAGATATCCACATACTGAAAGAGGCTTCACTAAAACCCGATGGCATGGATTTTGAAATTGACGGTGTTTCGAACTATGGTTCCGTACAATTACAGAGGATTACACCCAATAATATTTGCACAAGCACATATCGTTTTGATAATTCATCCTGGAGGTCATGCTACATATATACACCCACGATTCCCTTTTCGTCCTTCTGGAGAAATTTGACCGCAACGTGAGAAATCGTTACGTACGAGCCTTTTTGAAGTATTCTTGACATAAAAAGCATGATCCTGTCGGCTATTTTGTATCACTTAGGCGGAACCAAAATAGGTTTCGTGTCCGGCTTGATTGCATGCTTGTCAGTAATATAGGAATATCTGTCCTACGGAGAAGCACCCACCTCGGATCCTCCGGCTATTGCACTTTAGCCGTCTGTCCGATGGTGTACTCAATGGCAAACAAGGCAAACCTTCATAAGAAAAGTCTTACGGCTGCTGAGGCTTGTGGGCTGTACAAAAGACAACAACAGTCAGTTGAGAGATATGTTTTCAACCACAGAGTTTTCTGTTTCTGATCACCTCAACCAGTCGATACATTGTAAACACCTGACTGGATGTCTCAGCTTTTGTTTTAATATCTGCCGTCCTGCAGAGACACTTTATATTAGCGTCAACAGATTTTTTCGCCAACGCTTCACAAAAAAATTCGGAGGACGATGGTAACAGAGAATCACTCCAGAAGGTTGACATACGTCATGTAACTAACTAACTAACAGAAGGAAACACCAACCGTCAGAATAAAATATACCTACAAGCGCTACTTGGCATTAGGAACTATCATGAGCTCTGTAGTGCCCTAAAACAGCCATGTAAACAGCAGTCGTAAGAATAGCGACCCAAACAGACTCAAATGGCACAGCAAACTAATCCACCACCTTCGCTTGCTTCAAACAGTCTTCTCATATTACCAACACTGCGAGTGATGTGGTGTACGGGCAACTAACCGAGTTCAGTGCTGGGAAGCGAGTGGTCTTGATCTCCTGCCACCAATGTTGTTCAAAATTTGCGCTGACCTCAGCAAACCGGTAGCTCCCTTGTTCATCCAGTATTTCGGTGCTGGAAAAATTGGTGATTGCTGGAGAGTGGCCGGGATTACGGAAGTCCCTAGGAAGTTTCCACCAATCACTTGCTCAGCTTCATTTGTGAGAGGGCGCTCTTAGGTGAAAGAATGATCACACTGCTGCCTGATGATTCATCTAAGATGGGCTATCAAAGGTCGCTTTCGACACTGGATGCTGTCATTTACTTAGTACATTCAGTATGCAACTCCAACGCATACGGATGTTGTCCATGGTGCAATTTTTACCACGTCTTTCTTTCCACGATATTTTTATCCAGTGCAAAAGTGCCGACGATGTAGCGCTTGACTACATATAGCTTAGCCGTGGCAGGAAGGAAGTGTGTGAGAATCTTCAGGCAGGACACAATGTACTCGGGAGCTTTCACTATCACTCGCCTTGTCCTGATTACCTTTAGTTATAAACGGTGTTTTACTTTATAGGAACTTGGGCCGACATGCCTGTACACCCAAGTCAAACAACCTGCCTTACAAACTCTCTCTCGCTTGGTCATCAAGGTGTTACATCATTTTTTGTGGTTTTTGCCTGAATAGCAGATCAAGCTACTGTTTTCACAGGTGACGTTCGACACGCAAACTAAGGACGGTGCTGTACATGTAATCCTTGTTTTTTCCCGCTTGCTAGCAATGAAAGACCACCGTAAGTTTCTCCTCGGTTTTGGAGTTCATTCAGGGTGACTGAAGGACTACTGAGAGCGAACTAAAAGAAAGGTGTCGAAGGTAAGGTCACTACATCCTTGAATTACTTTGAAATATGAAACCAGCTACAGAACAGTATCACCAGAGCCTAAGAGAAGTGAGTCATCGCGTTTTCTCTCAGACATGTAGAATTATTTCTCTCGGCCTATAAAAACCATTTTCGCCTTGGTTAATACCAAACGATTGGTTCGTAGCCTTAACTGGTAACCCACTGAGAATGGTTAGTAAAAGCCTTTCCAGTTTTGTATATTTTTGTCAAAGGATCCAGCATTGTTTGAATTACTGAGTTACTATTTTGGTCACTGGTAATATAAGTATTTTCTTTCTCTCGACAACTCTTTTTACGACATGTTGGTCTAGTCGGGCGACTTCTGCTCAGTGGCGTTTAGAAGCGTCATCTGCTTCGTTTACAGACGCATGGGATTCTCACCTTTTATTGATAGACTGAATTTCCAAACGACCTGAGGCTGTGTAGTTAAAGCACATGAGCATTCAGCAGTCGATATATTCCTTGAGGATGGGAAGTATACGCATAATGAAGGCTCGAATTGATTACACGTATGCTGTGAGTAGAACAGCTCAAGCATCAAAGAGGTTTTAAAGTTTGAGTTAATCAGTTTTTGAACCAAGATCAATGATACAAAATCACCATCTGTTTACTGCGTGCGGCTAATGATGCAAGATTTACCCTAGCAATCCAAATGTTTTCTGAAAACCCTGCAACATTATCCGATCATTTCAATCACAATTTTTACTGTTTTCTTTAGAGGAAAAGCGACGTAGAGGTGAGTCGCATCCAAATTAGCGTCAGATCTGCCTTAGCTTTTTTTGATTAGATAACATTCAGTGGTTACACTAGTCAAACTCAGATACAGGTCTCTCAGTATCACTACGATCAATTAACAAGCTGTTGGAGCTAGTCACTTTTGAACACCGCCTTTTGATGGATTTTTTCTTGACACACCCATGTAAAGGTAAAATAGGTTTCTGCTTATTAAGTTAGATGACTGACTTTATTTTCCATCTCAGAACTTAAGCTGGGTAGCATTCAGTTATCCAAACAGTATAGGACTGGTTGATCCTCACAAATCTAGATCAATTCAAAGATAAATTGCTATGTACAAGGTTCGCGGGTTCAGGAAAGCGGCATACTTATAAATGTAGGTCGCCAAATAAACCTAAACCCAAACAAGGTAGTGCGATTTCAGGCATTTGCTTATTTTCTTGGCTATTCTACACACATATCAGCCTCCGGACTCTTCTTACATGCGGATTTACGTGGATCATGCACACTATAATTGTCAGTAGATTTTTTCTTTTCACTGAACAAACAAGGAATGACGTTTATTCTACTTGTGTGGGAATGAGAGTTCGCTAGTCTTTTGAGAGGAATAGTCTTCTGTGGAACCAATTCCATTTCAGCCTCTCAATTCTCTCCCCATGGAATCTGCACATCCATTTCAGAGCGAATACGGTTTTTGGATTCACCTTTGCCAAGTTTCACCAGTTTTAGTGTCGACTGACTGCAGTTGGGTTAAACTATTTCGATGCAAAGACATTTGTTGACTTTCTGTCACGCATTAGTGCGGTAGTGTTTTTCCTGAGGGTTGCCCAATGTGTAACGTAGTGCAATCGACATTTTCTTTCAGATTTCAAGGTTGACTGTTTCAAGAAAAGCAAAAACTATATCTTGGGGACAATGCATACAATGGATCCGCCGATTCGACGTGTAAAATCCGCAGCCGCTATGATAGATTACTGTGAAACTTACCACGACCCGATGGTTGCCCATTCTGCCGGAGTTACAGAATTAAGCGAAGATCAAAGATATGCAAATTTTTCATTTCAAGGTTAAAAAGTAAATACATGGCTCCGAATAACACTCGTTTTGTATCAGTCCGTTTGACCCAACCGCTAGTTAACTCAGACAATCATCTCACCGCCGATAAATCTTGGAACAGGGCCAAAGTTTTGGTGTAAAATGTCCTGAGAGTTGAGCTATTGATTACAGCCCAGTGACGAATCCTTTGATGTTAGGTATGGGCATTACCTAGGAAGAAATGAGTAGCAGAGATCAAGTAGTCTATGTCACTACCCAACAGCCAGGTAGTTTCGGATGGCTGATATATATATATATATATATATATATATATATATATATATATATATATATATATATATATA
>SJOL01005810.1:116792-204689 GCA_004794785.1 Opisthorchis felineus | reverse complement strand
TATATATATATATATGGACTGTGTAGAGCAAATAACTCCCGAAAAAGGACCAGGAAATCGTGATCCTTACTAGTTGCGTTGATGACACCTTTGATCAGATGTTTGAATTTCACCAACTGTTGAATAGTTTCAGCGACGACGACGGGCTTACAGTGGAAACGCAGAAAAATGAAGGGATCGCTTTCCTGGATGTGACCTCCAGCAGACAAGATGATTGGTCATTATCCAGAGGTATCTTTAAAAAGTCCACGTGGACGAGGCAATATCTCTAGTTTAAGAGTTTCTCACCAACCAGACAAAACCCTGCTCTAGTTGACAGCCTCTGCTATTTATACCGTACTAAATGCCCAAATAAAGCGCAGCCCACTACGAACAGATTTTAATTGCAAACGGCTGTCCACTAAGAATCATAGACGAACACAAGTAGTGCTGCGGGTCCCAAAAAACCTGGTATAGTTCGTTATGCCACTAAAGGTAGATAACATATCACCTCCTATTAGGAACCGTTTAAATGCAGCTATCAAACGTGATCGATGAAACTACCAACCAATAACGGCCCTTCACCCTTTATCGCCAAATCCATTCAGAAAATAATCTGAGTCATTTATTACTTGGTTCGGCCAAGAATAAAGCCAAAAGGTAAATTTACCAGCTACGCAGACTTATCGGCGGACACCAAGTCCATGGGTAACGACCTAAAACGGATACTCAAATGTTGATGTGCCCTCCCTATCAGTGTCTATCTACTGCGTCTCAAGAAAGACGAAGATGCTCATGTGACCTGTCTTTTCTGCATCTGACCACAACTCCACCTTGAGACATTCGACTTTCTGATTGATAAACTGAGCAGTGATTTTAGAGTTTCCTCAAATGTTTTCGGCACCCACCATTCCAAACGAATCCATCAAATCCTGTAAGCCACAAAACCTATTGCTGGTGTATTCTAATCTCATTACTTTGGATGTTGGTTCCTCAGTATCCCTGCATTTTCCTATTATTGCTGCTCAAAACTATTGTTCTGAAGGTAGATGGAGGCTTTCAAGATGAACAGTCCAAAAGTCAAGTTTTGGAATACTTTTCAAACCTAATTGCGCGTAAGTCACCAGAAATTTTAAGGTGTCGGTGAATTATCCCGATCGTGTTTGCCTCTATCGACTACACGGGTTTGGGATGATGCTTCAGTGGACTAATTTAGACCATCGGATTCAACGAGCTTATTTGATTGTCCCAAGTAAAAACCGACATTTTGGCGTTTCGTAGGATAAACAAATTTAGCTTCGATTGTCTCCACTAGGATCCATGTGTTCTGGCGAAATCACAGTCAGTTATGTATGTAGCTTTTGCTAGTTTAGCTCCAATCCATGCCTGGGCTCCTCTGATGTAGGGGTACCCATTTCTGGGGGCGGAAAACTCCACATGGTACAGACGCTAAGAGGAGTGGAAGTAAAACAAGTTCGCATTGTTAGAAGGAAGTGTTCAGGATACATTTCAGTGGATTGGTGGGATTCGCGTTTTCAAGCACTTGAGGGCGACGGCGGCCTGTCACTACATGGCAGACTGAAATCCAGTGTTCATCTAAAGCTCATTGTGAGTAAACCTTGAAAGTGGCTAATTCCCGCTGGTTTCGGCATTTACTGAACCCAGTTTATTATGCTTGAATCACGCACTCAACCTGAAGTATAATACAGGCTAAAAGCATACAGTGATTAGTCATCTAACTGGCGTTGCGACAGCATATCACCTGATTTTAGTGAGGGTGGTATTTTTCAATAGTAGTATTGGTGTTAGCATGTCTCCAGTGTGTCCCACTGTACAGTTTTCCCATGTCCTTTTCGCGTTTTGTGGACCTCCCTGGGTTTCGGCCTAGGAAGTAGTGGGTTAATGTTGGTAAAGAAAGAGTTAGTGACTGACATACTTGCTGTTTAACGATAGGCAATGGAGTGTTTTCTCATCTCAGGCATTATTGGGGTCCACTGGCTAGTAAAGAGGCACAGGAGGTTCTCTTAAGTGGCCAGTCCGCCAGCGATCAACATGGAGTTGCGAGTAAGGTAAATAGGTATCCGATTAAAGAAATGAAGGATGTCCATGTACTGAACCATGTGGTAGTCCGCTTGAGTTGATGCGGTGATCTTCTTGCTCACCAGTAATAGTAGGCTGCTCCTGACATCGCTGTGTCGGTGAGTTCCATATGTAGATGGCTTCGCCAGAAGAACTGGGTACCCTCAACAAGCGTAGATAACACCAATATCATCCGCTTTATCAAGATCATCTAACCATTTTTCCCTGGTGAGTAGTTGACTAGCTAGGTGACACTTCCATTGCCTGAGCACATGTTGCGTCGTTAACGGTGCGTTGCACCGTCCTCAATACGCCCCATAGTTGCTCAGCAACTAATCTGAAGAAAATTCTGAGGAGAGGGAGGGAGGGCTATCTGTTTGTGGTTTGATGGGCCAGATCTTTTGCCACCTGTAGTGCGTCCGTCCTGTAAGGAAGAAAAAACATTCCAGAAGTAATGTTTTTGAAAACTACGACGGCTCTGTTGATGAGTTTTCAGCCTCCAGTTGGCTCACTTATCGATAGTCGTTTTTCTTCTTTAGCTCCCCGTTGACATAATTATGGTTTCCTTCAGAGTTAACAAGTGTACGTGTGGGTGTATCCTTATTTGGGTGGAAAATTGACAACTTCGATTCAGACATCAATATTCTGATAGCTGCAGCTACTCGAACAACGTTATGATAATTTTAAATAGCATCTTGGTTTTCATCCCACAAATGAAGTAAACACATATTGGAAAGCAGCGGAGCACTGCATAGGGGTTTCACTCTACCGGAAGCCACCGGCGGTGCGTACCTTACGAATCAACGATGGGATTCAAGCCTATGACGTTCCGGTTAACAGCTGAACACTCATCAATTAGATTAATCTCTACGATGAAGAGGTGAACAAATCCGTCCCTCCCACACATATCTGAGCCGCCTGCACCTCCAGACATTTACCAGGACACCTTAGAAAGGACGGCCGTTGTGTTGTTTCAGGAGATCATTTGATTTCCTCGTCATCTCAACCGTTCAGGCCTTCCTGATATGGCAAACACATCAAAAATAGCACTTATGCATCATTAATGCTAATCAAATGAAGTGAGTTGAGTGTAAAAGTTTCTCCTGTCACACTTAAATCAACTTCAGCCACAAAACGGCTGTGTGAATTCTATCCGACGGCATAACTGTTTTTCTAAATAAGACAACACGCGCAACAGTGATGTAATTTAAGCGGTCGGTTGAAAGTCATCCGACGGAGACAGTTCACATTACGGAAGTTCATGTACAGTTTGCTGATATTGTAGTATTTTTACCCTTTATTAGCCGTTGACGCTTGTGGCGCTGGTCCATTGAAGCACCACTCAAATTCTTCCCGACATTTCAAGGGCCATGTCTTGCGGCCAGTTCTGGATTTTCCATTTGGGTTCCTGCGTGAGGAGAAGTAGACGCCTTGGAGGTAAGTGAGTGAGTGCGTCCGCTGGGAAAAATACTCAAAACAGCAATCATCTGATTATGGGTATGTGGTTTTTATTCAACACAGGTGTCAAACAATCGATTATGCTAGCTCGGTTTCATTTCCTTGATGATCCTACCTCAGGGGCGGTGCCGTTTCTAAGGCTGATTATCAAGTCACGAGGGCAATAGCTGCAGAAAAACCAAACTAATATCTCGGAAATATTACACCCAACTCAGTCCGTTGTGTTGATCCTCAGTGAGTTGTAATACAAACATTCAGACTGATCGGCTCGGAACAGATTCGTTGGATTCCGAGGTTAATATAGTAATCTCGCGCTCGTACCCCATGGCTGACACGCTGTTGGCATAGTGTTTCACTTGGTTCTGTTTGACTGCTGCTGCCAGGAATCAACAACACTCGAACAACTACTTTGTCATCTTGATTCAAAATCGATTACGAAGTGAACTTACATTCGCTCTCTCTTGGTAGACCACGTGAAATGTCTGAACAAAAGGTAACCCCTCCAGCTCCTTTTTTAGAAAGGATTATTATCTCCATAAATACAAACTTCTCGAGGACATGTCCTGTATGTAAGCCTCGTTTATGGCCAACTACTGACAGAATCTTGTTATAGTACATATGACTATTCGGCCGTGGTAATAACCCACAAAGCAAACCCCTCACAACGTCCAGTGCAGGTAAGTTTGATTTCAACTTATGTCATTTGACATTGTCAACTTGCATCTACCCACCGAACCTAAAGTTCAAACACATTGTGCCTGCAGATATCATGCTTTTGTCGTCCTTTATTGTTGATCACGTAAAGTTGATGGCAGACCATATTTGACGCGCCTTTTGCGACTGATATCAAGGTTCTGCTTGGCTCGCCAAATCGTCAGATTTTTATAAAATAGCTTCACGGATAACTGTCGTCAAACTGAATATTGTAGGATTGTCACTCAGCGGTAGGGTTGAGTAGTGGCAATTTTTGTCAAGCGTCTCTGCTCACTCTGGTGGTTAACGTCAGACAGCGCATGATATAAAAAAACTTAGGATAGGCGAGGTTGTTGTTGCAAAAGCGCTGCCAGACAGCAACTAAGTATGTTTAGGCTCATAGCATACTGTTTTCACCACGGACATATATGTTTCTCACACGTGTCTCCCTCTCGATGCTTTGCTAAACACCTCGTTGTGCAGATTGGTCGATCGGACTCAGGCGGTATAGAATCAGGTGTTATAGCGGGAGTCAATTTTGGCTGTCTATTCCCCACGGAATTCTATGTCCGGTCCGATCAGGAGCTGTCATCTAATATCGATGGATTCCAACCAAAAACGGACGAGATGACAGATGTAGTGAGAATCAAACTACATTCATCCTCGCTTCTTGGTCCTCAATGTTTTCCATTCTTACTCTGATTCTCGCCGCGCTCCTCGTCACATACAATAGCCGCATCATCATAGCCGAAAGCATAACATCAGTGTTCAACATTGATGCTTCGTTGCCGCGCGTTCTTCCTGAACTTCCGACACGCTGCTGAGGACAGGTCATTCAAGATACTCAGTGACCATAGGCCCCTCACGTACTCGAAGACCCAAACACCGGGATTTCGGAAACCTTCCTTCGCCACATTACTTCGTTAATGACAAAATCAAACAAAAAATGGAAACGGTGGATAGCTTGTAGGACACCAGTGCTTGTAAGAAAACTTTTATTAAGCTCCTCAAGCACATTCTCGCTCAAAAGAATATGAATACAAACAATGTGATAATCGGAAATTTCTGGGGCGTAACTTTTACACAACCTAGTTGGAAGGAACGAACAGCCGACCGAACCGAACGCACTCTTGAACTTAAGGAACAAGAAGTCTGTAAGGTAGATACACTCACGCCGTTTCTCTAACACTTGACGGAGTGTGAAGATGTGGGCGACGTGAGGAGTCTGGTTACAACCAGAGTTGAGTTAATCCTTCTTTTTTGGAGGCTATTGAGCCGTTTGTATCAGTGATTATTTCGCTCACCTGAGGCCTCTTTGGATCATTTGCTCGCATCAGCTGGGATAGTTTACGCACATTCTCAGAGGTTCTTGCCTCCTCCATCTCCTCGGCTTTATGGACTCACCAAGCTTCTCGATCCACTCAGCTACTCCATTCCATCTGTTTGTATTTTACTCTATACAAAGGAGGAATATTTGTCCGAGGTTCGCACATTTTTAGTATTGCTCAAGTTATGTTGCTTTGATTTAGTTGAATGCACCGTTCCCTAAGCGGAGCACCCCGCACCTTGAAAGGTTCTGGACAGTACCTTCCAGGATGAATCAACATCAGAAGACGTGTTGCCCTGAAATGGACTTCAGCAGGGAGGTTTAATAGGTTTCGTCACATCAGATTCCGACGGCTCCTCAATGGTCAGGCTCCGTGTGCGCATCTCGAGCGCCCCTTAAAAGTGCAACGAGCAGCACGTGTGACCCAAATCCACATAGGTGTTCCAGACCAAGCGACCGCCAGTTATTGGCACTTACAACTAATGGCGATGTGCTCCGGGTTGGCACGCATGCGAGGGTGGGAGGAGCGCCATATTGCAAACCGGCTTCGCTTGTTTCGGATCTTGGTACTACGAAGAAACAGCCTGTGGTCAGTACATAGCTGCAGCAGGCGTTCGCAATTGGCCGTGCGTCCCGATTCCAGTTCCAGAAAACCACCCAAATGAGCATCAACAGCCTTAAGCCTAAATACGTTCTTATTCATAACCCCGGCAACCACAATATGCGAGCTCGTAGCTCGCACTCACAGCGTCGCGAAAACTGCCTATGGAATTATTACAGCTGCAGTTTTTGGGAGCATAAGTAGATACGATGAACAGACAACGATTGTCGGCTCGTTTGCGGGATATTCTCACAGATACCACCAAACGAACCTGAGACAACAACTAGTGGGCAAGCACCCAAGCAGAGATCCTTTAGTTCGACAGTTGAGAACAACACAAACCCAGCAGAACCAGCCGCAGTGGCTTCTGGATCACCACAGGAAATGAGAAGAAATCGATGGGGAAGTCAATTCGGCAACCGCATATGGGTTTGAATCCCCTCTTCAGGCAGGCGGTGCATATGAATAGAAAGCGAGTCCTGCAAACATGCAAGATCATTCCATCATCCGGCTTGTTTCAGAGTGCAAACGTCGAAGGCTGTCAGACGAACTGATTGTTGGGAGTTGAAGAACGATTTCGAAGTGTATACGACCGTGGAAACTCGGTTAATGGTAGATGTCGCGACTAACGGCAGTGGGCAGTGAACAGATCTGTCAGTCCCTAAGAACGGGCATACGGAGATGTCGCTAACAACGTGAAAATGAGAGGGAGAAGAACAAATATATAGAGGAAGGAAGGCGTCAGTAATGGCTAGTTTTCTAGTGCCCACCGTGTTGTGTGCAGCAAGCAAGACGACCCGGCTGATGTGGCATGAGATCATTTGTACTTGGGCTGCAAGGGCGCCCAGGCATAGAGAAGAGGATGATTAAGGTCCTCAACCAATGCCTCTGGATCAAAGGTCCAACCACGAAACAGCGATGGTCTGCATAAGACCACGAGAGCAGCCTACATTTTAAGGAGCAATTGGTCATACACGTTCGAACTCTCAACCTGGAGGACCGGGAGACAGGCATCTACCCACTGACCAAACTGGTACGAGAGGTTCTGTGGGTGTCACACATACACTCCGCAGTATACCTCAGTTACCCAGTCACCTAGTGACGGTCTAACTCATTCCCACGGCAGTCCAACGTTTGGTTGCTTATTCTGATGTATCACTCTTTGTCTGGAGTTTTCTGGCCCGGTTGGCCCAGCTGGATGAGGCATAACCGATGGTCAGAGGACTCCCGAACTGAAGGAAGCTAATGCAGCTCGGAGCTTTTCCATCCGGTACACAAAACACATCCCAAAAGACAGGTTGTTGGTGAGGAAATCACAGATATTATACAAGGATGACCATCGTCCTGACTGCTTGGCTAAACACATTCAAAAACATCATAGATGAGAGATTCAGCTGGGTTCCAGGTGAGTCTCCCGTCAAAACAAAATTGCTATGCAAATGAGGGTAGTTCGCTGATTTCGTGCAATGTGGGTTTAATTAGAACATAAGGCTGACGAAAACTCGGGGACTGCACCTGCCTGATGAGCCCCAATAAGAGCGAAATCAGTCGTGGGCTACCGAAGAGTTTTCAGCGACCTTATGAGTAGTGCATTGCATCTATATTTTCATTCTTATTTCTGACATGTTTTTTAGAAGCTTATTATGTTTTTTTAGCAAAAGGGAGAAATAGCTTGGAGATGATGTTGTGGCCTACTGAACTGCATGTAAGCAGCCGTATTCTCCAAAAAACTCCCTATTGCCTACCCGGCTTCAGTCTACCAAAACATGTGTATGTGCATGTCGCAGGTAGCAAGGTACTGTCAAGTAGAAAATGACTGATCGAGTTTTGTTTGCTATACTGGATTAACAACACTGCTTGTATATGCGCTTCGGATAAATATTTGGCGGGAGGGTCTAGTCACTTTATCTAGAGATTTCGATTTAGTTTCCCACTTGAAGTTAGAAAAGTGGGGGTCCCTTTGATCAATCATTGTCAGTTTATCATAACTTGCAGTCTTGTCTCTGGATTCATGGGACCATGGTCTGTTTCCTTCGAAACCAGATGCTTGGTAAGAAAACATATTCATCTTGAAAATGACGGAAGCGGTAAGTGGTTTTAATTGTCATATTCTCTACCGGTCACATTTCTTGGTAGCATTCTCTTGGTCCTTGATCACGTTGTATGACACTGAAGCATGGACGCTACGGATGTGGATAATGAGGATTGCGCCTGCAAATCTGGAGCAACCAAGTCCCCAAATGAAGCTGATAACATGAAAAGTATGGTAGTACAGGTTATACGCGACAAGTTTTTCATCTCATCGGCCATGAATACGGGTTCCGATAAAACAGGAATGATAACGCAGAATCTGTCAATAAGCTGCTCAGTGTATTTCGGTCTCGATCAGCTGCTAGGCAGAAGTAGTCACCTAAGGTCAGTCGACATTTTGGACAACCAAAAAAGGTGGGGAGTCGAAAGTTATGTGTAAATGATACAATACGATGACGAAAATGTTATGGAGGACGCCAAGCTATACAGAGAATACCTAAGACAGCAAACCGTTTGCTAGGCTTGCACCTAGTAAACTACCGCCAAATTGATCACCGTTCGTTTTTGAACAGACGAGGGTGATTGAATCCACCAACTGAAGACAGCTTCATCGAGAGCAAAGTCATTCCCAGTGTCCAGCCAATAAGTAATCCTGAAGGCTGCGTCAGCAGCAACGGAAGGATCAGCGTGTTTAAAATTATGAAATGAGGGTTTAATATTCGACCTGCAGACTCCCTCAAGGATGCACACGTTCCAAACAACAACGCGGTCTAGTTTACTTACAACTACTCATGAATTAGTAAGGTAGAGAAAGGTGTTTTGCAGCGTTGAAGGGACACGAGGCGTTTATATATAGATACTAGCACCGACCTAATTTCCATGAAGAAAAATAGTACTTCTGAGCCGTCATACTACTGTGAGACATCCTCAGCTTCCCATGCTGGATGGCTCAAACAAATAACTGATAATTTTTGCAATAATTGCTCACTAGATCTGAGCATTGTAGTGGGTTGGCCATCTTTAAAAGCAGCTTACTCTTTTGCAATTAGGGAGGTGGTATCTGCTTATTTTCCAATCCGAAAGATTAACCAGACGGTTCTTCGACGTGTACAAAGTACTTCGATTTGGTTGACCTACGTCGACGTTCGAGTACAGACTGAACAAATTTGAAAAGTGTATTCTCTATGCAGCTAGATGAATTAAGGTGTGTGAAGTCTCTGATCGATATTATTTAGGGGTGGTTAAAACTCTTGAGTAAATAAGAATCCTTCCTCGTCTAAGAAAGACTGTAAGTCTTCATAGTTTCGTCTGCCGTTTGTTCTTTATCTCCCGCGTGACTGGAATTTTGAACTCCGGATTGTTAAGAAACAATGGCATTAGACGGGTTGTTGGCTCTGCCCTGGAAGCTGAAGGTCATAGCTACGGCTATGGAGAAAACTAGTGTCAGTTCGGTCAACTCATTTTTTCGCCTTTTGTGTTGAGCCCAGCTTACTCCATCACAGCTCCCATCTGCAGTTTTTAATGGTTCGTAGTTTTTCCACTGACGTTTGGTGCGGTCATCCTGCCCTTTCTTCATTAGGAACTTACATCAAAGGTCTTTCATCAAGATCACCCAATCTTTCAACTGTACATTACCCTGTATAAACTGCTTATTTGGTCTTTAAGAGTACAAA
Organism: Opisthorchis felineus; assembly: GCA_004794785.1. Classification (NCBI taxonomy): domain Eukaryota; kingdom Metazoa; phylum Platyhelminthes; class Trematoda; order Opisthorchiida; family Opisthorchiidae; genus Opisthorchis; species Opisthorchis felineus. The sequence goes on along the minus strand of SJOL01005810.1, from coordinate 194,848 downwards.
TTCACTAAGGTGGCGGATGCTTTGGCTTGCACGAACGAAGTAATAACGGTACGTTCAGCAGCGCGCATCACTTCCCTCATCCGGAAACTTAGTTGACAGACTTATATCCATGGTTGCATAGATCGATCCAGGTCAAATGATGTCTTTTCAATAGAGAGTTCTGTACGCTGAAAAGCGGAGAAGCACTGCACAACTGTTTCAGCCTTATTGAGAGTCATTATCAGTGAACAGTTCATGAATCTCCAGGGCGCCTCGAACTCCGGGCTCGTAGATGGCCATTTGGCTACGAGTGGCTGATCGACCTGTGATTTACCCTCAAATGGTGCATACGCAGGTCTAGATCTCTAGTGAGTATGGCTAGTTTCGGCACTGCACGCGTAGTCGAGAAATGCTGGTCACTTTGGCTCACATACTAGGCCCATTTTGTAAACTCGACACCTAGGCTGGCATTCGTTGGATGACCTTCTACAGTTGGATGAAGAACTTGATGTTCTTTAGGTGTATGTGGTGTATATGTATAATGATTAATAATTTACGTAGGTGCATATTATATCCACAGATTTACCAGTAACAGTCAGAGTTTGTTGGGGGTGGCATGCCTACACTGATTAAAATGTCTGAATGCTATTTGGTCCAGATGGTTTTTAATAATGAGAACAGGTCTAGAAAAAATGTTACAATACGTTCTGCGCTAAAGCTCGCCCTTGAATGGACTGCCGATCATTTCGGTGATCTCGCTGTATCTGGCTAATGTAGTTGATCGTGCTAGTTTTCAGTTGCCGGTAGAGGTTCGTTAGTGCACTCAAAAGTATAATCTGTATTGTTAGAAACGTCTCAGAAAAACCTGACCGAAATTTGCTTGTTAGTTTCCCAACAGTTCCTCCGCGGGCGTTGCAAAAGGGTGTTCGGCTAGGCGCGCCTCCTCAGTGTGAATTACAAACCCTTCATAGAATGACTGATGGTGTTCAGTTATGCCATCGCATGCACTTTTAACTTGAAACCTTGAATCTTTCACCGGTGCCGGTGAAGTGCCGACCTTAGTTTCAATCTTTCATATATATTATTACATCTTTTTCCCTTATTCGTACTCTCAGGGACCATCCATTCACTGACTCGCTAGGCTTCTTAAATAACATGGTCGTTTGATTATCCACTTGACCCAGTTGTATTTTCTTATTTGTTCCTCAACTATTTTCTTTGTTTCGAATGTACGAAACAGCGTAACCTACGGCGTTTTGAAGGCCACACTTAGTACTGTGTTGCTCTGGTCAGAGGTAGAGAATTTTCGAAGCTATCTTTCTCATCCTTCCACTCACGAGGATCAGTGGTGACAGTTACTTCTGCGCTAATTCCGAGAAACGAAGTAAAGACGATTCGGTCCTGAACAAGAAGCATGGCAATTGAGGTGTACCGGAGGAAACAAGTGGCTGATACTTTTGTGTAGTACATCGGTAAATCACATGAACATATGTAGAAAATATGTAGACAACCTGTCCAGTGCATGTAATGGAAGACAATATACTGAGCACTCCTGGATTAGTTCATACAGAAGGGGAGGCCCAGTTCAACTTATGGCTGGGTTGATTATTATTTCGTCACTGTAACCCACATGTAAGCACAGACGAACATACCGACATACATCAGTAGGTGAAACGTTTGTGTACCGCCCAGGAGTCAATCATTCAATTTGCGGTGAACAACCTTGAAGAACTGGGTCAGTAGCATTCCTCTTCAAAGAAGAGGAATCGATGGTTCTTCACCCTTTCTGATAGGACTTTTTGATAAAAATCGGAGATTCGGAACCAGCCATACTTCCAGGGACTTATTCCTCGAGAAAGAATAACGGTGCTGGACCATTTCGGTGATTTTGCGACGGGGTTCATAACACAAAACCATTCTGTCAAAGAGGGCTAAAGTGTGCGTTCTGGAAGCAGTCTGTAGTAGGGCTCAGTCACATCAACCATTTCCAGCTCGCTGTATTTGTAGAGTACTACACTGTGTTGAATGAAGCACGCTTTCTGATTCGAAAAATTCGCACACTGGCAGTGAAGCGTTCGTATGAAAATCGATGACGCTACCAATGGACGGTAACATTAGTGATCATGACGATTTTTTGCATTCCTGTATTGCTTCGTGTTTGTGAGAAGTCCTTTCATCAGTTTTCTATAGCTCTATTAACAACACCGTCTGGTATATTTGAACAAATTCTGCCACGAATGGTAATGACTGTGATCAACATAGACCCTGAAAAATATGCGCTCTTCTCCCAGTTCTCAGTCGCTCTCTTGCTGAATACCCAGTCTGACTTTAACCCTTGTGCTCCTTCCATCTTTTGTAGTAGATGGAGTTAGGTAGAATTCATGTGGCCAAATGACCTATTTAAAGTCTGTTTATCTGTTGCACGCGAACTATTTGCCCAAACCGTATCATAACTAACTACATGCAGTTGATGTTACCTATAGCATAATGCGGATGTTGACTAAAGGTATAACCTAGAATTTAAACTAAGACACCGGCCGATCCCAAGGGAATTAACTCTAATGGCACTAACCAGCACCAGAGGAAATGTGGTGGAAATACACTAAGTGTTCTACGTTTTGTTGCCTTCACTTGTCTCATAAGGCAGTTTTTTAAATATCACATTGCGCTTCGCTGTGTTGTAGCCGTTGGCCATTGCACTAAAGGGTTGCGCATCAAACTCAGTCATCTCCCGTTTTATAGGAGATTTCCATAAAACTTGTTTTCATCGCAATTCCCACTATACCGTCTGCCCCCAGTTACTGAACCTTAGTGACCCAGATCGAAGTTACCAGGCCCTCCACATTGCATGTTTTAATGTTCTTTCATTGCTGACGTAGGGTGTCAGCATAAACGACCTAAAGCTGTCACTTTGTGGAGATCCGGATTGTGTGCTGCAATGATCCTGCAGGTTATACTGGCTGGAATTCGGTTCCTAAAGGTTCAACCATGCCAGAAAAGCCAACGGGGAGCAGCCCGACGAAGAACAGCGAGTCCGCGTACTGCGAGTAATCGTATTACGAGGCGGTCTGGAAGTAAAGTCGCACTGTCCTCTGTGATAACAGTGTGAAGGCAGTACGGTGTTTCCCCCAGGCGACCAGCATGTCCATATTTATGGAAGCAGCGATGCTGCCTTCCCCCGAGGAAGGACGGGTTAGGAAACGTCGGTCCTAAAAACCGCACACTCAAATCGCCCAACGGTTGACCATGACCACCGGCGCATTATTCAATACAGTCGAAATACTTTTAAAATCAAAGAATCTGGTGCAGTTCAAAAGGCACCTGCTGTGCCCAGCTGCACTGGGAGTGAAACAGTAAAACCTTACTCCCTGCGTCCCCGGGCCAGGCCGGCCCCCTACAGCCAGGTTGTTCAGACTATTGAGTCATTGGCTCCTGGAAGGGTACCCCAAGAAAACCCTAACAACCACTGCCTGCCGGTCCAGAGTCTTGAGTCACAGGCTAGGAGCAGGGTCCCCGAACAAAACCCTACATCCTCCCACTGCCTTGTGGGTCAGACTTTTGAGTCAGGGGCTAGGGGCGAGGTCCCCGAACAAAACCCTACATCCTCCCACTGCCTTGTGGGTCAGACTTTTGAGTCAAAGGCTCAAGGTGAGGTACCTCAACCAAACCCCCTTCTTCGGCCTGGGTTACCAGGAAGTATCATTTGCCCTTGCAGCTCTTCGCTCACCGGCCTTCTCCCACACTCTATCCCCACCCACCGTACAATTCAGTGCAATCTACCCATCTGCCAGTCCCCTAGCCACTGCCAAGAGAAATAAACCAAAAGAACCACTTACTAACTTCAAAAGATCTGATCCAAGTTGCAGCTTTTAATGTCCACACTCTTTCAAATTGGACAACAGGCATCCCTTGCTGAAACCTTGCTTACCCTCTCTGTCGATGTATGTTGTGCTTCCGAAACATACATACAAGACCCCACTTCGGTCGTGCACCTAAAGCTGCTTGGGACGCGCTCAGATGTTCCACATTTCACTCTTCGAGTATCTAGGGATCCTGACGCAAAGGCTCGTGGTATCTGCGGTGTGGGAGTTGCACCCAGCCCCAGGGCTGAAAGCGCCTTACTGGACTGGATCCCAGTAAACAGTCGTCTTTGTGCTGTGCCGGTGTCTGGCTCAATCAAGATTAACACAGGTCGATGCGCTAAACGGTGTTTATTTGTCGTACCAGCATACGCTCCAACAGACTGCAGTTCTGAGACTGAGAAGGACGAGTTTTATCAAGATTTGACACGACTCCTTCGGCCAGCAAGAACGACGGATATAGTAATCTTGGTGGGTGATATGAATTCACAATTTGGACCACTAAGTCCGGAAGGAGCAAAGTTAGGTGGTAGATTTGGAGTCGATACTGAACGTACGGATAACGGGGAGCGACATCTTCAGTTGTGTGCAGACCACCGTCTGTTCCTGGCCAGTACGAACCTCCAACACAAACGAGTTACTTGGAGGCCACCTACTACAAGTCAGTCATGGACTCATTTGGACCACGTGGCTATCAGTTACCAATGGACAGCATCAGTTAAGGATTGTCGTTCCTTCTGGGGTACGCAACTTGACTCTGATCACGCCACCGTGCAGGCCCGGTCGGTGCTTCGCTTTTCTTCAGCATTACGCGTTACAAAGGAGAACAGCTCCGTTCATGAACTTCGACAAGGTTCAGTAGCTGAAGATTATCGGGCTGATCTGGCTAGAAAGCTACCGGAAACGCAAAGTCAGACGGATGACGAAGATGGCTTGGAGACTGAATGGTAGCGAGTTAAAGAAGCAATGCTCTTGGCTTCAGAACCGCTTGTCCAGGCCATCCGACTTGACTAAATGAACACTGGATATCATCGAGATCAGTGGATCTTATTGCTGCCAGACAGGTCATACCAGAAACTAGAGACTATGATGGCGCATGCAGATCCCTCAAACACCGGATATCATCATCATCATCGGCAGCATGACATCAGTGTTCAACACCGATGTTCTGATGCCGTACAACCATGATTTATTTGAAAAACTTATTGTGAAGAAAAGAATAAAGGTGGACGGGGAAAGGACCTTGGGTTAGCTTACTACAATCATTCCGAGGTGCCTACACCTCGATAATACTACTACTATTAATAATAATAATACATAATCACCGGATAATCAGGAGCTCGAAGAATGACAGACAACGCTGGTGGATTTCGAAGGCCCAGGAGATGGAAAAGACTTTCGCTGCAGGCAACAGCCACACCCTGTTTAAACTGATCTGATCAACCAGTCAAAAGAAAGTAGATGTCAGTGAAACAATATGTGAAAAAGACGGAATGACAATCCATTCCCTCACTCGTTGTCTTGAGCGGTGGGATGAGTACTTCAAAGAACAGTTCAGCTGGTCTCCTTCAACACAACCACTGGAAGCCAGCGGGTCCGAATGGAACATCGACACCAACTCGCCATCAGCAACCGAAATCCAGCGTGAGATGTCAATCACCAAGTGCGGTAGGGCACCTGGCCCGGATGGTCTGCACCCCGCGCTTTTCAAAGAAAAGGTAGACAGTTTGACAACCATACTGCAGAACAACTGGAACGAAAACGGAATACCAACCGAATGGAGCTTCTCGACAGACATCCGTTGTCAAAAAGGGCACAAGAACGTTATGTGAAAACCATCGTGATATCAGCCTGGTATCCGTCTCATCTAAGGTACTCTGGCATTATTTTACGAGGTTGGTGGGGGAGACAGATTCGTGAGATGCAAGTTGAGTTTCACCCTGGCCAAGGATGCATCGACCATGTCTTTACCTTGAGATAAACTATTGAACAGCGCTACTCCATCATAAGTCCCACGTTGGTCGTTTTTCTTGATTTGAAAGCTGCTTTTGATTCTGTCGATTGTGAGAAACTTTGGCGGTGTCTGGTGATCAAAGGTGTTGCTTACAAATTTATATCCCTTATGAGGGCACTGTATGCGAACTCCTGTGGGCGCGCACGAGTATACGGGAAGCTTTTGCTTGAGTTCACCACGTCCACTAGTGCAAGACAAGGCTGCCCTCCATCGCCTTTTCTCTTCAACATTGTAATCGATGTGCTGAAACCTCGGGAATCGAAATTCTCGGGGGACGTTCGCTCACAGACACTGAGTATGCGAACGATGTTGCTCTCCTTGGTTCAGATTCTTCAAAAATGAAAACCATCTTAAATGACCTAAATAACTGTCGCACGGTTCGGCATGCGCTTCACACCTGCAAAGTTTACACTGCCAGAGTTTACACTGTGGCAGTGCGATCCATACTGCTTTATGGATCAGAAAGGTGGCCTCTACGCGCAGGAGACATACGAAAGATGTCAGTGTTTGACCATCGGTGTCTCCGAAGCATTGGTCAGGCCTGGTGGGAACATCGGATTAGCAATGCCAGATGGTCTTAGGAAGAAGGAACTCTCCCGCGATAGACGAGTTACTCATGCTTCATAGGTTATGCTGGTTAGGACACGTCCTCCGCATGCCAGAAGACCGTCTGTCTCGCAGAGCTATTTTCGCCCAGCCTTGTGTTGAGTGGAAGCGACCGAGAGGTGGACAGTGTGTGTCCTGGCAATGAAGTATGAAAACACTCGCCAGTAAACTGAGTCGGGTCGACAACTGCCGCCTCCCTGGATGGAGACCCCGGGACTCAACTCACCACTGGTAGAAATGGCCCAATCGCGCAGTCAGTGGCGCTCATGCATCAAAGCTATCGCCTTCAATGCGTAGCTACCCAATTCCCGAACTAACTGAACATGCCATGGCTTCCAAGGTTTGGCTGTACGTCCCAAAATATCCCGTTCTCCGGTGATCAAAACTGCAGCTGGAACCAATGTGCCTATGGTGTATGGTTTACAGCTGATAACTGAACTGGAACTGAAATATCGATCGGTATAATTTCGGTGCTTTGTTTAAGTTTTTGCGTGCTCCAACTGTAAGGGTGCGGTCAAAACTTTGCAAGTACATTATTACAAAGAGAAACTACAGCAGGGAACTTAGGTGTACTAATCGCCAGCACCCTGTAAATAAAACGAATGTAGTAGCTGACTAATCCACGTAAGTGTATTGCGATACTTGCGTTCATTGTAACTTTTGATTGCCTTGATATCTGCTATGTGGCACATTATAACTGCCTGCATGAACACGAAAGCAGAAACTGAATGTTTTGGCGTAGACTTAGTCTCAGTGAGAACCGTTCAACTGCATTTACTCGCTCACTCTATGGAAATGTGTAATTTAAAAACGCTTGCATATGTAGTCGTGACAACTACTAACAACACCAGTGTTCTTTGTTTTTCGACTGATTAGCTTGCTTCATCCTGAGTACGCGCACTGAGGGCTTTCGGTACTCCTCACTGCTTGCTTCGGTTTCGTCACTTTAGTTCGTATCACCAGTTCATTTCGATAGATAATTCAAACCTTAAATCCACCGACTGTTTACCAAACCTCTCTGAAACGATGACTACCCAATCAGTCCCAAACTTTTTCCAATTGATTTTCAAACCTTAATTCACTTTCGGGGGTTCTTGTTCGCTTTAAAAAAGTTTGCTCTGATCATTGACGCTGCTGCCCACGATATTGCACACCCAGGTGTCACCAATCAGTATCTCGTAAAAATTTCAAGTGTGAAACCTTTTAGCTAGCTTCAGCGTGATCTCTCAGATTTTACGTCTAGCTTGTTTTTGAAGCGCTTTTACTGTTGCGTAGAGGTAAAGATGTTTGTTACTCTATATGGAGAGGGTAATTTTAAGACGCAACGATCACTATGAAATGACGCCACATTCCGGCGACCTTTTGTAGTTTACAGTAAATGTCTACTGCAGGCTTTAGAAGTGACGCTTCATGTGAAGATGTTTTTGCGCTTAGCAGGTACTGAAAATGTAAAAAATAGACTGTGCCAAAGGCGGGTGGGCTTTCCAGGATCAGTATTTTATAACGAACCCAGCTGTACCAAAATGCCATCATGATTAGTGATAATAAGATTAGTAGTAATGGTCGATTGGCATCCGAGACGGATTTGCCGGTCAACAACGGTTGACTTCTAGACGCCTGTGCACAGTAGGTGAACCATGGGTTGTTTGTGCGGGGCAGAATGTGGTGTTAGCCCCTGATGCAGATGCAAATTCAAGGTAATAAAACCTGTGGGCGAACACACAACAGCCTGTTGAGAGACATCAGGTAGCCTAGGAGTAATGACGTAACAGTGGGCACCAGCACCGAGGAGCTTGCTTAACCTACAGTTCATCAGATTTTAGCGAAAAACCGTGCGTCTCCAATGCTTTATGTAGATGCCCGTTACCGCGCCATTTAGGTGAGAATAGATAGCCAAGTGGTAAACCAGTAGACGGATGGCCACCGAGAAGGTCAGCTCGCAGTAAGGCACTAATATAGGTGGGTGTTGATGAGTGATCGGAGTTTTGCCGTTGGTATACGTTGATTAGAAGCTTTATAAACCTACCTGGGTAGTTCTGTGATGCATTCATGGTGGTTTATGGTAAGCTGCTGCCTGACAAATCCGATTATCCTCAGGTATAAGCACCTGCAAGTACGGACAGATTTAGCTGGCCGTGGTTGTACTTAGTTACTTTGCTCAACACTGCACGGACGTTTCTAATGATACACTTTCGTTCGAGAACTGAGATGCGCTGTGCCTCAAAGTTCCCCATGGTCCTGCAGACGGCAGTTCACCACTCCCCTGTATAAAGTGTCAGACTCTCCCAAGAGTTGAAACTAAGGTTATAGTTTTTCAAACTTATCTGATGAATGAAAGAAAAACTAATAGTATCCATAATAATTAAGTTAAATGGGTAGTAGCATGCATAAAAGAGCGAGTAGAAGATACCACAAGTGGCAAGGAGTTGTGGCCGTGGAGAAAGAACAAAACCCGATTTTTAGGTTGGGGTGAAGAAGACCGTCGCTCGAATTTGAAACAGTGCTTGAAGTAATAAAGGATGGAGTGCAATGCAAACGATGACTTGGAAACACCGAAGGATATACAAATGCCCTGGTCAGCTTTGATTTTGCCTCCGATCACTTCTGAAACTTAATTCACATGAGCCTCTGACGTTGCATTTACGGATGTTCATTCAGATGTTAGTTCAAGTTACCTGAGCTTTATCCTTGATAGCCAAGTCAATCTCGTTTAGCAAGCTTACGTTAAAGGCTTTGTTCGGCTCATAATCTTCGACCCGTCAGATCGTTGCAATGGGGTCAGCTGGTAGCGCAGTCCTCATAGTTTCCCGTAAACCTCGATGTAGGTAGGTGAAGTAGAGGAAATGACAGACAGCGCTGCTTCATGAGATATAGAGCCAAATATCGACACGTGTGACCACATAATGTGGATCCCGTGATTGAAAGATGAGCGGCGCTATATCCCGTTTGATTGCTAGTTAATCACACTGCTGATCAGCCGCTTGTGGCCGAACGGTTAAGAGTTTAAACTTGTCGCTGGTTTGAGGCTTTCTGGAGTTTCGTGAGATGCGCACTGCTGATGATCTCCGTCTTTTACGTAATGTTTCTTTGTTGAGAATTAATTACCTCCCACAAGACAAACACGGATTTCGGGTTCCGCTTGGCTCTATATCTCATGAAGCAGCGCTGTCTGTCATTTCCTCTACTTCACCTACCTACATCGAGGTTTACGGGAAACTATGAGGACTGCGCTACCAGCTGACCCCATTGCAACGATCTGACGGGTCGAAGATTATGAGCCGAACAAAGCCTTTAACGTAAGCTTGCTAAACGAGATTGACTTGGCTATCAAGGATAAAGCTCAGGTAACTTGAACTAACATCTGAATGAACATCCGTAAATGCAACGTCAGAGGCTCATGTGAATTAAGTTTCAGAAGTGATCGGAGGCAAAATCAAAGTTGACCAGGGCATTTGTATATCCTTCGGTGTTTCCAAGTCATCGTTTGCATTGCATTCCATCCTTTATTACTTCAAGCACTGTTTCAAATTCGAGCGACGGTCTTCTTCACCCCAACCTAAAAATCGGGTTTTGTTCTTTCTCCACGGCCACAACTCCTTGCCACTTGTGGTATCTTCTACTCGCTCTTTTATGCCTGCTACTACCCATTTAACTTAATTATTGTGGATACTATTAGTTTTTCTTTCATTCATCAGATAAGTTTGAAAAACTATAACCTTAGTTTCAACGTTTCATGCAGATTCAAACAAACCGGGACAATGACGTCCTAAACAGAAATCGAACAAATTATTTCGCTCGAGCGAAAAAGCAATGAAGACGTTCTATCCGTTTCTCACGGTCTTTTGAGTTGTTCAGAAACTGTTTTTTTTCGACTGGTTTTCAGGTGTTCCCAATTGAATGAGGTAGTAATGGCGACAGTAAATCTCTTTGACTCACTGAACAACAATGTGCATATGACACTCAGTTCCTTAAATTATCTTGGTACTGCAAAGAGTCCTGACTAACAAGGGTGCCTGCCCCCGCTCCTGACAGACGTAACGAGTTGCACTTACCAGCAGAGTCCATTCTGACAGTCGTGGGCTAAATTACATCATCCGAAGATCAAGCTTTGGAACCGGAGGCTTTGGATAAAGGCTGTGGTTGCCTAGATGTATTTAGTAAGAAGATCACCGAATGCACGATACAAAAGAAAAGCTTGGATTCTGCATGATGGTTGCCCTACCAACATCAGGATAGAATACACAACATCAAATTGATACGACTATTTTGAATAAGCAGCATAGAAAATCTCAAATGTCCAGTACACAAAATGACTACGCGACCGTCGGATTTTTGACCACATCTACGCACCAATAGCCTATTGCGATTTCCATGTTTCGAAACAGCGTGCATTTGAGCACGAAGCAAGTGCACAGCCACGTGATATACAATTTCGTCCTGCATACATCAGCTCTTCTCCGAGGCGCACCCACCATTGAGGTTTAGACCGTATCCTCTGTACTGCTTGCAACTGCAATCGCTGTAGGGTATGTCCTATGCCATAGCGTTGGTTACTGATCACTATATACTCTGGAGTTATTCATGAGAAGTCAAAGGTTGAGCTGCGTCCATTATAGCAAACAGAATTCGGTCATGCCGATGCGTTTACGTGTAAGTAGCTGGTGAAAGGTAATTTCTCCACTGATCCAAAAATTCGTTCGCCCTTGAGAACCGTAAACCGTTTTCCCACTGAATAAGGGACAACCTGCACTTGAAATGGATCAGTGAGTTGAGCCGTACAAGGCAGAATAGGGTTCCGCTGTCAGCCCCCCACTGTGGGAGCTCCAGTGTTGCTGTAACGAAGCACCTCCCGGGGATCACATGAGAGTCTAGGACCACGAATGACTTAAAGTGCGTTGTTTATAATCAAACATAAGACTCCTCAAACGTTCAGGGATTTGCATTTCGACCAACTTACCGCAGAGGCTTATCATGAAACGCTGAGGCACATGCACGAAAAATGCCGAAAAATATGTATTGAGTAGAAACCTAAGCTGGTCCGACTATCCAGTGTAGGTCAACAGGATGGAAGATTATACTGTACAGGGTTTTCAAGTTTGTGACGTGGGGTGGGGGATGAAACAGTATGCAGTGTTTTATCGTCCAAGGAACACCGGGAAATTTCCAAGAAGGACGAACTGAAAACTTGATGCCCGCAAAGGGCAGGCACTTGGCTTGAGGAAAACGGTGTAACTGGGTTGAGAATGCGACAGTGCCTTATTAGGCAGAACCGGCGGATGGAATGCTAGAATATCGAGATCGAATTCGGCAACTATATCCCGACAGTCGCCATCAACTGGGATTGCACAGTTCTGTGAGGATCCCGTGAAGTCGACACCGTATACTCGAGAATGTCGGACGCTGGGTCCGCTGAGAGTCCCAGCATGATAGCATAAGATTGTACACGGTGGCCGGACAACTGATCGGACAGGATAGTCGGCCACCATTTTCCAAGAAAGTGATAACCTAGACAGGCAGATGCGCAAACGAAATAACAAGATGAAACACAACGTACAAGCAATGAGCATAGTGAAAACTGATCAGGAAAGCCTATCCAGTACTGGGTTTACAGTAAACTTTCGGCAAACTTCTGACAGATAAGCAACGGAAAACTCAAGGATGCTAACCTCCCTGGAATCAAGATCAATGCACCGGAGGGTTGACCCATACTATGTACAAAACCATACGCAATTTGTTCCAGTAAATTTGTCCGAAACATACCGTTTGCTTAACCAGATCAAACGCAGTATCAACTAGGACCTGACGAGACGATTATTAGTGGCAATCTAAGGTTGCCAGCACAAAGCAGGAGTAGATATGTCTGTGTAAATTGAGACTAATAGTAAAGGGCGAACATGAGAGGATTTGATGAAAAATAGCTGTAGAACCCGGGATCGCTGAGTGGACACAACTTTGCCTATTTAGGACAGAAGTGTAAGACAAACTGTAAAAACATGCACATCAGGCAATGGGTGAAACTCTGAAGCCTGTACATGAGAGACGGTTAAATTGGAACTTCATTTAGACATCAAGAGAAAAGATCCTTTCAATTCCATAATCTGGGGTTTGTTACATATCAATAAACCCGCTGACACAATCGAAAGGAAGAAAGCAATGCGGCTTACGAAGTTAACTTCATGAAATAATCTCCTTATACAAGACTTCGAGAAGCGGAAACAATCCCAGTCGTGCTAAAGACCCGCTTGAAAGTCGGAGAGATAGATATATAAATGGAAACAGTTAACATCACTGCCATATACAGTCATACGATCATAACCGAGAGGCAATTGTTAGGGGGAGAGTCGTTAAAGTTTGCGAAATTTTCAAACATATGTTACAGATGACTATTGTTGTGTTCACTGAGCCTGATAATTTGGTTGCAAACATTTCGTTGCCAACCAAGCTGACATCATCAGTGCATGGGGTTGTAGGCATTGAACAATGTTTTGTTTGTGCCTATACGTCTTGGTTAACCAAGAGACGTGACCTGTGATTACGACTAGCCGTTGGGACGCTCGGCCCCGCTTGTTGTATGGTTGGCCAACTCCATAACCGGTCGGCGCCTGGATGACTTTCGAGTCTGATCTCTCCCAGATGACCGTTTACCCGCGGATTTCACGATTACCATTGTTGTCACCTGATCCGTCCGTCTGATGGTCGGTTTCCTTCAGGCCGTCCGATTAAGCTGATATTTTGCTTGTATGCCGAGTATTTCAAAAGAATGGATGGACACCCGCGAAATTTCGTCAGGGAAGGCATGAAGATAAGGAGACTCAGAGACATGAGCAGATAAACAAACGGTTCGTCCTACAGTACATCGGAAACACAGATGCACTAACAGAACCATCACTGCAATCACGAGCAATCGATAAATTGAGGAAGTTGACTTCAGGACCGAAGCAGAAGATGGAACAGAATACCGGGAGAAATGTTAGTTATTAATATACTGGGAAAAGAAGACATGAACTGTCTACGCGGATGAAAGAACACAATACAGCAATCAGAGGGCACAATAACCCCTGGTTTCAATAGACACAAATCAAGGACGCAAATTCAATTTAGAAACGTAGAGGATTTGACAGACGGAAACACACGACAAGCAAGAGAATGCAGAGAAGAATGATACTCGACGAAGAACTCAACCAACCGGCATATAAGAATTGAACAAATCTAAGTACCACTAGAAGCAGAAGATCAGCACCTTAATCGGACAACGCAAAGGGGACTGACGTTGAGATGGACAACTCAGATGACAACAACGGTAGTCGTGGGACCCACAGGTTAAGGGTTACTTGCGGTGAGTCGGAGGGGTCAGACTCAAAGATCATCCGGATGTTAACTAGTTAGGGAGTTAGCCAACCGTTCAACAAATGGGGCCGAGCATCTAAACGAACAATCGTAGTCACAGTTTACCCTCTGTTGGGTGAAAAAGCACAAGCACAAGCCCATTGCTCAACGCCTACAAACTGACGCACTGCTTACTGCACATTGATATGTTCTATGTTCTCTATTCCATTCACTAGAATACTTGGCAATTCCAACTCCCCGGCCATTGATGGTTGTGGTGCGAGTCCTCCGCCTCCCCTCGAAACTTTCACGCTTTTCCACACCGATCTTGTGTCCAGTCTATAGTGGACGGCTCGCCATTGTCGGATCCCTAACCAGCACCTGATGTTCATCTGCGTTTTGGGGTAGTTTGTTTATTCTTCACCTGCGCTCAACAATTCTGGTGTGTAGCTACCCAGCCGTTCGTTCAGTACTTGCATTGTGTGCTACTGGTTGGTCAACCTATTCTGTGGATGGCTTTCTTAACCGACTACGCACTGACGAAATGATGGCAGCACGTGTTGCCCTAGGATGGGCTGACGGATAACTTAAAATTGCACGTTTCTGACAAGCGGTGGTATTTAGTTTTCTACTATTGTTGCGCGTCATACAGGCCAGCGAGAGTCATGAGTTCGAAGTGGATTCAATGTTTTGAGATACTGGTAGTACTGGTATACCGTCTCATATTTGATCACAGCGAACAAGACGTCTACCTAACGTCAAAGAGCTCTCGATTGATGCCCGAATCCAGCTAAAATACATGTTCAAAGTCTTCCATACAGATGTTAATCAAAGCAACAGAATCTCGTCTTTGAAAGTAAGCGGCAGTCAAAGCATTGGCCGAGATTCACGCATATTTTTGTGCCTCCAATGACCTCATCTACGGAAAATTGCGACCGATATTTTATTGTTGCCAGCCAGTAAAAACCACTTTGCTACTTCTACAGCGTCGCCTCAGGTACATTCGTACGCACTGAGTTAATATCGAAACTAATCCGTACTCTGAACCTGGAACGTAACAGCGCAGTTTTGCTCCGTATTCCGAATTTATTTCGCTGGTTCTCGCCAGACGCGTACTACAGGCTTCAATAATAAATACAAATAGAACGAGAAAGTACCATGGCAACGGTTCATTCGGCAGTCTACCTCCGTGGTACCAATAAAACGAAAAGCTTCTGCTAACACATATTCGGGTTCCGTTTGCGAGCAGCAGCAACTTCAGCGATTTCGAAAACTGTTGTTTGCCGTGTTGAACATCAAATGCAGTCGTTAGGTAGATGCGATGCTTGCTCTCAATCAAATGATGAGCAGCTGACAGGGCCAGTGGCGTGAGATGTGATCCTGTTAGATATGAGTGTTCTGTTGGTACATCTGTTTGGGTCAGCGGTCTTTGTACTCTCAACGACTCGTGCTTACCCATCCTCAGACGTAGTTGCCATTCTGTGCTGTTTAGGTAGTTGGCAGGACAATACCTGCATTTCACCAGCTTCGTGCCAACGCAACAGAGGCGTCGCTTAATAGAAAAGGTTGAAGACTGAGGTGAACAAACTTGCAGTGATGACATAATTCTAGCAGAACTCAATAGTCCTAGACAATCTCGGTTCACGCGCTTATTCCGAGGTATGCACTAAGAAACCCAGTGTGAAGACACCCAAGCTGGAGTATGGTAGCGCTGTCTCCGAACTTGACATTCTCATTAATCTACCGATCAAAAGGGAAGACGTAACCGAGGTAATATAACGTCTTCCGAAAGAACATGATGCAAGGGACTTGTAACGTAGCCAGGACAGTCTCTGATCACAAGACAAACTGCGTTCCAGAGCCACAAGTCAAAGTTCCATAACCACCGTTCGCCAAATCCAGCATCATCAGTCGAGTCACGTGGGTTCACGGCCATCTACCTAGGCAGACCGGAACGGCGACCACGTTTGGGGACAGGGGAGCACGTGTCGTGGAGAATACAAAGATAACTGAACTAATCGGGTGCACCGATACAGCACAGAAGTCAAAGAGGGTCACATCCGTCATCTGATTGAGAACAAGCATCGTACCAAGCATCCACCAAACGGATGTATTGATGTCGTGTTAAACACAGTAAACATCAGAGTTGATGAGGTCAGGGCTATTCACAAACAGAAGCCGAATCCGTGTAAGCGGGAACAGCTTTCCGTTTTGCTGGCATTACCGTGATAAACTAGTGAGCGCGTCTTTCCCATTGAAATTTTTTTAAAGATTTATTTGTTATTGAGGTCCGCAGTACGCGCCTGAGGAGACACAACAAAATAAATCCAGAATATCGAGGAAAACTGCGGTGTTGTGTTCCATCTTCAAGTTCGTTACGGGAAAAGACCGCTTTGCAACCCGACCTACCTCTCGTCCGAGGGAAAACCAGCTACTTTTGGTGAATTCATACGAATTTCTAACGTACATGAACGACTTGGTATTAGGATGCCTCCAAGTCCGGATCTCCAATACCTACAAACCATAACCTTGGTCTTATTTAATGTTAACTTAATCGTATGGCTGTTAACCTGTCGGTAAGGTATGACCTACAGCTAGTCGCCTTAATTCATAAGAACGGCGGCCTCAGCCCTATCTGCTAGTCGCAATCTTATTAGCCTTTTGCAAATTTAACGTCCTCCGCTCTGTCAACGCAATATTCGGAGTTCCTAATTGTTGAGACTTCGGGATCGCGACCAACATTGAGGAGAATTTTTGAAACTCAGATTCGACAACAGAATTCATTTTTCTGACCCTATAAATTTTTTTAACAGGCAGCACTTCCGTACTTAGTGGTCTGCTCCATAAATTTGCTACACTGCAATGACTAGTTCGTAACCATCATGTAATGTCATGCTCGGAGCATCTATCGATGCAAACCGGGTGTTCCTTCCAAATCTTTTACGTGCTTGGCTAACTTCCTACCAGCTGAGATCACTTCATACGGACCCAGTTAAAGGGACAGGATAATCTTCACCTCCTACGGTCTACCGTGATACTGAAAGCTAAATATGCTTAATATTAAGAGGAATATGTTACATTCGCTCACTAAACTGAGCTGGTTTTGGTTCTTTTTTTATATTGACTGCATCTCCAGTCGGTCGTAAACACAACGGTACTGGACTTGCCTCGATTATTTTGTCTTTCGGATTAATTCACTATGTCCCACCAGTAACACGGTCCCGCCTTGATCCCTCTAGTTCTTGGAAGGCAGCATACGGAAAGCAACAACTTCGCCCTTAATTGAGTTAATATGAAGCAACCAAACAACACAGTAGTCTGGTGTACGCAACCACTGATACCTACTGATGTATTCTTTGACGAAAGAATTGAAGCAAACTAACAGCATTGATGCGGGCTCTTGATGTTCGTGTACCGACTTAATCAGATACATTTCCATCGGATCTCATGCAATAACCGTAGTATATGCAATCCTACACGAACTCATGGGGGTGATGGGCATATTCACCGACGCATGGCAATGCGCTTTATGGGCGCAAAGCGCACGTCAAAGGAGGGTATAACCATGGTTAATTTACCAAATGACACCTATGTTTCGTGTTCGTCTCAAAAGACCTGGACGACATCGTCGGCACACTACAAGCGAGGATTTAAACACCAGGATTATCGGGACCCTCCAGGGTAAAAATATGCGGATATACTGACCGGATCATGTTCGAAAACCTCCAGGACACCCATCTTTAAGCAAACGTAGTCAAAAGAATCGGTCGATGGGCGCAATCGAACGTGCAGGAACCCTGATACTGTGGATCATCTGCATATGTGATCAATGCAAACTTTAACCGCTTGAAAAATCGCGTCGCTCAATAGTCAAAGTTTCGTGCGTCGCCATGGAACGACGCAGAATCAGTGAGGGCGGAACCATAATTCAGACTGACACTTATGGTTGCCATATTCACTAGCAGCACAGATCCTGAATATAGACTTACCGGTTGTCCGGGAACGTCGGTGCTAAACAGATGGACGCGAATAAATCGGGCTGGCACTGACTGAACTATTCACCGTTGTGCTCGAACAGAACGAACAGAAGGTACTCGGGGCTACAAGCT
Organism: Opisthorchis felineus; assembly: GCA_004794785.1. Lineage (NCBI taxonomy): Eukaryota > Metazoa > Platyhelminthes > Trematoda > Opisthorchiida > Opisthorchiidae > Opisthorchis > Opisthorchis felineus. Next base: position 176,954 of record SJOL01005810.1, on the reverse strand, counting down.
CGGTGACGCCTGAGTACGATGTGCACTCAAATACTTCTAAATTTGGAAGGACCTCCGTATTCGGACCAGGTTGAAGGTAGTAGTTAGTCAACTGATTTGTTGCTCAAAGTATTCTGCCCAACGTTTCTCTTTGTTGGATATCAGTGAGCCAATCAGCCACAAGTAGGTGGTCAGAGGCACGTTTGACGTGCACTTACAAACGTCATTATGCTACTCATCTGAACAGAAGAGATCATCATTTCATTTGCTGCCCGGTGACGACTTCCTATAGAAAAACCATAGGAATCGATTGGATTTCCCTTTACCACTCATGATATGTGAGTAATAGGAATACTTTACAGTTAACATTTAATGGCCTCATGCAGCAGAGCTGGCTAAGTCTGCGTACACTGAAAGACCAAGAAACAGTGAACATCAGGTTTATCTTTATTAAGAAACAAGTAACGTACACCTTTCGAATCACGAGGGCAACTCTGTAGGTTTCCTGATAAGAGTTGAGCAAGGTACACTGACGGTACGGGTAGCTAAGCTAGCGATGTTAGCTTGTGTTGGGGTGGAACGGACCACCCGGGGGAGGGGGCGGACGCATCGGGTCAAGTGTTATGGGCCTGCATGTATCTTGAACTGATAATTAAGCTTTGGCACTCCTAACTGGTATGAAAGAGGAAGACGATGTCAAGCAAAAAAAAGTCACTCACTTGTTCGTGACTTAAGTCTGGATACGGCTCGGAAGCGTAGGTGAACAATTCCCACAGGAATACGCCAAATGACCAAACGTCTGTGTCCACCTGGAATAAGCCTTCCAATATTGACTCAAGGGGGAGCCACTTGACCGGCAAATACACGCCTTGAACGGCAACGTAGTCGACCCCAGGCTGTACTGGGCGACACATGGAGAAGTCAGCAAGTTTGACGACCATCTTGTTTCCTACCAAAAAGCTTCTAGTGGCGACATCTCTAAAGAAGAAAAAAATGTTAGGAAGTAACTGGGACCAAGAACGAATTCCGTACAAATGCATAGCAAAATTCAACAACCTAGGCTCTCGGCGATGAATAGGGGTAGTCACGTTCTACGCTGCACACGTGGACCAAAAATAAATGTTTGTATTGCGTCCAAACATTGTGGGAAAGCCAGCTTGGTTCAGTATTCTCTGAAGCAAATAAATGACTGACGATCGCAACCAAAGATGAAGTAACAGCTAACAGCGATGAAAGGCAGAGGGAGGTTCGTTGCAGCCACGAGAGTCACGGCACAAAATATGACAAGGAAAAAGGCATACCTGTGAACATAATAATTATCACTCAGGTAGACCATTGCGTCGCACGCATCCAACGCCATTTCCAAAAGGTTCAGGGACGTCAGTTTAATCGGAGGCAGCCAGGTCTGTTTGTGCATGGAACGCAGATCTGCTGAAGTCGGGCGAGTCATCTCACCCCGAGTATGAGTACGGGAGATGACCTCACCATTCATAGCACTCAAAAGAGTCGGGGTCATATGTTGCGGAAAGATCCGACTGTCACCGTTGGACTGTTCGTAGTGTTTAAGAAAAGTGGTCAAATCTCCAAAAGGCATATATTCCAGGAGCAACGAAAGCGGTTTCAAAGGAAGACAAACACCTAGAAATAAAGTCAGAAGGCAAAATCACTAGCTGAAGGACACTCGTCCGCAATATCCATATGGGTTGCACGAGAGTAACAAGTAGGAGAGTTCGAGCTGCAAGGTAAACAGTAACCAGAACGGCCATACTTTTTGAACCCAAATGCTTCTGATGAAAACCAAGCTTTTAGGTACACAAATAAAATGCCTTAAAATATGTTGAGAGCAAAAATGTCGTCAAAATGTTTGTAGCCTTATAAATAATGTGCGTCTGGAGTTCTATGTGAAAATGTTTTTCAGCATAGCCTGATGGGTGTTGGGAACCTTCATGGGCATCCTGTCAAGGGGGTCGTGTACTGAATGCCAAGTCGCAGTAGCTAAATTAGTTCAAGGACACAAATCAACACAAACTGCAGTGTCTTCCTCATAAGATATACATCCCAAATCCTTCACCGAGAACATTACACTCAAAGATATCGTCATTGAAACGGTACCAACATCGCGTTTAACGCGGGAGCACACTTAGGGGAAGTATGTAAAGGTAAGTGCTAGCTGTTTGCAAGGTAGGTATCCCATGGGCCCTTCCCGTACTTGTTTTGGACATCTGTGAAAAAATCCTCTGAAGTGAATTCGTTCGCGCTCTTGCTGTCAGCTGTCGCTCATAGTTTAAAATCACTGTTTGTGATAAGCCAACGGTATCTTTTACCCTTATTATTAAGCCATGAGCTCGAGATAGCTCAGTGCTTCAGACGCGGACTTACTGACCAGAGGGTTGCGGTATGAACCGGACGCCAGCATCTCGACTACTGCCGTCTAGGCTTGAGCAACATAGCATTACCTCAGCCCTCGCGCATCCACGGGGTGGCATGGGAGCTGGGAACTGAAAGGATGAACGAATATTCAGCTGCTTTCACAAAAGCAATTTATCCTAGAAGTATAGTGGACAATTCTGTTGGCATCAGTTTGAATTTCCAATCAACGATCCCATGTACGAATTAATTGTAAGCGTAAAGACCATTCGACAACAGGACAAAAAGTGGTGAAAAGCGAAGCGTTGGAAACGAATCAAATCGAAGTGCAGACAATTAAGGGAATATAAGAATATGGCTGCTTTGTGGACCGATCACACGAAGGTCCCAAACATCGACTTGGCGCACTAGTGGCCTCTCACACTTTTAAGCTTCATGTGTTAGTTACGACACTCAGTCAGATCTTTGATAATTCTAAACTATATCATAGCCCGTCAATCTGTAGTTCTCATCCACCTCAATTCACATAAAACAGAGCCCGTCCAAAAGGACGGACTTCGAACAGGGGTGACCAAACCAGTACAATTGGTGCAGTTGTAACCCCGTTTCGGTGTATACCTGCCATGCTACCTGAAGGCAGCACAAGGACTGAGTTACTACCAGGTTTCCTAAGCCTATATAGGAGCAATCGAAGTACCCGGGTTGGTTTCGAACCACGGACCTCCCGGTTTATGCCTTAACCAGTGAGGTACCTAGAGCAGTGGTGCAGTTGTTCATCAGCCATCCATTAGGAGCCAAATTAAATACTAGTTCACCAGCGGAAATACGGTGTTCCCACAACATTTATGTACTGCTTCCTAAATATTCCCAATCAGAAATGAATCATTGTCTTCAAAATTTTTACAAAAGTGATCGGGTCTAATAGGCACACAACACTAACCACATTGTGGCATCCCAACGTGTATGTCAACGTTAATGTTTTAGTCTATATCGTGGTGATGTAAAGACCGGCTTCCCGAAATTCGGCTCGTTGGGAACGAAATGTATCATAGGGGAGGTAATCTAGTGGAGAAATCCAACCACACACGAGACGGTCCCACGACCCAGTTTATAGATAATAGTGAACATATCATTGTTCTCGATATGACACTACTCATAAGGTTGAACACCAACCCTATGAGTAACTCTATATGGGGAAAATGCGTCGACGTCTTGAACACCGACCGAATGAAACATGAAGGCATCTTGGTGCAGCATATTCACTTGAACAATATCATAATTGAAAGACCCAACCGAGTCTCCAGTTAACACCACCTTAAGTTACAAACAAGGGCTTATTACTAAAAAGACATGTTCCTGAAATAAGTTAGTTAACGAGCAACTACAGTGAAACACGACAAATAAATTCATACACGAATGTCAAAAAAAAGATCGACCAAGTGTTCATATGGATATGCTAAAGAATTACACGTAAAAGACAGCCACTTCCTTCAACACGTATTCTGTGTTCAAAGGACACATCGGTATGCACACATCCCCTTTCCCACGAGGTACTTATGCATTTCGTTAATTACAGAGAGGAATGTGTGGAAACTGAAACAGCTGTTGTGTCAGTTTGGAGTGTTGCAGATAAATCGCGAGATAAAAAGCGTCCAAAAACAAGCAAATTATTCTACCATAACCACAAAGTAGTTATGAGTTCTAGTAAGTAAATCGAAGAATCTATGCAAACCAAAGGTAACTGTTGGATCGATTTAAAGTTTTGTACATGTGTCACCTGATAACTAAAAAGAAATCTGGGTTTTTGCAGACAGCTGATCCTGAAAGATCGTACATCGTATGTGGTCACAGTAGACTTGATATACTAGACTCGCACAATTCAATCCACTATTCGATCCCCAATCCTGAATTCAGGGTTCTGGTTTGATTTGGAAATGGTTACTTATTCGTACACTTCGTACTGAATTTTAAATCTGGTGTCGCGCTATTTGCGACGGCACCTTCAAAGACTGAATCCCCGGGACATTAATTTATGTGTTAGGCACTGAGGATTGCTCGGTACGATCCGAAACATGAAGCATGGAGCGAGAAAATCTCTTCTCTTGCAGAAGCTCACCTGTTCCACCAGCCCGAGGGCAGAAAGAAGCTACTACTTCATCAAATGTATCACATCATTTAAAAAACTCTCAGACCACGGCTTGAGTTGAGTCGGTTGAATGAAAGACAGGTACAGAATCCGATGGCCAATTAAACTGTTGTTGAAAATATTCTGCCCATAAATCTGTACACTGGCTTTTTTTTAAATTGGCCTTCCAAGTCTCTGATTAACTCACCAACAAACAGTGTCCTAGACTTTGTTTTGCGGATTAACTGGAGCAGCGTCCGAGAATTAGCCATCGCACCGGCGTTCTCCATTTCCTGAGCTTGCTGGTTCCATCGCGCGTCACCTTCCACAAACAAACTTCATTAACTTCACTAATGAAGAGCGCCAAGCCGAAATACGGATTGGTCCCGAAGGGATACGATGGCTTTCATGAAAAAGTGGCAGTGCCCGTCCTCGTTCAGCTGTAGCAACTTTTCGGTGCCTAACTGCCATGCCACCTGAAGGAAGCATGAAGACTGGGATACTGCCAGGTTGCCCAAGCCTAGACAGGGGAAGTCGAGAGGCAGAGGTCGGACCTCCCGGTCAGTAAATTCGCGCTCTAACCACTGAGCCATCTCGCCCGTTCTGAGACCCAATCGCTAGTATGTGTGCACTCAGAAACAACACATGTCAAGTTTGCAGCGTCAAGTATAGGGGTTGCTATTTCTATGTATCCCGACAACACAACTTTTAAAGAAACATCTAACAGGTTTTTCTGAATTCATCGAAAAGTAAGCTTTTCCATGGTTAAAGGGGAGGTTTGCCCATCGAAGTATAAATTAAGCTGGTGTAACATCATCAACTGTAACAACTGCGTGCTTGTCGTACAGTGGTTCTAGCTTCAACAGTTTCGTTCACCGATGATTTGGGGAGATGGGGTAGGTAACTGCGCATTGGAGGCGATAGCTGATATAATTGATGCGTAAATACAGCGTTGTCAGTGGACGTTTAATTGGGGAGATTGGGAGGGGAGCTATTCATTGAAGGCAACAACTTGGATCCATGAGCGCCATTTCACGCGCGACTGGGCCATGTCTGACAATGTCTCTAACCATGGATGTGTACCATCTCAGGGTCCCCATTCAGGGAGACGGCAATGACCAGCGCAACTGAGATTGCTGATAATGTCTTCCATACTTCGCGGCCAAGTCACTGTTTGATCTCCGTTGGCTCCTTCCTACCCGTCGCGTGTTTGTATGAAAAGAGCCCTCCGAGGATCCGGTCGACTGGCATACGGTGCACGTAGCCAAGCCAGCATAACTTATGGAGTGTGATCAGTTCATTTATTGTGGGCGAATTAAATCTTTGGAAAACCATTCGACGTACTGATCTGGTGTTCCCTCCATACTTTGGCAATGCTCCGAAGACATTGATGCTCAAACACTGAAAGTCTTTTGACGTCTTCAGCGCACGGCGGCCAGGCTTCCAACCCGTATAATAATATGGAGCGCACGGCAGCATTGTAAACTCCACCGTTGACGGATAAGCTGATGTCACGCCTACGCCACAGGTGATGCAGGTTCACAAAAGCTGCTCTGGCCATCCCTATCCGGATGGAAATATCATTTTCTACGAGACCACCGGGACTGATATAGATGTCCAGGTAGAAAAATTTGCCCACCACCTCAATCGGCTTATCCGCAAACGTGAGGTTAGGGTTCGAACCCACCGAGTCTTGCAGTAGCACTTTAGACTTTGCAGGTATGAAGCGCATGCGAAACCCTGAGACAGAATTGTTTAGATTATTTAATACTGTTTGCATTACCACGGAGTAATATCCAAGAAGAGCCATGTCGTCTGTGTACCCGATTTCTGTCAGCGGATGCCCTGGGAGCACTTCGACCCCACAGACATCGGAGGCTGGGAGTAAGTCTAACAAAATCGTATCAAAGACGAGGTTGAAGAGAGAAGGAGGAAGAGGACAGCCTTGCCTGACCACTTGATGTTGTGAACTCAGGCGAGAGCTTCCTGTAGACTTTCAAACGTCCGTGTGAGCTGGCGTACAGCGCCTTAAGGAGAGGAGAGAATTTATGGGGGATACCTTTGCTCCACAGACACTGCCATTGTGCCAGACGGTCCACAGAGACAAAGGCAGCAAGGAAGGCAATCAATTTTGGCGCTACAAACAATGTCGCTGTTCTAGAATCTGTCGGATGGTGAAGAAATGATCGAGGCATCCTCTTTCAGGACGGAACCCGGCTTGGTTTTCACAGACCTGTTTCTCCTTGTGTTGAGTCAACCTTTTAAAGATTAGACAAGGGAGCACCTTTGATGCCACAGCTACCTGGCTGATGCCACAGTGGTTTCCACACAGCATCCGCGTACTCTTTTTGAAGATATGAATCGACATGAGTCGACATGCCCCATTCTGTTCTCTCCATATTGCACCAATGAGCTTTGTTGGATAAGTCACCAAGGATTTTTCGCCTGATTTGAACAGGGCTGGATACAGACTGTCCAGTCCTCTTGCCTTTACATGTTTCAGTACGGATATTTCAGACTTCATTTCTTCTTCTGACGGGTGATTAAGGTTTACATTCCATTCGTCCGTATGCACTATCTCCACAGGCCAGCCAGGTGGCTGATGCTCCAGGCCTCGGGAGCTGAGAACCATTTCATTCCCGGCGCTGCCAGCTGTGACGGCTGAAGTTCGCAGGCGATAGCGTATAGATGGCGAGGATGAGGTAAGCCTAATTATTGTACTGGATATTGTAATCGGGCTTCAGAAATGCGGCAAACGTTTATCGATAAAGTAAAAAGAACGCGGACAAGAGCAGCTTTCTGGCCAGCCTGCACAGGGGTTAGGACATTAAAAGATGCAGCGAAAGCCGGCGAACGAGATGTGATTAATGAGGGCGGAGCGGTAGATGTGAGTGATTGTTCATTTCCATGGGTGTCTGCCTGAAGTGCATACAACTGGAAGAGTGAATGGTATTGGAGATGAGTTGAGAATAATGAAGAAAGATGGGAGGCGCCAGCAGTAGCATGTTTTCGTTTATCACCCCAACTGTATGCAGCAAATAAGGCAACCCGGCTGCCGTCATCACGCGATGGACAATGTGGCATGAAGGTACATTTGTCTGAGCAACCCCTGGTTGTACTTGGGCCTAGATATTGGCAGGACATCCAAACCTAGAAAGGGGGACGATCAACCAAAAACATGACTATGAAGCAGCGGTGGTTGGTGTACGACCACTACAGTAGTCTAATTTTGAGGGATAGGTTGCAGATAGGTTCCAGATCCTCACCTGGGGGGCCAATAAACTGTTTGTCAAACCTCTTTCCACTGGCCAACCTTGTAGGAGGCTCTGTGGATACCGAATGGGTATCCTCCAATATATCCTCAGTAGGCTACTGAGGTGCACAACATGATAAGGTCCAGTCTCCTCGCCATCAATCCTAAAAAGTGCTTGTTTTGTATCCAGCTGAGTACTTACACTATGTTGTGAGTGATAATGGATTTGGGTCATTTGTCGGCCATCTTGCTCCACGTTCAAAAGCTCCATCACCTAAGTACATTCATGAGCTTCGCTCAATTAGTGGTGCCCTGCAGTATTATTCACTATTTGTGGAAAAGTGCACGCAAAAGGCAAACAGTTTGAATTACTTTCTAAGTCCTTGCAGAGGATAGATTGTCATAAGCCTTTCTTCAAACGTATACTGAATTTCTTGCGAACAGGTACTGTTCGACGACCATTTCAGCTGAAGTTGCATTCCGCCCTCATCGGTGATGCTCCGTCAACGAGTATGGGTGCTGTATTGGGGCTTTGCCAAACACAATGGGAGGCTTTGGCGGTCTACTAGGCTGTCAAAAGACTGCACAAGTATTTCTTTGAAGCTTGTAACTCAGCTACACCAGGAAGCATAACAGTTCATCAAAGATCCTAGAAAGTCATTCGAGGGATCTTCTGCCACTAAGGTTCCATGCCAGAACGTATGCTTATTAAACTCAAAGTTGGGCCGCAGGGCAAACCAGACCACCTAGTCCGTCACTCCTCCTCACTTCATGAGCGTGCTAACGATAGGGATATTATCTTCTGTTACAGCCTTTACCGGTGAACCGCTCTGAATTAATATATACTACTGATTGCTGTCTTGGTTGTGTGCTGAATGCCCTTCAGGAGGGGTGGGAGTCCAAACACAAAACGACGCTTTAAAAGCCAATCTACCCAACGCGATGAATTACCTGGCAAAATAGTGTCGTAGCGACAGCGTGGTGATCCTTCCTACCTCAAGCAACACCGCGTAAGAAAACTTATAGAGTGGTCAACTTCATTAGCAAGCCTGGTGGCATAACACTGAACCTAGTATCTGCAGAAACAGGACGAGCGGCGGTCAGTATCAGCAAGAATCCCAGTAAAAGTCGTCACACGGATTCCCTTGCCCTTTTCAACCGAAACCCGGCCAAGAAGCTATGCACCTACGTTGTGGTCCAGTCTTGAACCAGCACTATGCACTGGTATGTAGTGACCATTCTAAACGGTCTGTCTTTATTGAAAAGAATGTACCTGTAGAATGCTCCACGGTCACGAAGGATTGCCGACAGTCTTTGCACTTGACACCGGGCCACATTCCATGGGTAAAGCTCCGGATGACTGGCTCAGTGGCATTCGATGCAAATACCTTTACACTGCTCCCCAATAACCCTTCTCCAATGGACAAGCTGAGAATTAGGTGAAAACGTTATGCAGTTCTATTTACCACTCACGCCTGCAACTTCCAAGAGCTGGAAGGAAGTACTGACAATTTACAATACAGGAATGATCTTCAAGGGGCGACGGGTAGAAGCCCCTCGAGACTAACATAGGGAATTTGTTTACGTTCCAACGTGCGGTGTTCAAATTCTACTGAAGTAACTTGCTATGGAGAAAATGAGTCATGACCATCGACTGAGATTGTGCTAAAAACATTGGCGAGCGCGTGCTGTGCACAAGGGAACTGGATGATTATCGTTTAACACGTTTCAAGTTGACCGGGTACATTTTAAGGACAGAGGTCAGACCGCTCTGCATTCTGTTGTGTATTAACATCCTAATGTTTCCGTAGCCAAACACAAGCAAACTAGGATTTGAACGGCTGCCAACAAAACCGCGAACTGACTACAGAAACCTTTGGCGAGTGCAGTGACTGTTAATAACTCTGTACCTTGTGTACTTTGCATGTTTTTTAATAGTACACTTGAGATAGTTCATTGCTTAAGACATGAACTTGTTGACTGGAAAATGCGCCGTTCGAACCCCACCCGAGCATCTCGACTGGTCGGTCCTGTCTAGGCTTGGACAACCTGGCAGTATCCGGGCCTTTGCTGTTATTTCGGGTGGCACCGTAGATAGGCACCTAAAAGTCATTTTATTTTTATTATTGGACTTGAGGTAGTAGGTCTGCACAGTCCAATAAAATATTCGGTATTCATTTACGGATGCGAGTTTGATAATAGCTGCGTATTCGTACAATTCCTACCGAATATGATATTTTTTACTAAAATTTCCGCCATAAGACATTTTGCTAATTTGAAGACCGGTAACTTCGGTTCATACATGTTGTTTTAATTAGCCTCTGACTTGGAATGTTTGGCTACTGCACTCTATTAGCAGGAAAGCAGGACCCGAGCAGGCCTTTACGGTACATTGGAGCGCATTAAAGGTCACTATATGTCGAAAGCGAGCTGAAGTGTACAGACTTACAGTCCTAGGAAATGAGGAGGGGCACCAAGTGACAGGAGTACTGTACGAAGTTAGTAGGCTTCACGTCAGAGGCATGTTCCACGAAAAACCTCAGGAGTACTATAGTTAGGTGGGAATCTGAAGACGTTCCACTACAGCTAATTCCTATTAGGACCAATAAGCTCGTTGGCAAACGAACAAAAGTTGACACTCAACTGGCAGATACTCAGTAGGATGTTGGAGACTAGAAAGGTTCGAGTTGAGTTCGTTCAGCTGTAACACCCTTTCGGTGCCTAGCTGCCATGCCACCTGAAGGAATCACGAGGGCTGGGATATTACCAGGTTGCTCAAGCCTAGACAGGAGAAGTCGAGATGCAGGGGTCGGGTTCGAACCACGGACCTTCTGGTCAGTAAATTCGCCCTCTAACCACTGAGCCATCTCGCCCCCTGGAAAAGTCCGGATAATGATAAACGTTCTTTTTTAAAAAAAACGTTTCTCTTTAAAGTTCAACCAAAGCAAGATTGGCGGGAGAAAGTGACAAGAAAACATTTAAGTGAACTCATGTGTGGGTGAAACCAAGTTAAGAAGGAAGAATTTTCAGTGAGTAACATAAACGTGTCGTAGAAATCGGGCCAAAAGGATCCGTAACTAAATCGGTCTGCCAGCTCTAAGTACACTGTCGCTCAACCATGAAGCTATCACTCCGAAAGATCAACTAAAAGTCGTCATTTCTGACAGGAAACTGGCAAAAAACGTAATTGGTCGAAAATTGTTTACTCTGTATGATATACCTATCAATGGTAGGCAAGCAACGGTTGTTGCCAGTGTTCTATTGCTGTCCATGATCGTTTGGTACGACAGTAAACACATACGAACGGGATTTTCAAGCAGTTGAAAAAATGAAAACGGTCGCTGTTAGACCCCCGCTGGATCCAATGAGAACAAATATTTGCACCTGAACAAGTGAAACGTAAACCAGAACAATCGGCCATCACACCTGCTGCACTTCGATTTCTTCCACTGTATAAAAGACGCACTATGGAGGAGGTGTGACTAGATCAACTACGAGGGCTACATGGTACCTAGGAAATCTGGATGTGATTGGACGTAATAAGGTGCTAACCACAGGCGGCAGGAGAGTTGGCCACCTGGTTGTGAGCCGAATAAGCGATGCAACCCACCGCTTGGTTATTTCTGGGAAAGATCTTGACGGGCAGGTGGCTCTTCATCCCCCCGATCCGATACAAACCTCAATGTAATAGATACACATGGTCTATTCTGAGGATTGGGGGTCAATTTTACTACAGCGGATTCACATATGACGACGATGCACAGATAAATTACAAAATAATTTTCAACGAAGCGTCCAAAGCCCCAATGAGAAACAGGACAACATCGAAAGAGCAAGTGCAACGCAGGAATGAAAAACAACTCACCTAAAAGCTGGACTATATTTTTATGTGAAAGTTCAATGAGGACTTCGGCTTCTCGTAAGAAGTTTGCCTCGGTCTCTAGACTTGCATCATTTGCTAGCATCTTGATAACAACCAATGGGTTCTGCGCGAACTCCTCAGATGTAGAATCTTGAAATTAGAAGACAGGCACTAGGAGTATCACGCTAAAAACACGAAGTTTGCATAGACACTATATACGTGGCTGCAACAAGTTGGAACAACATCGAGTAGTGGTATAGTTGAGCCGAGGTAGAAAATTTTTCATGTAGTTCTATACAGGGCTTAATTAGCTACTTAACTAGGCGAACTTAAGTAGTTCTCATAGAGAGCATCTTCTGTATGAGAATCTACTCAGGTTTGGAACAACGGAATAAGGTGGTGAGGAAAAGAATAAGTCAGTGAAATCGAGACAATGACACAACTAGATCACTGCTGTCGAGATGGTTCATATTAGTGATTTGCAGTTGGGAACTGGCAGAGCTATGCAATGAGAAAGATGGCCTGAGTGGGAGAACCCTACTAATTGTATGAGTGGGAACAAACTGTGAGGCATCAAGAGCTAGTCTACTGTGGGCAAACAATTTTTTTGATAATTCCTCTTCTGATTAGTATTTCTGGTTAAACGTTTCTATGCAATCCTGGTAATGACTGGGGTCTACGGTGGTCAAATGCTGATAATTATACACTTTCTGCATGCAAAGACCACGTCTTTGAGAGCGGATGCCACGTCGGCCCCATAGAAGGCCCATAAAACATTCCGTTCTTCTGGGCTCGACTTATCATTTGCGGAAGCACCTCAGAAGCTACGAAGAGGAGAAAATGACTACACCAAAGAATTACACTTATCTAAAAGCTCCTCGCTTTGAGGCCATTGAAGGAGGCCATGCGACAAAGCGCAACAGAACTGCATATTAAGGCATACATATGCTGTTTGAATTATTCGAAGCCAGTAGCTGTTATCCGCTAGTTTACTTGGTCACCGATGCATCTTACGCTGTGATAAAAGGATTGAATAATGTGCCGAACACCTACTCAAATCTTGGACTCAAACGGTCATACGATTCAAGCAAACCGCGTGATATATTGATGGTCCAAAGCTTGGGTTCAGCAGGTCAGGGTACCACAAACGGGGAGTGTAGCTGGGTTGGCGGGTCCAGAGCTCCAGAGCTATGGTGCGAAACCAACAATCGATTTAGCTGGAAATAGACATTGAACAGTCTTGTGCGATTGCATGTAGTAATTCGGATCCCATCTTGATGTGAGTATACCTGCTAATTCAATGGCAAGGACTAGGCCGTTTTTTAATTTTCAGTACATTGATTGATCGTCTAATATAGTGCTAGTTATCTGTACATTAGTATAAATGTATCGGAACAATTCGTTGCCTGTGATCCAACTTCTACGTACTCAAATCGTATTTGCTTGCTACTGCTAACCCGTAAAGTATGCTCATGAGGTGAGATTTTTTGAAGTGAGAACCAATAAAAAATAACAATCGCTACCTGCAGATCCCTGGTCAGCATTATCTCTGTCAGAGGCCACACCAAGCCCCAGTTGCTCTGCAGAAGTCACACTCAGCAAGCGATGTCGGCGCACCAGATTGTGTAAGTTTGGTGCATTCGCCAGGATAATCCAGCCAAAAGCCCGCTTGGCTAAGCGCTGAAGTTCGACCAGTTTGTTTCGTGGATAACATACTTGTTTCAACCTGAGCACCAAAATAAGAAGAGAAACGCTTACGCATAAGTAACCCAAAGTAAGCAAAGCCTCCATTGAAGATCACCGAGAAGGGATGCAAGACAGAAACCTGGGAAAGAAGTATGGAGCTCCTCAAAGTAGTTTGCGCCGTCCCAAAGTAGATAAGTCGCTCAGCGTTAAAGGAATGAAAGTTCACTGGGTTGGTGACATCAGTTGGCATGCCCCATATTGTAAGATTCAAAATAACTCGTAGCAAAACTGCAACAGTCATTAGATTGCAAACAAACAGATTATTATTGTGAACTAAGAGTAACAGCGTGAAATATCGAGTGTGTGCTTTTTTCCGTATCCAAAGTTATGAACATTGTTGTTCAGTTGAAACAGTTTAACAATCACACAAGCAAGAAATGCGCAGTTCTAGGCCATTAATCACAACATTCTGCGGTACTGTGTGAACAGGAAAAACACCACCTACCGCGTCGATAGTATATGGAACAACGTCAGTTCATATCAAAAGTGTGGTCTAATTGGGTTAGCAAAAAAAACCCATAAAACCCTCCAATGAATCACACCAAAGGAGTGGGAACTTATCTATTAAGATATGATACAATGGTTTCATGAAAAGGGCCACTCAAAACAGAACGATCAATGCAGAGGGGATGGTCCTCACCGTGAAGCGTCTTCTTCATGGCCGAAGGAGTCTAAGAATAAAGTTCCCCTCGTGTCGCACAAATAAAAGTCAACCTGTCATCTGCAGAAAAGTACTTGCTGATGAGATCAAGCTGTCCGGTGACCCGTTCAGGAACTCTGACCAAAAAGCAAAATGTGTAGTAAAGACTGGTAGGCTTCACCTACTGGACTGTTCCCAGAGTCAAGGACTTGGTGGTCCTAAGAAAACGTTCAGCTGTAACACCCTTGCAGTGTCTAGCTGCCATTCCACCCGGAGGAAGCACGAGGGCCTATATACTGCCAGTCTGCCAAAGCCTAGAGACAGGAGCAGTCGAAATGCAGGGGTTGGGTTCGAATCACAGATCCTCCGGTCAGAAAGTTCGCGCCTCAACCACTAAGCCATCTATCGAGCCACCTTGGTAAAGTGTGGTGGTGGTTGGGGAGAATGAGTCCTAGCCATAGTCTACGAAAAGCAGAGCCACCCTATCTAGCATATCAGCGTACTTATTCTGTTTGGAGTGCAATGCGGAGGAAACCGAGTAAGTCAAACTTGCCATCGTGGTGCAATATCAATAAATTACGTCTCCTTGGGGTTGAAACTGCGCAGTACAAAACTGGGAATCAAACAGTGAAGGACTCACTTTGGGTGCAACAAGTGTGTCATGGAGGCCATGTTGAAAAGTTTCTCCAGCGTCACATTCCATCCTAGGTCGGCCGGACCAGAAGTGATTACACGCAGGGAGGATTCTGTTAGGGAATATCCGGGGTCCTGTCCACCACAAGTGAGTGGAATAAGCTCAGCGCTTGTGCACAATTGTGACTGGTTCGAGCGAGGATCGGAAGCCGGACCAGCTGCCTCTACTGCAGCCAGCCTCGTCTGGCATGCGTTACATAAATTACACGAAAGCTGTTCGACAGTACCACAGTTGACACATGGGCCCTGTGATAAAGTGGCCGTCCCAGATTGCTTACGGGATGATGAGCTCGTTGCGTTGGCAACATAGGCAACCGGTTTATGCAGCTGCAAACCTAAAGTATTTTCTTCGAACTCATCATCTTCTCCGTTTTGAAGTGGGACACCCAAGCGGCGAATCCTCGAACAAGCTTTTACGCTGTCAGCGTGATTGTTGGTCTTCCAGTCGTTGTGACGTTTGATCGTTAATATTCGCCTGAGAAGTGGACACCATCCATGACCAGGTTTGTGGGATTTGAAACGACCGTCCACTGTGGACGGCCTGGGGGAATCACATGGGTGTATGGTTTGTTCACCAGAAGGACTAACGACAACCACATCAGGATGAGGTTCAGGCCTTCTTTTGCATGTTAGACAATCGACGGTCACATACCAACAGCCTAATATACACTGAAATGGACCGCTTAAATGGCGTAATTTACGGCGTCGTTTGATCCACAGCAGCCTGTGCTGCACGTACATCTGCTCAGACAGGCTATCGGAAATTCGGTGACACATACGGGGCTGTTTGTCAGCTGTTGTTTCCATATCTGCTTGTGACTTGCCCTTTCCCGCACCAAAATCCGTAAACTCCAAAGCAGAAAGACATAGGCTCGAGCTCGATAGCGAACGGATGCCACAACGATTGGTACGCCACACAACATAGATGATCAAGATGAAGCAGAGCAAACACGTGACGAGGACACATGCAACAATGATCTGAAAATAAAAATGAGACAGTGAACAGTTTTCAATAACAAATGACAACTCATGGTTGTAGGAACTAATATAAAGTCCATATCAAGAGAATGCCTTCGTAGCACTGGAACCTTGCTTCAGCCACACATACCATTAGCGTCACATGTTTTAACGAGTGTGGTCAATTGCGTAAGTCGTTAAAGCGGGAAACTAGTACGCCCTAGTCTGACTGCGGCCACTGACAGTCGCTGGTGGAAGCGAATAAAATTCAGCACCACGAAAGTGTTGCAGATTCGGAACAGCTATTATCGGACGCAATAAATCACATAATCTCTGCTACGGAATAAGTCCCAGTCAGATAACAGGTTATGAATATCGACGGGGTGACAGTGTAACGAGCCCATGGCTGATGAAAGGTGAAAGTGAGTGACGGTATAACGAAAATATGCCACACGTTATCCTCACAAGACCCGAATATACTTCCGAAGGTGAATACCTCTTAAAAAATACGCGGTGAAGGGTAGTAGGGTTTTTCTGCGCATCGCCCTAGCTCCTATCGCCGGAAACGATCTGGCGTTAGCTTTTCAATCACCAGGCTCCTGGTTCAGACTGAGCTGTAATCGCCCTTCAAAGTATTGCAACTAACCACATGATGTAAGTTGTATTCATTTCACAGTAGGCTGAATCCGCCTTCTAGTTGACAGAACTTTTCCAGCAGGTGCAGATTCAGTCAGTGAGAGCTGACCCCAATTTTTCGGTGCATTATTATTTAACTCGCATAGGCGCGGTGTAACCAAAATGTGTCTAGGTTGGAGGGCTCACATCATATAGGTTCTAACAATCCATTTGTCGGTTAAATTTGACTGAAATGCTGGTATGTGAGACACAAACGCTTTAAAAGTTCTTCGGCGTGATCGATCTATGGTAGCTTGCCGGCTGAATACCTGAGTAAGTCATGTAGACATTACCAGCTTCTCGTTTCAGGAGTGATTCTCGGCCGCACTATCTGTGGACTGTCCTAGACGATCAAGACTACTGGTGAATTGTCAGGTTCCTCACGAGGATCGATGACTATTCAGACAAAGTACTCCATTCATCAGTAGGTAGTCCATTGTCAACAGCTGGAAATAACACCCAAAATCAACTTCTTCAGTTATACACAAGCTGATCGACGGAAGTGTGGAACCATTACCTAACAGTCGTGTACCCGAACTCCGTATGCCAACCTGACAGGTCCCAGTGAAGATGGGAGCGCTCGTGTGGCTGGGCTTTCCAAAATCTGACCACACCCTCACTGCAGTTTTCGCTCATGCTCCCACGTGGCTGAAACCAAAGGCTAAAGAAACGCACCCATCATGTGCACAATATCAATAATGGTGCATCCAAGCGGGCACAGAACACAGTCCTGACCATCATTACAGAAGTAGCCAGTCACGCGGGCCTGACCTTAATTTGACATTCCGCTCCAGGTAACGGCTGAGACCACAAGTCAAGGTGATAACCGTGTGCATGTTCAAACAGGCTAAAGGTCAGCAAGATGCAGTCCTATCGGACTGGTGCTTAGGGTGAAAAAGATACCTACTGCCCACGGTCCGGTGCGAGCACAGGCCGACAGCGCGGTGCGCTGCTTTCTCAAGTAATCTTATGTCAACTTTTCTCCAAGACGTTTATAATCAATTATCCTTGAAGTATCGCACGTATGCCAACAGTGGAGAGCAATTTTTCGTTACTCACAAGAGTGGCTGATAAAGACGAGAGGGTCCACAGTCAGAGATCAAGCAATCAATTATGGACATCAGCCTCTAAAACATGAAGCAATCAATGACGCATAAAACAGACAGAACAGAAGGTTGGCGGAAACTCGGGGATTGCGCCTGCCTGAGTCGGCCAAAAAAGGATGTGGGCTCTGTGTCTTCCGAAAATTTATGAGTAGAGCGTCCCGTCAAGAAATTGCCTTCGTACGTTATAGTGTGAATAGTGCACAACCGCTCAGCGTCATTAAGATTCGGGTAGATGAATACTAATTGGAGTCCTGAAATTTCGGAGATCATAGGAAATTTGTAGAAAACAATTCTCAAGACCAGCAGCTTTGGGGGAGGGGGGCGGGAGAGGAAGTTATCTCCAAATAAGGTTTTTGGAAACTCTTCGAGAGTCACCCACCGGTTTCACTCTTCTTGAGGCTCATCAGGTAGGCGGAGTTCCTGTCAATCTTATGATCAACTTCAGCAGCTGGCGAAACACACTCATTTGCATATTGCATTCGTGTTGAGTCCTTCGTTAACAAAAATGTTATTCGCAAACGAGTGTAGCTCATCAACTGCATACAATTCGCGTTCAGGTAGACTATACGGTTGACGAACACCCGAGGTCTGTGCCTACTTCATGAGCCCAAGGAAGGGCGAAACCGGTAGTGAGTTGAACAACAAAGCCGAATAACAAAAAGTGGGGAAGTAGCTATCGTATAAATCTTGCACTGCTGTTAGTTAATATCCGTTAATTCTGTCACAGATGAAAGTCTTCCGAAAATAAGTAGTAAATTAGAGCCACTTATGAATTTTGTGGGAGTTAATGCGTCCCAATAACCTAGCCAAATCAAAAGCGTTTGCGATTGTGACAAAACGAGTATCGCACGTATTACGAATGCGCTTAATGGTTGCTATTCCCTGCTAGCTTCTCACTTCTATGAATCTAAGGGTATCCACGAAGACTTTTAAGGGTAATCCATCACCCACCGTATCACCTAGTATCTTGTGAATGCACACAAGCAGGTGAAACGTTGCATCGATGTAAGACTATGGCTCTTTCGTAGAAATCAGAAATTCTGTCGAGGTTCTCAGTTTCATCGAACAAATAGGTCTCAGTAAGAAAATCATAAAAATAAGCGCCAATTACACACTACATTCCCACCTGTATTTGAGTTGCGCTGAGTAATGCAGTGGCAACGGCATCTGGGGCTACGGTTCCCGTATTAAGCGGACCAGAGGCATTTGTTGGTGAGCACTGAGGGATGCCAGTACAAAGCGCTACTCTCCAAGTTGGAGTGACGTCCTGAGATGTGCTCCCATTCGGTGACACTAGGGTGAGGCAGAATGGATATGGAGCCAAACCGGCTGGGTTGCGGCAAACCGACGCCGACCTGGCTTCGTCGTCCAGATTCGAGGGAAATGATTGTGGTGTAAGTGCGAATAAACCAGGCCACGTCGAACTTTTCCCGTTGTCGGGCACAGAGCGTTGACCAACAACAGCATCCCAAGCAAGGCACGCCGAATTCGTAGCAGTCCCTCGGTAGTTAAGTCCGTTACCAGCAACGCATTGTTCTGGGGAAATGGTCCAAGCAGCAAAATAGGTAGAACACAAATACAGTGGAGTGTTCGTCTTGCAGCAGACAAACAGTGAAACTGATAACTCCGAATATACATTGAACTTGTTCAAAAATGCAATGTCGAATTTCTTCCAAACGAAGCAGAGAATTTGTGAAGATTTTACCATTCGACGTGACTAGAATCCAACACCTCATACCAATGAGGGCTGTCGCTGTGGTAATTCGTTGTTGCTGAACAAATTACTATAAAACCAAGAGGCACAGTGGAACATGTTCTAAAAAAAGTCATTATTCTTATCGATGACTATACACAGGTGGTAGATACTGTCATACAACCACAAGGAAAGAAAGCCATAGTGGAAAAAGAAAGGGAAACACTGCAAACTTAGTGGAAAAAGCCCCATATCCTTAGGGGGCGATGAAATAAACTCATTTGAGCATGACGTTTGAGCGAAGATCTATCAGCGGGATCGACCTAGTATACTTCGCGAACCTTCCTTGAAACAACCCAGAAATTGAGCTAGGTAGTCCGGCTGGAAAGTGGCAGCATGATCGCCAATGGAGCCAGTTACGTGTCATGTAGTGTATGGTTCCAAAACAAATGCAAACAGAAGTATATGGACCCCGACTAAAAAGGCCCGAAAGTCTCGGCATCCAGATTAACTGCAGCTGCTTTCGTTCCGCGCATCCAGGTGATAGCATGCATTGCTCGAGTCTTTCGCCAACATGACTTGGAGAGAAAAGCAGCATCTTTGGTGGAGTGTGTGGGCCCATGTAGTATGTTTCCAAACTATCTCAATGTTATTTGTTGCACCAGAGATCCCGTTTCCTTAACAAGCGTCCGCTTACGCACAGCTTCGTTGTGAACAGGGTGCAGCCATTTCACTCCCATGCTACGAAGCTACTGGTGATCGAATATTCAAAGGCTCTTGAGGTCTTCAGGTGGGAGGGGCCACGTTTGGCAACCATATGGTAACACGTTTCTTATAGTTACCTTGTATACACTGCCCTTGAGCTTCAGTGAAAATCGTTTTTGGTACCATAAATGATACAAGTTGACACACGTTGCTTACGATTTGCTCACACGTACAGAACATTACAATTGCGGGTTATGGAGCCACCAGGATACGGAAATCGATCAACAATGTCAGGCTCCTCAGCATGAAGCTTAAAAAAGAGAATAAGGTAATTAGAAATCCTGAAGCAAGATTCTGCACCTTGAAGGTGCAGAACGCACGATGACACAAGGAACGACTTCCAACACTTGATTTTGAGTCAACTGTGCAACTTGTTGATTGTTAAATAACGCAACGATGTCATCTACATAAACCAATTCCAATAATACTATCTAAAGTACTATATCTATCTTTAGATTTCTGGTCGAGTGTACATTGCATGATCAATTGATAAAAGTGAAGGAGGGCTGCCTTAGCGAACTCCAAAAGTTGTAGGAAAATTTTTGAACACCTCGTTGTAAGCCCTAATGCGACCAGCAGTGTTATGAAAAAGGACAGAAAGTATATCGACCTATGTTACGCCATAGTAGCCTCGGTGATTCCAGTAAGAATTAGCCGTTTGTTGCATGTCAACTAGTTGATTTACAGATTTCTATTGGATTTTGCTGGTTATGGATGTGTTGTCGGACGTTGGTAGTGGTAAGATACTTGAATATGAGACCGATGAAACTAAAATGTACGGAGATCTACGGAAGGATGTATTGATCAAACCTATCCTGCGTACGAAAATCCTGAAAAATTACCCACTAAGCATTTCATCCCAGTTTCGCTGAACAACAAGATGCAATTTGTCACTCAACACACGTCCTCCTTGAATCATTAAAAGGGCAATGTTGCCTCGATTTCATGAGTAATAAAACCGATAGCACTTATTTCCAAAAGTAAGATGTTGCAACATAATAATGAGATACCCAAACTCTACTAAGCTTTTTGATGGACTGTTGACAATAACCTCAAAGTGATGGATCACAGTAAAAGTAACCGAAGCCGTATTCGAACACCATTTTGATTTCGAGAGATGCACCCACGTTAGCGGGTAAAATTATTGCACTTCAACGAAGCCAATTCCCATACAGAGCGATAGCATCCCGGAATGAGTTGCATTCAGGTCACAAATAGGTGTACTCAATAGCCTTTGATCAAGTGGAAACCTAACGGGGTCATCATTAAGCGTTAATACAGTCAAGATTCACACATTGAGCATCAGGTGCCCGTCATACAGTATCAGTGTGAAAGTCACTGGGAAGAACACTCAGGACCATGTACCACCCATAAAAATGTACCTAAGCATACGGTCCGAAACGGTGGGCAAACACAAGTCACTGACTGTGACCCTAGGAATCCCAGTACAACACCAGTCTTGGCGGAGTGAGAGAAGCACACACCCCGATATGAAATGAACATTCAATCGTCAACCAAAAAAATCAACATCAAATTCGACGGCACATACGGCTGAGATAACAACGAAAGAGCTTTCCATACCATACTTCTGCTTGCTCTCATACCACAGAGGCATTCTCTCCCATCCTAGACTACACTCACGACTATCATCGCTACTCGACGGACCCGAACGGCAATCAGTCCTGGCTTGATAAGACGTTGAAGCCGGTGCTCTCAACTTCCCGAAGACAAAGTATACCAGAAGACGGAGACTTTTTCTGAGTTCGCTTGCAACCAGCTTGTGATGAGCTCATCGAAGACCATTCTTGATCCAACATGACCGCAGTATATACACCAAAATCTCCAAAAGACACAGTTTCCACGGCCGTCTAATCACCATGATCACATCAGGCGTTTCTAACTCTCGTAGTCAGCAGGCTGTACCCGAGCTGGATACCGCGGACAAAAGCCCGAGGAAACATGCGTTCAAGGAAACACAAGGTATCAATTCGAAGGAGACGAAGCGATCAGCCCTCGCAAGTCATAAACATAATTCTATTGTGCAGTCTATCGTCCCCAAGTTGTTACCACTTCTTCCTTGTTAACGTGCGTACCTTAGGCCCGGATCGGAAGGCTGAGATCTCGAACAATCGTGTGAAATGCAGGATCACTAACCGCGTCGCGTAATACTCGGCAGTGTAAATTGCAGCTCTTGCATACGCGCTCGGTTGTACAGGGATACCGAGTCTCTCATGTCGTCTGCCGTTGTCCATGTAGCTAATTGGGGTGTCTTTCAGTAGACAGCCACGAATAGACTGCGTGATATAATTATCCAGTCTTTTGAGGGTGTTACGGTGGTCTTGCTCGAACACGAACGAATGTGCCAGCCTCGCTATTAGGTAGTTCCTCGTGAACTCCATTGATTGATGCGGTTTAACGGGACGCCCCACCTCACCGAGCAGTTAAAGCAGCTTTTGTCAGTGGCTACAGGCTCCTTTGATTCTTGAAAGTAAACGAAGCACCCAAATAAGTCACGGTATGTATTGGACCTACAGGACCCCAGCAAAGAGAAAAGGTTCGACGGAACCGAAGTTTTTGGAGGTTTCCTGTCCCCACAAATCGTCACTGCTTACGTCCTTCGGGCGTTGATGGTCGTATAGAGGATTTCTTTGCTTCGGTCATTTACGACAGTCAACCTCCGAGCGAGGTAAGACCAACGTGGTATTCCCGTAGGACTGTGCGATGTGCCGGACTAGGGATAAGAGAATTGTGGCGCGAGACCGAATCAAACGCTTTTGAGATGTGACCAAACGCCAAACTGAGGTTAGAAGCAATCGCTGAAGAGTGACACAGCGAAGCAAGATAGCTTCCAAGCAACCATCTCAATGTAGAAAGGCAAACTGAAGTGAAGGCAGTTGCAATCTACGGTTCCAGCCGTCAACAGGCATTCGATGAAATTACCGGACCAACAACACGGAAACTAAACTCAGTTGATCCGTGATGTCAGATTTGGGACCTTAGAAACTAGAGCAACCTGGCACGACATAAATGGGGTGGATAACTCCCAGATAAAAGCAGCAGGTCGAAATATCCATTGAGAGCATTGGCAATGAAACGGGTAAGCATTCTGAGCGTGATTTTGTCCAAACCTGGAGACGTATTGCACATCACGCGGATTATACGGTCCACTTCCTCCCCTGTAATTGACTCGATCAAACTGCAATCTGCTGGCAGCACTGCGCGACTTGGCGGGCTATCCACTTTTACCCAGTATTGTTCGGCGTAAAGGCAGGCTGTAGTTTCCTGTGCATAATTCATTCCACGGCTCATCGAGGACAGCACACGCTGCATCTTCCTGCTTAGTTATAAAGTCGATGTAGTTGGATCTGCGAATCTGTTTTCTGTTGGTCGGCACAAGAGGAGCTTGCTGGTGGCTGCGTTGAAAGACAGGTTCAAACGTGTGTGGAAATGTCTTGCATCCAAGGTCCGGAAGCGACGAGAATTGAACCAGTGTCCTGATGCCAGGTTGCAACCCTCGAGCAAAGACCAACGAGTGGACTGTCAAAGTTGGATTCCAAGTGTCACGGTGCAATCCACGGATTGTTTGAACTAGGAGGGCTTCAAAGGTGGACAAAGGTGACACTGCCCAACAGTTTGGTCGGAGTCACTAGATGACAATTTGTCCGGGTGTTTTTCAGTTAAGCACACGCAACATGGTTTGATACTGAAAGCCGATCGACCAGAACGAATACTGTTCTCGCGAACAGCGCAGTTTGCGAATTATGGAACAGAAATAACTTGTCGGTCAGGCGCAAGAGTGACTGTGACTCTTGTTGGGACCAAGAGGTACTAGAAGTCTTCACATAGCCGGGCTAATCTGCGTTACGCTGAGAAGGATTCGAGTGTCAGCGGTGCTTACTCAGTCCAATCTTCGTTGGAAACCGACGGGGACAACTAGCACAGAACAACTGGGTGACTACGTTTGTGCCAACACTTTCATTTGCGTTAATTAGACGGTGGGCTACCAAACCAACTTTCGACTTGCAGTAATTGTCAATTTCACAATTGAGCCTCACGAGTCTCTCCAGTGTACTGGTTGGAACAGCTGCAGGGGCGCCAGCTGGATCGCTTTCATTGACCAAAGTAACCGGTAGGTTCAAACCCAACAGGGTGGTCAGCTCCAATTGAACTTGCTGAATTCTTGGCTCCCCCAGACTGATGTCTCGTCTATCCAGTCGCAGCACGCGGGATGGTTCAGCATGCCAACTCTATTAGCACTAGCATTAATTACTATTAGCGTTTATTTTTGAACAGCATTGTCACTAACGCAAAAATGCGAGCGATAAGTGCGGAAGAATGTACAGGAGAACATCAGGAAAAAGAGGGAGAAGTTCTATTAGAAGGCGTGCCAACAATAGTTTTCCAGTAAGTCGAAATGATCTCCAACGTACGTAAGAATGTTTGGCATGGGAACAAACATGTAAAGACAAGCAACAGAACAAGGGACAAACAATGCTCAATGCCTTTCATGGCGCAGTAAGCAATAGCACAGTCATGACTCACATCACTACTACCACTAATACTATGAATAATAGTACCATGAATAATAAAAACAAGCGGAATGTTCCTTATGTGTGTGTGTGGGGGGGGGCAGGATTGAAACACAATACCGATCAGCACAGAAATAAAACAGTACCTATAGATCTGTAGTGCAAAATTAAGCTGAAGAAGCCCTTCCGAATACGTTGTGCAAGACAGTGTACAAAAAAAACATGTGGACTTGACGTGAAAACGTCTATGGCGAGACAACCAATGTAAATGACACAAGTTAAATAATGCGCTCAAACGATACTCGTCTGAGTGAGATTCAGCATACCGGATAAAAGACCGACTCTATTTAGGAAGTAAATGAAAGTGAGTGCATAGCAGCAAGATAGAGCTACAACGATGCCGATAACCAACAAATAGATCCTAACGCGGGGCAACGTTTACTGATTGGTCTATGCATTTCACTCCTGAAACAAGTGTACATCAACCTTCAAGACGGAGACCAGGGGCCACATTGTAGACATCCGCAGAGATTCGGGCCTAGTTGCGAAGCCAAATCCAGCCGGTCAATCAGGCCTAGGTCAGTGTCTTGTTGTTGACCGAAAGGATTGCTACTGCGAAGAGGGAGAGTCCACCACGGGGCGGGTCACACGATTCGGACATTTATTTTTGCCTTCTAAATTGAGCCGCGCAGAATTTGCATGGAGTTTGACGGAAGTTGCCGGCCGTGACTCAGGCGATACTTCACATGTACACGAGGCCCAACCCGAGAATAGGAATCATAAATGCAAGCACTCTCCCGTGTTGAAAAAACTTTCCGTTGTGAACTCATCCTACCACAACCAGAACGGTGGCAGACAGCGTGTAAAGAGGTAAAGGCGAAAACTAAGTACTCATTTGCACTCTTGGCTGCCACAGCATGGTGTTTAACTGAACCAATGTGTGGGGCCAGAATCACAGATACCGTTGTTGCGTGGCTCGTCCCAGCAACTGCACTATTGACGACCCGACTAAGGTTGAAACGTCTATCTACTGAGGAGAACAGCATTTTCAGATTTTCTTTAGGAGTATCATTTTAGCCAGAAGTCATTTAAGTAGATAGACTGGCTTATTTTAAGGGAGGTTTTGTGTTCAAACTATAAAGACATGCTAGTCTATATCTGCTTTATGGCACATGGACATTTTTGGTTGGACGATTTCCGGGATACCACAATGCGACCAAAACCGGTTACTCTAACGGAAACATCGTCCTACACATGTAGTTTGTCAAATAAAACGCAAATGTCTATGTGTCTGATAACCTCCAGTTGTGTGGGCCCACTTGAAATACTGTCGCTATGGACACCCCCAAAGTGATGGCTCAAGAGGACGAAGTCTCCCAAAGAAATCGAGGGGATAAGATCTATATTCGCGCCGGAAACTCGTAGAAATGTGTATTTCCCCGGTCGGTAAAACGCTCTGAAAACACGGTACAATTATCAGACAGTTGTAAATGGAAGAGTTGTCCCAGATATCACTAAAACTAAGGAGGGTCAAGAGGTTGGACGAGAGAAAGGTGTAACAGGTTACATATTTGAAAAGGTGTACACACTCACTGTGTGTGGAGAGTACGGCGGCTACCCGTAGGTGCCCTTACAAAGAGTGATCGTATGCTGAGCACTTTGTTGCTGCACCGACTGTCATCAGCTTTACAAACCATTAAATAATCAAGAGAACTGGTTACAAATTTTCCACCACTAGGATGCTATGTTAAAAGGCATGCGGTTTAGGAAGAAACTTGGAAATATCATCCACCAGAACTAAGGAGCAGGCACTCCGTAGGACTTATAGTTATAAAAAAAATCCAACTGAACTGTAAACAAGCGACCAACTGCATTAGTCAGAGAGGACTATTAATTCCCACAAGGGGCTGTAATAACGTTTATCATAAACATAATTATCTACGGAGAGCTCCTTACTTGTAGACCGATCAACAGGGTCTTCTATGGAATACCCTGTTTGTTGGAAGGATCTAGGTGTGGAGAACTGCCTGTCCAAGGGTAACTTAGTACAATCATTGAGCACGTCTATCGAAGGCGTTTGGTTACAGATTTTGATCACATTCAAATCCGAGCGTCCTTCACGAAATTGGGCCAATGAGCTTGGAAGGGATCGAAGTTGCGCCTGTGCTGCTTCCAGCAATTGGTCCCAACCGGTCACCTCGTCTTCTTGCTCACTAGAGAGTGCTCCGCGTAACAGGGGTGCTAATGCAGGTGTGTTTATTGTGGCCTCCAATGGAGCCAGACAGAATAACCCTGTCACAGCTAGGCAGTCTTGACTGAAGGTAAAGAAAATACCGGAAGGAAATGGCTAGACAGATATCGATTATCCATATTTTCAACTAACAGATAATTATGTGATCCTCCGAGAATTCCAACGTCGAAAATTTCGGCTCGTAGAAAAGATAGACAAAAGTGTCTTGCCCACGTGAAGAAGCAAACGTCAGTTGTCAGCACGAGCAAAACGTCTTGAATTTCGCCCAAGCTTCCGGTACCTACCGTTAACAAATGTCGTACAGTTTATGGCAAACTGTTCCAAATTCATTTGGTTTCGAAAACTGCAACAAAAAACTTCTGTTGAGACATAAAAAACTTTTCGGTTTCATACAGACACCATACAAGATCTACCTGCTGCACTGTATTCACTTGGGAAGAGGGTAAATTACCTGTGAAACAGGTCAGCTCGGGTTGAGAAAATTATTGCGACCGGCCTCGGATCCAATGTCTGACTGACCACATGTTTTGCCGCTTCTGTTCTTATCAGGTGACCAGTAGGAAAAACTAGTTGGAACTCGTTCTACGGATCTTTTCGATACGACAGAAAGAGTTTCTGAAAAGGGAGATTTCAACGGATTGTGCGATACAGCGTAAGGCTTTTGGTTCACATAGGGTGGTGTGCGTGCATGAGCCCCATAGCTACATCTTTTAAGGTATACAGATGGACGACTGTTAATGCTACTTCTCAACTCCATCTACTCCCTTGTCTTCAGTAGCGGCCTACAGATCTCATGGTCGATTTGAGCATCCAACATCTATTTTGTGTGCACGCTGGTTATGATGCCTTCTCTTGAACAGAATTCAAAAACTCCAGCTGTATTCATCCAATCTATCCACGCGGAACGACCGCTAAAATGATAAGCTGTTGTTCTAGTGGGACATTAATTGAGCTAAATGCATACTAACGCTATCTAAGTTGTTCTGATGAGTGAATGTCGTATTTTGCTAGTCCAGGAGGAAACCACTAAATATATCACAGTGCAGGAGAATGACCATGGCTACGAACTGATAGACACATTTTACTGGGCGCGAACTTCATGCACGTGCAGTTCACACAATAAAGTGGGCTGAGGTAAATTAAGATTTCCATTCAAAACGGTGCAAAAGTGAAATGAACTAACCGACAAACCGGGTACTCCACATAAAACTGGTTTGGGCGCTTCAGTTCCAATGGGAAATTTGCCAGACTGTGACATCGTGGATATGCAAGCGTGCAAGTCAGGCGTTTAGCCCAGTCTACACAACGCCACGAGGTGAAGGAGAGCTGCAGGTTTTCCGAAATGTTTCCATGCGGTGTTGTGGTAATTGGGTTAGGGCCGAATTGTTTGTCCAGTAGCAACTGGTCCCAGACACCAAACAGATTTGCTAACGCCATATCAGTCTGATCGGAATCATATATACGATATCGTGCGATCAAGTAAGGACTTCCGCCAAAGGATTCAGCCACATCTCTCAGGTATGACAGACAGATGGACGATCTATTCAACGTTTGTTTATAAGGTTGACAGTGAGGGCTGGAAAAACCACGGGGAAAGTACACACTACAATGAAGATTGCGAATCTGATCCCCAATAACAGGCGGATATAGGTAATAACCTAGAAAGAACGTGCACAGATACGGGGAAAAGTAGAATAGCTGAAGGGCGATTATCCTCCGTGCAGCAAAGGAGGTGAAATTATTACTAATCTGGCCTGCGTGAAGCACGAACTACCGCATTAATTTTATAGGGATCAGGCAAATTAGCCTTTATTTTAGAGCAGGCTGTTGAGGACAGCGTATTAAAAATTCCTGATTGAAGTTGTCAGGGTGCAATGACTGCGCGTTTCCAATTTCACTTATTTGCAATGGTCACTAAGGGAGGACGACACTCAAAGGCACCTCTTAGGGATGCCACGACGCAGGTAGTAATTCTGACCGCTGAGTTGAAATACTCCATTGGGGCATGCCATATGTTTATGCCCCTGGCCTCACACACACTTGTTGTTTCAAGTAACTGGTTGCATGCGACAGCGACCGCACCCGACCACACCGCCCCGATCAGCCGATGTATTTAAATCCTCCGTGACACCCAACAACAAGCGTGTGAAAACACTTCCGACGGACTGGAAGTATGATATCTGGGTTCAGCGACCATCATGGTGCTTCTGTGGAACTTCTGTCTAAATTGCCTCTAGTAGGTTGCAATCGTCCGGCTAAAGGCCAGAGGTTCAACTTCGAACAAAAGACGCGAAGAACGTTAATCACATGTCCTTAGTATAGCCCAAGTGGGGGGCGAGGTGGCTGTGGTTAGAGCGCGAATTTACTGACCGGAAGGTCCGTGGTTCGAACCCGACCTCTGCATTTCGACTTTCCCTGTCCAGGCTTGGGCAACCTGGCAGTATCCCAGCCCTCGTGCTTCCTTTGGCTGGCATCGCAGCTAGGCACCGAAAGGGTGTTACAGCTGAGCGGTTATTATAGCCCACGTATCTAGATTACAATTTCCAAAAACATCGCCTGGCACTACCGAGCATGAGAAATTGCCATTTTCGACGTTCGTAGAGCCAGCTTATCTTCGTGCAGTAGTTGGCAGCGATAGGGTCAAAGTAAACCAGTAATTTTCTGTTGAACCAGGCATTCTTATCAGTTCGTATCTTTATTCGAATGCGACTGAAAAAGTTTCCAGTTGGTGTTACTATAAAACGGAGTGATTACACAGTGCATGACTTACAAAAACATCAACTAAGTTCAGGAATGTAACCCCTGAATAAAACGACTCACCCACTGGCGACACCATCTTTCAGTACCCATTCTTTGGAACCTAAAGTTGAATGACAAAAACAGCGAATAGCGGGCTCAGCAGCTTATAACTACGTCCACCGTGCCGGTTGATCACAACAAGACTGGCAGAAAGTAATTGAATGCTTGCGTGTGTGGGACTAGGACAACGTTCAAGTTTCAAACGAGCTGTAAGACTGGTGTTAAAAACCATCGAGGTAGGTAAGTGCATGCGTCAACAAACAACCAGCAAAAAATAAAAAACGTATCGTCAGTTTACATTTCGCCAGGAGTTGGTGTGTTGGTCCCTCGAGTTGGCTTCAATCACAAGTCGCAATGTCTCCAGTGTGACGGTGAAGCCTGTCGTTCACCCAGCGAGTGTAGAACGTACGGTAAAGCAACTGAACAGCTAGAATTCAGTGGGGGGTTGATGTGTCTACCTGTGGTTGAGAGCATAGGAGAAGCATACTTACAATCGTTCAAATTGAGAGGTCCATATAGTTTCCCTTTTTTAATATCCACTGCTCTCAAGCCTCAACTACTTAACTATCGTGCTTCAACATTTCACAAGACCACTCTATCTTAGAGGACAAAAATGACATTTCCCTGTGTCAGCGTTGCATTGCCTTATCATCTAGGCCCTCACTGTGAATCATATTCTGTCAATGTGATGTCAAATTCATATCATCACACAATTATTAAGTAGAGATATTGGCATGGAGAAAAAAAAACTTCCATTTAGTTTCCGAAAATCGACGTTTGAACTGAAAGTGGTCTCAGAAAACAGTTTCAGCACCCACCACAAATCACGTATCCAAGATTCCTCACGATGACTCCAATTCAAACGTCTAACTTCGGTTATAATAAGACGCCACAAACCCTTCACTCGGCCTGGCTGATCTGACTCGTAAACATTCATTTTCTCCGGAGGCCCTTGTCCGAGGGACGATTTCCCTGGTACCGTGTCAAGATCACTGAATAATGAGAAGCCGGTTAAGGTCACGCTACTATTCAAGTTTGGTAAATCTTCAAGTGAACGAGCCCTCGTCAGTGCTTTCCTGGGGCGTTGTTCTTACGGTGATTGCCCCTGCCATGAATTTTGGGAAGCGGCGCCAGCATTCAGTGGCGACCTTGCAAACAGGATATTTGCGAGCCATTGACGGTAGCCTCATCAGGTTGGGAGGCGAGAGGCACTGAAAAATCAAAATGTTTGTGCAAGCCTAGGGAAATTAAGGTGTCAAAATGGTCGAAGTCACTTGCGTTCGTAGAAGAAGGTCCAGAAAAGAAATCGAGTTGGTAAGTGAAAAACAACTGATTAGTTTGATATACGAATTTAAAGAGCTACGAGAAAGTTAAATATTGGTAAGTGATATCCCTGTTAGTTTTTAATCAGCCACGAGTTGACCTTTGATTACTAAATTTTATTTTGAGTGATACTTTTACATCTTATCGATTTTATTCTTTCTTATGTATGTGTCCGAGTCCGATGAACCGGTACCATAAAGCTACCTTTTGGACGACCCGTGTCGTTTTAAATCATGACAGGGGGATCTTCCGGGGAAAAAAACAAAGGATCTCAAATTAAAAAAATGTGATTTACATTGAGTAACTGATTACTAG
The DNA here is from genome assembly GCA_004794785.1 of Opisthorchis felineus. Taxonomy (NCBI): domain Eukaryota; kingdom Metazoa; phylum Platyhelminthes; class Trematoda; order Opisthorchiida; family Opisthorchiidae; genus Opisthorchis; species Opisthorchis felineus. Next base: position 145,876 of record SJOL01005810.1, on the reverse strand, counting down.
TGATATGAATTCATATAGAACTTCCAACGCTTTGTCATATGAGTGACTAACGCAGTTACGGAAGTCAGCTTCTGAAGGTATAAAAACCTTTCTAACTGGACCACATCACTATTAATGTCCGATTTAAGTCTACATTCTTAAAGAATAGGTACTCCAACGTTACAGCATTCGTTACCATCTAGCAATACCAAAAGATCATCAGATTTTTCACCTTGCGAGACGTGATCGCTATGGAGCCGCCAGCCTGCACGGTACTTCCTTCCATGTCGACGAAGCTTCGGGAAAGGCATCTTAAGACCCTTCAGGGCATGATCAGAAGTCAACAGACGTGCGTTTCGCGCAGTGATACGAGGAGAAATTACAGAGATAAAACAACATATGACCCTGAAAATAGCTGACTATAACAAAATATACTGTTTGGAATACAGGAAATGGTGATTTTGCGATAAATTTATCAGTACAGCCAATGTGAAGGCCCTACATTCACAAGCACTGATATTCGACAGTGGTGCTATTGTTGACGATGAGGGTGAAAGGCGAGCAGGTGTTGCTTCCCAGTCACGCAGGCCGACGAAACAGGATTACTCGAGCTACCCCATTATAGGCCTTTAACTCAAAAGTTTGGCCCACAAGACAGTGGCAGAATGCGAGGGTTTTGTTCTAGCCCGTGACTTAACAGTCTGATCCACAATGGAACAAGTATTAGCGTTTCCACACAGTAATGGGGGACTCTCCTATCCGAAGAGTGCGGGGAGTAAGGTACGGAAGTAAACGCATTTTGAATCCGCATTAGGCCCCTATTTTCCTATTTCCATAGGCCCAATTTGCGAACTGGTTACCTCAGCAAGTGAGACAGTCTACGGTGCCCAGCTCAAGTAGAACACCATAACATGAGGCATAGAATTACGTAACACTGCCTAGGTTTATTTGGAATTGGTGTCAGTGTCGCCAACTGACTACTGAACGTTTCGCTTGACGGTACACTGCGAAACTCTGCACACCTCTGTGCGGTCTGCAAGACAGCAAAGACTTTCTTGTTAGGTTCCTATTGGCGCAGTCTGGGGATATTAATCAAGCACCCGGTGGGTTGACGAGGTACACAAACCGTTGTACAGCGGTAAGGGGCAAACTGCTCATGATAATTATCGACCAATGAGAGACAGTCACAATGGACCGAAGCAGAGGAATATAGATTTCAGCATATAGAACCTTAAAACCTGGTGGCTAATGCGTTTGATTTGACAAAACTTTTCTATCAGAAGCGAAACACTACCAATGAATGAATTTACGGATTGCTTTCCAAACTTTTCTACAGGTGACCTAGCCCTTTGAAGTGCTAGTAACCGTAACAAACTAATCGTAAGCCCGCGACTATTATCACTTTCAGCGAAGCATAGGGCAGACGATTACAAGGCACAGGTAAAATGTATTCCAATTCCAACTGGTGCACGGCTCAAAAATGACTAGCGAGGACTTACGTGGACGAATTGTGATGTATGCTTTATCGTGTTCTTCTCCCAAAAGATTTGTTACGCGGCATTCAACAACGGAATCCTCCGTGATGTTGTGTTTTGTTTCTGTTACTATCTGAAACGAAAAGGAAACGAGTTGTGGATTAATGAGCATCGAATGTAGAGTTTTTTGTACGTGGTTTTCGTTTTTTAAGTAACCTGAGTTGCGGCATTTAAAAAAGACACATCACCAGTACAACATTTCTAACATGTATCTCTACCGTTAGGAAGTAGAAGGGGGCTTGATAAATGCTGAACTGAGAAGTCCATATACACGTAGCAGGAACGAAAAGACATACTTAGGGACGGAGTCGAACCGCTGACCTCTCGCTTACCGGAAGGGTACTCTGTCAACTGAGCTAGCAGGGACGCCACTCTCCGCCAACCCAATGCACTTGAACTTCACAGCTGATTCGCCACACATCGGCCTGATGGAATACAATTTAAACCAGTACCCATTGAATGTCAGGACGATAAAAACGTCCGACCCACCGCCACACGAGGGGCACACTAATGACGCTAGCAGATATCAAGTGATATTCTATTAGGCAGAGGTGTGTTGAATCAGCGGTGCATGAGTGTGACGGAGAGCGAACGTCTTCGGTAGATCAGTTGGTAGGGTACTCGTCTGATAAACAGGAGGTCGACATATTTTTATACATTCAACTCCGAAGTAGAATCGAGAAGGCCGTAGTAAACCATACCGCTATTGAAAACTTCACTATTAGTGGTGACTGCATTCGATCAACCATTCCGATGATTCGGTAGCTCTACCCGTGTGGATTGTCAAGAAAAATGATCCAGGCTGAAATTGTTGTCCCAGAACAACGAGCATGACAGTGTCTGAACAAGTCAGTGAAACTCACCACACTCCCATGTACATAGAACATGGGTTCTCTTGCAACGAAACGCACTGAATTTATTTTAGTGTAGGAATAAGTGAACAAATGAATCGGAAGAGACAAGCCATAACACAAGAATATAAAGTAATAGTATGCACCACAGCCAAGGTATGCAATAAAGTTCAACCACTGACCGACTGAGGATAGTCGTTTCTGTTGAGCAGGTCGAACTGCATGCAATTACTTATAGTACCCAATCTTGGAAATTCGCTCGCAACTTCAGTGAAAGTTAATTAGGTAGGCGGGTAGAGAGGACAGAGGTCCCGAAACCAGAATGAATGGAATGTACCTTTATTAGTTCACAATTAGTCCTCAATTCTGTAAAAACGAAGAGGGTCAGTTTTTTGGTCCTGATTGTTTACTATTCAATCTCTACTTGAAAAAAAACATCCTGCATGCGAAAAAGTTCAACGAGTGCTTTCTATGAGTTTTTTCGTTAACTAGACAGGACTAATGGTATCTGAGAAAACGCATCAAATTCTATGCAGTAGTTTCGCGGTATCGTTCTTTTCAAGGCTCATCACGTAAGCCTGATCTCCATCAATCTTACTTCATACTCAAACACCGAATTTGACATATCTAAAGACAAAAACCCATCTGAAAATTAAGGTACTATCAAAGGAAGAATAAGCGGAATCTCCGCATTCATGATACTCAGGGACAAAGTCTAAATCCGATCGCCTAACGGCTGACCGTGACCATAGGCGAATTATTCAACATGGTCAAAAAACAAACAGACCTTGCCATAAACTTGATGCAGCTTGGATGAATCTGCCGTGCGCGTCAGCATCAGAAGCGAAACATCTATGCCTTATTTCCTGCGCCGTCGAGTTGGGCCAGCTTGCAGCAGCGGAGCAGGTAAGACTGTTGGGTCATCGGATCCGGGCAGGATACCCCAATAAAATCCTACTTCACACTAACTCCTGGGTCAGACTTTTGAGTAACAGGCTAGAGGTTGGGATCCCGAACAAGATCCTACATCCTCCTGTGGCCTTGTGGGTCAGACTTCTGAGTCAAGGCAGGGTATCATAACCAAATTCTCTTCCCAGAACTGCATAACCGGGATGCGTCAGTGCGCTTCTGGTATCAATAAGAACTGCCGATCGTGATATCTCGTGTTCCTCGCTGTACACTGAACACGTTTTTATGTGTTTGGTTGCTGTTACTTTGCTGGCTCATATCCAAAGGTATATACAAGGGTATTCTTATGTATGGCGCCTGTGATTTTTATAGCATCCATCCACTCAACAACAACAACAAAAGCAACACTACTCCTCCTGCAAGAGGAGTAGTGTTTCTCGTAAGTGGTATGCTAAAACCGACCAGGACTGGACGGTAGCCTCTTACCGGCTTTGTCAGGTTTGGAGCTTGTCAGGTAGGCTCGGTACCCGAGTTTCAACATTTTTCCCCATTCATATGTGGTTACTGTACAGCGAGAAAGGAATTCACAAACTCGATTGAGTGTCCATAGGCTTCGAAGCAAGAGGGGGCAGCAAGTTGAGCAAGTTAACAGCGCAGAAATCAGCAAAAATCTCAAACATAAACACGAGGTGGATGTATCGGTAGCTCAGCCAGATGTGGTTATGGAACCACCTTCAAACCGTTTCGTTAAGACAGTTCGTGATTTACTCTCAAGAGCTGTTCACTAATACGAGAAAAAGCCAGCTGGGTCAGCAAGTGATTTTTGAGTAACTTTATTTGACACAGGAGGATTGAGTTCGCAGGGGAACGGTGGAACATGATTAAATTTAACGCAGGAGTTAGGATGCAAAAGCGACTCAGTTACAACGTAAACCAAAAAGTCCTGTGTTAGGGCGAAATTCGGAAACATCACGTGCGAGTAGAGCTAAATTGGAACGATTGATTAGTTCGTCCAAAACCAATGTCGACAGGCGGAGCCGACAAAAAAACATTGAACAGCACTAAGGCGAAGTGTAACTAACAGGATGATCGCCCTTAGAAAATACCATTCCGCCCAAAGAAGGGTATGATGGATGGGTAAGTTAAGTAAATTCAACCGTTTTTTTTGCTTACTCCGGCGCTGCATAATGCATGACCGGACACTTGCTATAGAACCAGAGAGATACAGAAAATCGTGCGCAACTAAACAATATTTAGGGTGCATTGAAAAAAAATGCAAAATGCACTATCGAAGGTTAAATAGACTAACTAAAACAAGTCTGCTATCATAGTAGCAATCGATCAAATGAAATGTATACGAGGATTTTTCAAACCATGGATGCTAAAACAGATTGTTCACTACTGTCCATTGAGGTGGTTAGCTACAAAACATTGGTCAGCTCCAAAATAAACGCCAGTCACGCGCCTCCGGTGAAACCTAGTTGTTGTCAGGGTAGTAAACGAACAAACGTGCATGTCTTTAGCACTCCGCTGTCAAATAAAACAAAGACGGAAAAAGCATAGGAAGGAGTGGAAGTACGCTCGTTGTTAAGAAGTTGTCTGGAGATGATTGAATAAGAATTCAAGCGAAAGCAGCGGGACACTGATCGTGATCAGCACTAAACAAAAGTGCTTGAGCATGGATGTGAACCTACATGGATAGCTAAGGATTCACGCAAACCAGCCCATCGGTACCGAAAACCCAAACTACCAATCGTGTAAAATTAAACGCGACACCCGCATAGTTCAACACGTGCAGCTAGGCTGAGCATACACTTCGTGCAGGCTGGACACCCGGGGTTCTACGCACTCTACGTTTGCATACAAGCTGTAAATTGAAAAACCAAAACACTCATGCAAACAAACACACGAGTAGACAGAGAGCATGAAGGACAACGCACTCAATCACGCTCACAATTCCAACATGCCATCACGTGATGACCACCACCGGATAAAACGACACCCGCACGACCAGATCGAAGTAGTTATGAACCATTGCGCACGTAAATTTACGCACATTGAAAGAAAAACAAAGAACATCTACTGCACAAAATTAGTCAATATCACTAAAATTCATTTCCACTGCTCTGAGACTGTAAAAATTGATCGAATTTGGAGATTTTGGAGACTAATGGAAAACAACTTAAGCAAACGGGTAGAGTAACAAAAGAAGTGCAAACTAAATGGCCATATATATATATATATATATATAGTGATAAAATATAGAAAGGGACGCGAGTTGTGAATGGTGCGTGGTGGTCGGTTTTAGGATACCAGAACGGACAGAAATGAGTACCTTGCCATTGAGTATCATAAATTCGTTTCGAGGGAGTGCACCGGAAAAACTGCATGGAAAAGTGTAAATTGTTCCCCAATCCAGAGTGACGTTTTCCACACTTCGTGCCAAAAATGCAGGATCTGCGAGGGGGTCGAGGACGGACCAACAGAGAAGGGACACGAGGTGAAGGAAAATAATTAATTCAGAAAGATTCTTACAAGAGCAGCTAATGAAACATAAATTAAGCTCCGTGGGTGGGCTCCTGAGGATTCCAACTCTCACGTTAGTATTTCGTCGAATGGAGACGAGCGTTAAGAAATATGATGCAGGCCTGTAGGGTAAACATTAGCAGGTTCAAAACAGAAGGGTTTCGGCCGATATATTAGATAAAGGATCGATATCAGTCGTCACAGGCAAAGGCGGCGGTGGTCGGGCTTATAACTTGCTTTCTTGCTCAACGGCAACTTTCTTTTGCAGTAAAGTGACTCCCGACCTAGAACATCCAGAACCGCAGCGGCTCCATAGGACACGACCAGTAGCATAATTGTGACATAACTATGAAGCGAAATGGTGATTTGTGTACTAGCGACTGCTTCAGTGCCATAGGGATTTGCTCCAGGATGAACCTCCAGCCTTTGCATATGCAATCGTCACAGAGTGGTTGGATCATGGGTTGATTTCACTAGTTTACTCTGAACAGTCGGCAAATGGTGCCAGTTTACCTCTCTTCCCAAGTAAGACCGGCAGGAAAGCAGGTTTTCATGAGTACTGGTGACCGTCATACGACCCATAAGCCAACTTGTTGACAAAACATGGATCAGGAATTCGTGTTCTCTTTGTGGTATGTGAACCCCATTTATGACGGGGTGACGGTTGCCACATAGCGGCTTCGTTGATGAGAGTGTGAAATTTTGTAGAACTAGTTACCAGCCGAGAATCCATCACGCCAGAGCTCTGCCAGCCCATATGCAAGTCATCACATCATGGTTAACACCGTCACGTCACAACAAGTATGGAGTGGGATTTGTGACGGATCAGAAATATAAACCTTTGATTGATATTTTCAGACAGTGTCCCATAGACAACCCCATGGCTGGGTTATTATCAGATTCTTCAAGAGGATGGGTAACTAATCAGATAAAACATACTGCTGACCGGTGGTGAGATTGCCTGAATTAGTTAGCACTTCGTTAAAACCAAAACTCCACACCTAAGTGAAATTCGCCAGCTGTGCAAACCGGTCAGCAAACGCGTGGTCCTGTGGGAAGCAGTGGGAAACTGTAAATCACCACGTAGTGTAGTGTATCCGATCCCCATGCACACACACACACACCCGATGAATTCCAATAAGTAGAAAATCCCTCGTGACTCTGAGCTTACCAGGATCCGACCTCACTGTTACTGTTATCCTCGTTAAAGCAACTCTTGGTACAATATAAGTACATTCAAGTCAAAAACCAACAGAAAAAAAACAATATTCTCACCCAGTGGATTAATGTGGTAATTGAATTTCGTGGTTCGTGACGTCCCATCTGGTAGCGTCTCCTCAGTCTTACACTGGTATACATACTCCATATCCTCCATACGAACTCGAATCCTGAGACTACCATTTTGCAAGATGGTGTGAAAACTATCTTCTTCAAGTTGCAATCCACTAGAATACCAGTTGTGACCAGGTTCACAGGGAAACACAACGACGCTATTTACAGCTGCATCGATATCTTTGTCTCCAAGCAGTACCTCCGTCTCAGTACCTATCACCAAATTCACTGTGGATGGGAAATGGAAAAGTAATTCGGAGTGATTTGCGCGGTAATACGAAAAGCTATGGAATAAGCACAGTAAAGGTACAACCAAAGCAAAATGCGTGCCACTGACCGTAGAACCTGAAGAAATCCCACGAAAGCTAAGTAACTACACAAACAACTAGGCCCGGATGACATGCAATCCCCAGGTTAAGGTAATAGGACATCTGTCCGTCAGTAAAGACGTTTTTTAGTAAATCCCTATCAAGGGCGATGCATATACAGTTAATCCCTATAAGAATTCTCCCTTATAAAGACCAACCTCTCATAAGGACTCATTCTCATTCTCCAATTATTATTCTACCTACAACCAATCCAGAATTGTCCACCAGGTTTCAAGCGACCCTGGCGCTGCTTGACTGGGAAGTCCTGACAGGCAAATCAGTCGGTTGACACAACCAGGATAGCTAATCGGTCGTCGTTCGAGGCACCAGGGAAACAAATCACATCGCTCAAGCGTGAACACGTTGGCCCGTTCAGATGTGATGAGTCAGGTGAGTACAGCATGCGATGATGGGATAGTGGTAGCACGCCCGTCTCGCATGTCAGATGCATGGAGTTCACACCGGCGAAGCTAAGGATATGCACTGCTGGTGAGCTCTAATAAGAACAAAACTCGAAGTCGGTGCTTCATCCCTTTGGTTTGGACTCACCGGAATACGAGGACTGTTCAAAGATAGTTATTCTACCGTAACCACCGACAACCATTCTCGCAATACGTCTTGGGAAATGAGGTAGAATAACAAAAGGTGCGAATTATTACTAACATGTTTCGGAATTCTCACACGCATAACCACTGTTCTCGGGCTTTCGAATCCTTTCGAATCCCATCACGTCTATATCGTAGGGAGTTGCATTTTCATGATGATAATTAGGTCAGCCTGCGGCCGGTATGTAAGATCCATTAACTGCGCGTTGGTACCCTTGGATGGGATCAACGGTTATCGCGCAACTTCAATCGTTTCTGCTGTACATTTTCATTGGGAGACAGCTTATATGGGTTTACCTGGGACCAAGTAGCCTGTTCCTTAGACGTTGAGCGCGACTTTGACGATGAGGTATTTCACATTCACCCCCACGGTAAATACACTCAAACAATTATCTAAAACAATGTTACCATATGGTTCACTAGGGCCATGTCACTACAAACTCTTCGAGTACAACTATATTTGCACCGGACTTGCACGCGTAAAGCATGGCACTGAGTGCATGCACCTGGGAAACGTAGGGGCAAACGCGACGATGTCAGATAGGTTATAACTGCTTTTACTGTTCGAAGCCGCACATCAGCGAGCTGGAAAGACACATGGAGAACTGCTGCTAAAGTGTTATTTCCACAAACAGCTGAGGTAGTTGCGGTTACACACCTGATATGTACAGTCCACCGAGAGATAAGCAGGGATCCACGGTTATTCAAGCGTTCCGTTATTAATCGATACCACATGTCTAGATATTAGATATCAGAATTAGTAAGTACACACGCCGAGTTGCGCTAACCCTAGCACTACATGCCAGCTGGGACTGCTCGCAATTCGGACGCTTCAGTGGAAGAGGGACTAGTGAGATAAATGAAAGTTTGAATATTCTGCCACTGACGGCGTGAGAGCTATCCATCACGGCTCCAGAAACTGGTGGCTTCACGGAAGTGTACACACCGAAGTGTACACACCTCCAATGTTCAGCAAATATGGATAAGAAGTGATAGCACGAACCCCACTGACATCGGCTAGCCGCCGTTTCATCCACTGTTTCCAGCCAAGCACAGAGAGGATTACACGGACCCCACCCTGGAAGGCGAATAGCACCAACAGCACCCAAAATTTCTGTAACGTCATCCTCTTTCTCCATGTTAATTTTTGTCTACCTCTAGATTTCCGCCAATCCGAGGTCAAGGACCTGAAGATGTATCATATCCTCCGCCCGAAGTAGCCAAGTTGCACAGCCATACAACAACACAGCCAGCACTGTAGTCTGACATGCGCATCCTTTGACACCCAACGATGCGCTTTTCAGTGCAATAAGTGGCACGAATTTATGAAAGCGAGTCTGACCTTAGATTAGTTCACTGACTTTGTCTGTCACACCACCGCTAATGCAACTTCCAAGATAAGTATAGGGTTCCAAAGCTTCCAGTGGCAATCGTTGAATTCCTACAGGTACATTCAAGGAGTAAGTCCAGCAGCATGACTTAGCACTATGTGGGTGTGAAGCTATGCCGAAGGACCGGATGACCTTGGTCAGCTGTTGTAGTAACTCAGGCGCTTCCTGGTCTTTTCCAAAAACGAGAACAATTTAGTCTGCATATTCCAGGTCGACAGGATTGTCACTCGGAGAGATCTGAACACCGGATTTTGGAGACGTTCCAGTGCTCACCTCATTATTGCAACAACAAAGAAGTTAAGCGAAAACGGAGAGTACACATCATTGTCGGACACCACTGCTCGTAGGAAAACTCTTGGAAAGCTCTATATCGCTCTCGTGCCAACATGCACGTGAATACAAACAGCGCATGATATTCACGAACTTCTGGGGCATACCCTGTTGCGCGAGCGTGTTGAGAACAAACCAATCGACAGGATCGAATGTACTCTTTAAACCAAGGAACACCACCATTGCAGGGCGCCTATACGAATGTCGTTGCTTTAACGCTTGACGGAGTCTGAAGATGTGGTTCACACAGATCCTCCCCGGCCGAAATCCTGCTTGCTGTTCGCGAATCCCGTCTTCGCGCGCCCTCGTAAGGCGATGTAGAATAAGCGATGCAAAGTCTGGTTACAACGAAGGTCAAATTAATTCTCCTGTGACTGCCACACTCACTGCAAGCACCCGTTTTGAAAATGGACACCACTATCGACTTAGTAGATTTAGTTGGAACGGTCTCTTTCCCCCGATAGAGGCAAACAAGATAGACAAGTAGCGATTGAGTATTTCATTTCCACCCTACAACAGGGCACATTGAAGTTCGCCAGAACCAGCAGAGTGGTGATGTTTGAGGGGGGAAAGGTCATTCGCGCATTCCCGAAGCCGTAGGGGGTTACAAATCCACCTCCCAGGGCTCCGTTTCGGGTCAGGAACCCGGCTGAACAACTGAGGCTGGTCCATTGAACTGACGTCGAATGTGTTCAACCCAATGATTAAGGCGTTCTTATTTTTTGAGAAGCGAGTCTTTGTTCCCAGTGACCGCTTCGCTCGCCATAAGCCTCCCTGGGCCCGTCGCGCGTATCAGCTGGAAAAGTTTACGCACATTCCCTCCACTTCCTCCATTTCTTCATCTGGACCAACTTTTAGCTCGGTGGCTTAGAATAATGTCAGCACAAGCATAACCAACTGGAGCGACCTTTGGACTACCAGAGGTGCAAAACCGGAGGCGATCGGAAAGCGATGTGGAGGTCAGTCTAACAAGTGTTAGGAGCGACGGCATAATCAGTTGATTCATATTGTTAGTTTAGTTAGCTGAAGGGACAGAAAGCCGGGCCGCTATCACTACTACCACGGATGGCATTCTTCTGAAATCGCAGCTTTCGTTGCACTTCCCAAGTCATTCGCTCGTGCAACTAGCTTCACTTCCAACTACCCCCCGTGTTCCTTGACCTTAGGGATGCGTTCGATTTTGTCAACTGGTTAGTGCTCTTAACTACACTTCCTCAACGAGGGATGCCACAGAAGTTTGTGAACATGATCAGGTCTCTGTATTTACAGACTTCTGGGTGTATAACACAATAAACAAATAGTTCGGCTGTAGCACCCGTTCAGTGCCTAGCTGCCATGCCACCCGAAGGAAGTACGAGGGCTGGGATACTGCCAGGCTACCCAAGCCTAGACAGGGAAAGTCGAGATGCAGGGGTCGGGTTCGAACCACGGACCTTCTGGTTGCTAAATTTGTACTCTAACCACTAAGCCATTTCGCCCCCTTCTGGGCGTATGCGTACATGCTGAACACTCGAGAAACCTACCTACAAAAAGTGGTGTCCCGCAAGGGTGTTCATTCTGCCCATTCTTGTTCAACTTCGTCATCGATGAAATAAAGAGACGAACGCTGGAGAGTTGCCAAAACTCCAGTGTTCAAATCTTTGCTGATGGGAACCTTGTTGCACCGAGGTACGAAGACGGCATCCTTCTTATCTATGAAGACGAAGGCCAAGCACAAGCTCTGTTGAATAAACTGACCGCCATCATACTCTTTCGGTGTGCACCCTGTACCTTCGAAGTGCTTCAGAACGTACAGTCTCTGAACATGCCCCTTGCAATTCAAGAAGCGCTGGAGGTTGTGGAAATTTTCACATACCTCGGTAGTTGTATTAGCTCAGACGGAAGTGTGTCCGATGAAGTCGTTGCACGAATCTTAAAAGTCCGAATCACGTTTGTGAAATCTGCTTCCCCTGTAGCACCAAAAAGGCATACCACTGAGTATCAACGGTCGTGTATATCAAGCTGCAGTACTGCTGTATGGTTGCAACACATGGCCTCTGCAGACAGATGATGTGAGGCATTTACAGGTTTTTGACCACCAATGTTGCTGGTGCTGGATACCGTCAATGAATTTGTAATGAGGTAAATAGAAAATGGGTGTTTGGTTGTGCAGCGGGTACTTTAGTCACGGCAGCGAAGCATTGGTGTTAAACACTGACGTTATGCTGTCGATGAAAAAGATGATGACTTAAATCACGGAAAACGTGCAGCACCATCAACTGCGGTGGATCGGTCACGTGGTACGCATGCCGAAACACTATCTACCGAGACGACTGTACTTCTCCGAGCCTCCTTCAGAATGGCACAAACTGCGAGGTGGACAACATATGACTTGACGAAAGGGTGTGAAAGAGATTACGAAGAGTTTAGGTGTTGCTGTTCCGGTCTGTCTTCCAGGATGGGATTCCCGCGCTTGACTGCAGGCATTGCAAGAAATGACGGCTGGTCCATGCCAGTGGCGTTCGCGCTGTCAGTTTCTTTCCAGATTGTCTGATTGAGCCTTTGAAGGTGTAGGCACCTCAGAGTGCTCGTGGTAGGCTAGCTACAGGCCCACTCCTCATCCACTTTTCCCTCCTTTTCACTTCAAGACTTTAAATGCAATTAAATGAACTTTGTGGTTGTACGGTAGTGAAACATCGGTGTCAGCACTGATTTTGCTGTCTCTGATGACGACGATTCCAGCCACCCCTAGCAGGAGAAAACCTCACCCCTACAATTTCCTAAAAAAAACAGCCCTGGGGTATGGTAACACTCTACGCCTCCAGCTAATTACAATGCCTATACGTTCTTCTTAACCAGATGTATGGTAAATGAGTGTTTCAACGTTTGTCCTAAATGTCATGATATGGTTCTGTGCCTCTTCAAAATGTCACCCGTACATACTTCTCCGACTATGGATCCCCTATTCCTAGAACCCGCTACATGGGTAATATGAGATATGCTTGGCGACGACATAATTCACTACTTGTGACAAAAGGAGCACAGCTAAGAAGAAGAATATTCTGTTGGATTAGGAGGTTCGCTTAGAGTAGAATTCAGAACGCGTGATTTGTTCCATGCTGAAAGAAACACAGGGATTGAGGAACAATAAAGGAGTCGGCGGCAATAGATGCAAGTTCCAGTGCGCGTCTCTTACGGAGCCAAAGAATATCGTCCAGGCCTGGGGGTTTGCAAGCATTAAGAGGCTATCGAGTTTCACGGACTTCTCGGAAAAATTGAGCAAAGGAAATAGCGACGTAACGTTCGGGTGTGGATGGATAATGAACAGTGCTGTGAAAACTGCAGTCTTACTCTTAGGAGATGATGCAGCTGTGCCGAAATGGGGGAAAAACAGAAGAAAACTACCGGAACCAGACCTGGTGAGTCTAAGCATGAGCGGTTTTCTGACCTTAACTACACGTAATAAAGAAGCAGAAATGAAAACACCAGGAAGAGTGGCAGAGCCAATCGTCTAACTCGCTGAGGGGAATGGTGAACATGGAGCTGTTTCCAGGACAAATTCTACTTCGGGTGTATCCTTATAACTCGCTTGTTAGTCCACTTCTGGTTTCGGGTAGCTGAGGCGTTTCTACCTTAAGGGTCAAGTTACTTGCACTAACTGATCAACCGTTCTGACTGGCTGCAGAACAGTGAGCCTGTCTACATGGACTTGTAGAACTCAGCGGGGTGAGACTGAAATATGTTCAGTATTATTCTACGAAATGCATAGGCTTCTATTACGCGGGAATTACAAGGGATTCATGATCAGACACACCATAAGGAACGGTAAGAAGCAACAAAAAATGAAATACAGACCTCAGGATGAATTAAGGACGTTATCTCGGCTTTTGAATAACTCGGGTTTAAATCAGTTTAAGAAGGGCTTGGTAAACAATCGGTAGTCTTTAACTGGGCAACGTTTCGCTTTTGACACAAAAGCTTCATCAGGCCAAGTGAGCAGATCCCCAAGTTGGACGGGTTTTAAGGCAGTCGGAGAACCAATCAGTAAAGCCTCTTCAGATTAGCACAATAAATCAGTGCCGAATGTCAGCTAAAGGGTCTTATCGCTTAGGTGGTTGCCTAAATCGTACGAGTGATGCGTTGGGGGAATTTCAAATTATTTTTTATCGAGTTTGTTTCGCTAATCTCCAGATTCAACGTGCTTCAACTGATGAGTCACCTTGAGTGCCACTGGTGGATTTAGTTGGTCTGTGTGGGCTTATAAGTTCTAAAACAATTTAATTGGGCAGGGGGGGTGAGATTAAGTGCATTTCAGACCTAAGTTACTTATGCTGATGGCCTCTCTTTCTGATAACCGCACACCAATACTCGTCAGCTCGATTGATCCAAAACCGTTCCCCACATGCTTGCCAGTTCTACGCCTTCTATTCCATTTACATTGGGATGTTTGGCGATTTCCACTACCTCGGCCATCAGTCTCTGTGGCGTGAACCGTAGTCCCCGCCTCAAAACTTCAACACTTTCAAAATATGCTTCGTATCCCATGGCCAGTGCATGGTCCGCCATTGCTGAGTCTTTCAGTAACAATCAGTATTCATCTGCGCTTCTTGGAGGTTCATTTTTCTCCTGTGCTCTCCGATTCTGGCGTGAAGTCCCCTGGCTGTCTGCCCTATATGGACCTTAGTGCAGTCGTTGCATTTAATCTTGTAGATACAGTCTCTGGTTCTGTTCGCCGGAAGATCCTCCAACTGCACCGGCGCAGAGTGCACAGTGGTCCCCTTCTGGAAAGCTGCTCTTATGTTAGCTGTGTTTAGAATCCTTTGAATGACTTCCTATGTCCCTGGTTTATATGGAATAACGGCAGTCCTAATACATTCCCTGCTGGGTTTCGCCACCGGTACCAACACCCTTCGTACCTGACGCCTAATCAAACTAGCTGGATATCAACTACCCCGAAGTTTGTTCCTTATTTAATTTTAGGCCGCTGTCCGATCAACTTATGAGCAGGGCCCTTATTCAGCTCAACATTATTGAATACCGAATACCGAATTCGGAAGGGCAGGCAGGTAGTTCAAAATGGCCCCAGTGTCAGTTGGCTTCTTATACACAGTGGTTTTTATATTCCCCGACCTTATGTGTCATGCAGTCTAAGGAGGGAAGTGCACTTGAAATTGAGTCTATCTGCCCACTAAATTTGATGTGTGGATCCAGCTCATTCAGGTAGCTGTAAAAGCCCACTGACCCTGTCTCGGTTCATCACGACGAAAGCGTTATCTACATACCGCCACAATAGCTTGGGTGGGTACGGGAATCCGGCTAAAGATTTCTGCTCAAAATCTTCCACAAATCAGTTTAAATCAGTTATGGGAGACAGAGAGAGGTGGCGGTCTAAAGACGGGATATACTTGGAAAGAGATGAGAAGAGATCAGAAGAGATCATGCAGTGGTAAAAGGAGTGGCCAGATTAACAAAAGCTTGTTGATCGATAGAACGACACAAGGGATGGACAGGATAGACAAGCTCTGATGAATATCTTCCGTCGTAGTAACGCCATTGTAATGATTTTAGTTTAGTTCAGTTTATCAGCCATAAACCAAGTACCATGGGTACACTGGTTCCAGCTGCTACAGTTTCGATCACCGGAAAGTGGGCGAGCGTGAGAGATACAGCCAGGAATTGAAGGCGATGGCATGTTCAGTTAGTTCTGGAATTGGGCAGCTACGCATTGAAGGCGATAGCTTTGATGTATGAGCACCACTGGCTACGCGACTAAGCCATTTCTGCCAGTGTCATTAAACAGTGGTGGGTTGAGTCCCGGAGTCCCCATCCGGGAAGGCGGCAGGTTTCGACCCGACTGAGGTTACTGGTTGGTGTTTTCAAACTTCGTAGCCAGATCATAGACTGTCCACCACTCGGTCGCTTCCATTCAGCACAGGGCTGGGCGAAAAGAGCTCTGTGAAACAGACAGCTCACTGACATGCGGAGAATATGTCCTAATCAGCGTAACCGACGAGGCGTGAGTAATTCATCTATCATGGAAGAGTTCCTTATCCCAAAAACTATCTGGCGACCCTCAACATTGCTAACCCGATGTTACAGCCAGACCAGAACAGTGCTTCGGAGACACCGATGATCAAACACTGATAGATTTCGTATGTGCTCTGTGCGTAAAGGCCACGTTTCTGATCCATGAAGCTGCCGCAGTGTAAATTCGGACCTTGACAGACAAACTGAGGTCACGTTGGTGCCACAGATGTTCGAGGTTTCCAAAAGCTGCCCTGGTCTTCCCGATTCGAGAAGCAAACTTGTCTCTACACAGTCCACCGGGACTTATACAACTGTCCGGGTGAACAAATTCATCTACCACGTCGAGTGGCTCCCCTCCAAGCATGAGATCTGGGTTTGATCCTACCCAGTCTTGTAGCAGCACTCTACAATTTGCAGGTGTGAAACACTTGCCAAACCATGCGACAGAGGTATTTAGGTCAATTAAAATGGTTGGAATTTTTGAAGGATCTGAACCAAGGAGAGCAATATCGTCTGCATACTCAATGTCTGTGAGCGGACGTTCCGGGATCACTTCGACCCCCGGGGTTTCGGAGACATCCAGAGGAATTTCAAGCAGCACATCGACAACAAAGTTGAAAAGGAAGGCGGGTAGGCAGCCTTGCCTTAGACTACTGGATGTGGCGAATCAGGCGAAATCTTGAAGTTTACTCGAACCCGTTCACGGTAGTTAGCATACAGTGTCCTCATAAGGGATATACCTGTGGAAGGAACACCCTTAATCACCCGACACTGTCAAATTTTCCGGCGAACGGCGGAATTAAAAGCAGCCGTAGATCACGAAAACGATCAACATGAAAGAGTGGCGCTATTCAAGAACTTCTCTCAAGGCAAAGATATGGTCGATGCATCCTTAGTCAGGGCTAAACCCAGCCTGGTTCTCACAAATCACTGTCCCGAAAGTCGATCAACCTGCGTAATATAATACCAGAGAGCACTTCAGATGCGACGGATACCAGGCTGATACCACGACGGTTTACGCATGATGTTCTCGGGCCCTTTACTGAAGACTAAGATCATGGTCAAGGAGCTCCATTCCATTGGTATTCCGTTATCGTTCCAAATCTTCTGAAGTATAGTCGTCAGACTGCACATCATGACCTCACCAACTTCGTTGAAGAGTGCGGGGTGCAGACCATACAGGCCAGGTGCCTTGTTGCGTTGAAGGATTGATATCTCACGCTGGATTTCTGTAGTTGACAGTGGGCCGATGTCGACGTTTCATTAAGACCCACCCTGTTCTTCCAGCGGGTGTTAGAAGAGACCAGCTGAAATGTTCTTTGAAGTGTTCAGCCCATTACTCAACACGACGATTACGTGAGAAAATTGCCGTTCCGTCGTTTGACTGATACTTGTATTCCTTTGACTGGTTGATCAAATCAGCTGAAATAGGGTGCGATTGTTGCCCGTAGCAAAAGCCTTCTCCATCTCCCGGTCCTTTGCATTCCACCAGCGTTCTGTCATTCTTCAAGCCCTTGATTATTCGGTGTTTGATGGATCTGCGTGCGCCATCAGTCGCTAGTTGCCGGTATGTTTTCTCTGGCAGCATTAAGACCTGCTGACCTTGGACAGCTGAATTCCAGTCAGTATAGCCCGCAGGATCATTGCAGAACTGAAGCCCGAGCACCACGACAAGGTGGCGGCTTTAGGTCGGGGCCACAGTAATGAAAGAGGTGCTAAATCCGAACGGTGAGGTGCTTACAAATTCTCAGTTTGGAAATTGGCATCGAATGGGCGTAACATTTTATGCCAAATAACATCGAGGGATACGCAAGAATGGACCTCGCCACATGACATCACTCTAGGGTAGCGCGAATCTGTAATTTAAAGAGGAGAACTGGAGCAGAGAAGTGTTTGCATGCCCCGAAAAGGGAAACAAACTTCCTGAATGCCCACGAGGACCTTGACGCGTGAGGACCAGGATAAGTTGTCCGTACGACATACCAAAAGGGAATGAAAAATCCATTGATGGATTTAATTCTGGAGTGGGGTTACAAAAGATGGGTATATGGGTGAACGGTTGAGAGCTGCTGAATAAGAGCACCACTCAAGTGTAGTGGCAAGGTCGGTGTTTAGGGTAGGATACCTCGTACCCGGTCGCCGCACAGTCGGAATGACGCAGAGCGCTGAGAGTAGTAGATGGAAGAGAAGTGTATGGATAGGGGAAGTGTGGGGCAATAACACACCTTTCGCATACGTGATGGACAACGTGGAGGACAGATCCTTCGGGAACTCTGGCGGTGTTTTTCCCAGGCGTAATTGCACGGGAACGTTACACAGGAAGCACTCAATCCAAGTGATTAAGTTCAAATGCAGTCAGCAGGTGGGAAGGACGCAAAACATGGTCAAACGCAACCAGAAAGTGTACGTGTCAGACGCGAGTCTGTATACTAGTCACGGAACGGTAAGGCCTGTACCCTACGATACCTCATTAAGCTCGCGAAGTAAAGAAAAATCGTTCAGCTGTGGCACCCTTTCGGTGCCTAACTGCCATTCCACCAGAAGGAAGCACTAGAGCTGGGATACTGCCAGGTTGCCTAAGCCTAGACAGGGAAAGTCGAGAGGCAGAGGTCGGGTTCGAACCACGGACCTTCCGGTCTGCAAATTCGCGCTCTGACCATTGGACCATCTCGCCCATCTTGCTCGCGGAGTTGCCTAGTCAAAATTAATTCGAGAACTTTGAAAAAATGGGGATAAATGAGATGAGGTGGTAGGCTTCAGGAATGGCTCCCGAGTGGGAGCCACGTTTGGAAATGATACATATTTTTGCCTCGAAGAGAAAAACAGGAGATAAAAATAAACGACAGAACTTTAAAATGAATAGGGTAAGTTCAGGAGCGCCGTTAAGAAACAAAAATTGCAGGGATACCATCCGAACCAGATACTTTCGGAGTTCTCATAGAAAACGGTGAATGCACCTCGTGGTGATAATTAGCAAAAATAAGTCCGATAGGCTAGGCAAACTGACGCAGAAATAGGGGGAGAAAGAGGTAACAAAGACGAAAGTTCATCATCTACTTTTTCGTTATCATCATCAAGATCATCCACAGCACATCAGTGTTCAAAACTGGTGCTTCGTAGCCTTGTTGTCAAACAAAATATAAAAGTGGAAATGACGTAGTGCTACTCCACCACAATCAGAGGTGCCTACACCACCTGACACTCATCCAGACCATCTGGCTAGAAACTAACAAGAACGGCTCAATGAGGATTCGCTGGCACCACCCCAGAAAAGCTATGGTCCAAGACAATCTAAAGACGACTCAGTTTTGCTGCCCGCGGGGGGCAGGTCTCACAACCGCACACCCGTAATGTAGCTTGATACACACAGAACGGAAGAAATTGGGTCAATGCGTCGATTTTATTGCACACGATCTCGTTCTGCGGCAAAAGTGACCGTAAAGTTTTGGCTCCAGGACAGAGGTTTTCCACAACAGAATATTATTAAGATGAACCGGCGAGACAAGCTGCTGAATATTTGCTGCATGGCCGAATGGTCATTAGATTAGTCCACGTGCGAGACCAGTGAGAAAAAGTAGAAGTCAATCAACAAGCAACAACGATAGATGTATAAAAGAGATAGTTATAGATAACGATGATCAAGGACGCCCAGAGTAAGATACATCAAGTTAAGAATGCCAACGAAAACCAGAGCTGCGCCAAGACAGACAGCTATGGCACTTCCGCTAGTAAGTTGTTTCATCAGCTTTAAAAGCCGCGTACCTGTCATACAGTGTTTATAGTTGCCACATTCGTTCGCCCATGATCTAGGAGGGTAGGGGCAGATAGCTACGCACTAGATGCGGGGCATGAAAGTCGCAATCTATTGCTCCTCATCCCAGGTGGCTTAGGAAACAGGGTATGCGTGGACCATTTACCGCGCGCAACCGTCAGTGTACCATCCCAAAAATTGGTCATACAACAAAAGGCATCAAAACTGAATTTCCAGTGAATTGCAGTCCATAAACCGCCAAAACATTCACTCTCTTCATGAGTCTATCAATATGCTAACGTGTTATGAGTCCACATTAGACGAGAACAAAGGGCCCGATTGTCTGCCATCCCAAGTATACGTTGACATCAAAGCAAAGAGTGGTTCGCAACACTGCGAGGTCATATGGGATATACCCTCTGTGCTTCTGAATCGCACTCCCAGATATGCGCTATGAGCAACCACCTATAATCCCCATCGTCGATGTGCCACAGAATCACCGTGGGGGTTTTTCCATAAAGCTGCTACGCCCAAGTCGAGCAGAACTGTTGAAACCTTCTGCAGCCTCGCGTGAAGTGATGTCAAAACCAGATGTCTCGCCCATCTAGGACCTAATACGACCAGTACGACGGTAAGAAAATACAAGACCCTACAACTGAAACATTCACTAATCTCGTTGCTAGCCTCATCAGGGGTGCTGTTGCAAGCAATCACTTTTCACACAAACCGGAGAAACGCAGTTGTTCATGTGATCGCCAAGAGTAGCCCCGGCACAATTATGTCGCTCCGCTTGTCGAAAGCCCCAGAACACGTTACAACGCTTACCCACTACTCTGGCAGGTCACATCGAACTCTCAGGATCCAGCTCGGGAACTTATGGAATGAGGATATTACCTTGCTTTGCCAACATCAAACTCTGCTCCATTCCACCAACAGTGGCTCGTCGCTTCCTTAAGATCGGCAAGTCTACACACCACGGCCGTATTTATGATCCCACGTTTCCATGAGAAGAAAAAATTACTGCTGAGCCAGTAAATCTGGCTAATACGGAGAACAGAATACACATTTCACTCCAAGGAGACCGTTGTGGGCGTTCTGCACTGCTTCGACACAGATAATCAAGCACATGTACCTTCACTCATATTTGATGGCCGGAAACTTAGCCATATCACGGAGTCCGTACCAATCAGTGAGGTCCGGAATCTATGGTCACATACACCTATTTGCCTAGGGTCTAGATGTACCCACTGGGTCAACCAAAGGTGAATTTTTAACCGCCGTACCTTGAAAGTCAATTGCGAGCAATCTAAAGGCACTGAGGTTTGCATTCAAGCGCGACCGATGTACGCCAGTGTGAAACTTCACCATGGCATGCACTCCAGTCGATAGCCGAGTTCCCGAAAGCAACACGTTACTCAGTTATTATCAAAAACTCAGATAACCCCAAAATTGTCAACCCACCTACTATGCATAATAAACCATAAGCCAACATCACGAAAAAGTGACATCGTCCAAAAGCATTCGGAAAGACCGCGTATTAGGCGTGGCCACCGGTTTTCGCGCGTTCAGTTCTGTAATCCGGTGACTTGCGGACTTCCTGGGTTTCATGCGCATCCAAAGGGAAGATAGTCCCATGGAAAACTTGGCAATCCAAACTTCAAACTGTTGGGATCAGTAGATCGACTTTAAACCTTGACATTCGGAAGTCCGCTGCTGCTCAGATGTGATAGGTAGAAGGAAGTATATAAAAAGGTTTGATATGCAGTGAGATGAAGGAAAAATTTGTCTTTCGCTTTGGCCCCTTGTTGGTGCTTGATTTGACATCTTTTTTAGGCATCTTGGTTTTGGTCTTTCTGCCTACTTTAGAACTTCCTTTTGAGCTTAAAAGGGACCTTTATGGACTTCTGACTTTTTAGTACCGATACACGGGATCGGAAGCGTTGGCGAAATTCCCAGGCCTCAGGATGGTCGATAGGGTACCGGTTCACCTGAAAGACAGGTGTCGAAGAACCAACGCATTATGGCTGTATTATCTATGTACTATTATCTGCGTATTATCTATGAAGTAGCCAAGAATTATGGGTCAGCCATTAGTTGATTGCAGAAGCACGTGCTTCTATAGTCAATATTCAAAAACTTGGGGATTCCGTTATTTGGGTAGCCAGCTCATCCGCACTATGGGGGATTTCTAAACCACGAATTATTCGTTTGACACGTTTTAGTCAGTGCAGGTTCCGGTGGAATCACCTTTTTTCGCTGCCATGGCCGAGCCTTTCGGAAGATTGGATGTGTCCATCTAAGTCTTGCTGCAGTGCAATTGTTATGACTCCAGCTCCGCTACTCGTTCTGCCAGTGGAATGGGCCGTGGTTGCGAGAGACCGAGAGACCAGTGGGGTGGCATCTATTTGTGCGACGTTTCTCCGGCTGAAGCTCAACGAAAATTCTGTTAAAGTTGTCGTGCAAAGAGCAGTAGTGGGTTTATTACTCTCACAGGAACCGTTAGCCTTCGTTGGAATTTGCTTCGCGAAATTACGGCAGGTGCGCCAAATTCCATATAGATATTCCTTGAATAGGTGATGGTTAAGTAACTCCCAGAGTAAAGGCTGTCGGTTGTGCGGTAAGTTTGTCAAACATGCAGAACAAAAGTTACACGTGGGCTGAAGTTTATTCAACCTAGAGGGTGCATTTCTTTCCATTCGGTTCATAAGTATTACGACTGCAATTACGCGGCATCCTCAGTTTTAATGGATACCACTTCAGCACCTGATTATCTTTGAGTGTGATGATGGTTTCAATCATAAGTTCTTCGGATTAATTTGCAAGAATTTTGTCTGGGATGTACAGCCACAGTGTAGTAGGGATAGTCCAACCACCCTTGGCATGTTCCAGTTGGCTCGAGTTCAGCACTAGCTGACGACAGCCAATAGCCTCAGGTGAGATCAACGGGAGAGCTTCGGAAAGTGAGGTAAGGGGGCTTCTGTTTCCAGCTAAGTATATGGTCACCCTATGTTCATTCTTTTTTAGCTGCTTTGCGCAGGTCATTGCAAAGGTGTGGTTGTAATGACATTTCTTCATTCAAACCTAAATCATCACCTGTTCTTTGTTAAGGCTAGGATGCTCCGTGTGACCAAAATAACTCAGGCAACTACCCAGTGTGTACAATGCACAACGATCCACACATCAGCTTGGAAGGCCTGGGGGCATTTTCCCGTCCTAAACGACTAAACGTTGATTGTCAGTGACGTGATCGCTGGACGCACCGCTAGTATTATAAGCATACTTCATTGGCCCACGCAGAGCGGGGTTCCCATAGGAAAGTGCAGAAACGCACATCTTAGCGTAGTTTTTGTTTTGAGTGCGAACCTTTCTGATTGAGGTCCAGGACCACTGTGATGAAAGGTGTATTCAGCCAAAAGTATTTCTTAAGTCTTAATTATGGGGAAGAAATATCCAAACATTGTTCCTAAAGTCAGGTCGGCTAGCGGATTCAGGTGAGTACTTATTAGCAAATTGTTTGCCGGTAAAGTCTGGATAAAACAAAGGAAGAAACGGCTGACAAGATCGCTGATCAAACACGACAAAGCTTTTGTTATAAAGTGATAAACATTCTGCGGGACGTCCCAAGTCATGGACTGTTTTCTGTCGTCCCTGTTACTCTAAAGGTTCATTAATCCACACCCACCTCGAAAATGCCACCATCTGGCAATAGGCTTCAAATATGAGGGGGAGCTGTACAGCTTGAGATACCCCACTTCAGGTAGACATTCAGGTCGTATACCTAATCAGTAATTAGGATATCAACATAGTCCGGTCTAAGTGCTGTGCACGGGAGGATGAACAAGCATTCTAGAGCTTCTAGCAGTCCTGACTGGTGGTCTATAGCATTCAAGTCATGTGGGACGTTTGAAATTTCGGATTCACAGTACATGCAGATAGCTACCGAGGGGGCTATGACCGGTCAGAAGAGGCACCAGAAGCACTCAACTAGCTAGCTGGTGCCATAATGCTCGGTTCCTGAAGCGATGTTTATAGAAACCCACCTCTGGCAGCCGATCCTTAAAAGCACGCACAAAATTTTCCTGAAACCGTATTTTATTGAAACCTTATAATATCCCCCGAGACAGTCTCGGTGTTGCCAAAATTTGTTTAAGGTTTGCTAAGTTATAGATGCCCATGAATCTGATGTCTGTTTAACGCCAATCCTTAGACGTACACGCGAATCATCACTGAAATCATGCTTCCAGCGAATGAGACATTAACATAAAGTTTTAGTATTTGATGGTAGTTGTTTGAAACCTTAAAAGCTACCCACGCGGCTGCAGTTTTCTTGGAAATCATTTAAACGTAATTAAGGTCCACTAAGGGCATGGTATTCACATTTTTATTGGCTTTCATGGCTCAGCGTGACGTCTCCGGGAGGAAGGTGGGGAATTTTGTGGAAGTGTTAGGCTCTTCACGCGTTTTTACCTGTATTGGATTTGGAAATACTTTGAAAGCGTTCACAGACAATTTTTGAGTCGTCTTTGCCCGCGCACACTCAAAATAGAACAACCATTCGCAAACTATGTAGAAAAAGTTCCCTAATATTGCAGTAGGCGTTTCGCTAAACGGAGCCAAGGAATTCGTCGCAGCTAGTAGGTTTGGTGGATCGTTTTATGATAGTCAGCACACGCTGTATTGCGTGCACGGCAAGGTTTTATCTTCAACGGTATGCTGACTCCTTGATGGAGTCATGGGAGGAACTAGTAGCTTTGTGGGCAGTGTGAGCAGACAGTTTATTGGGACGGCTGGCACTCCGGAGTTTTGGCGTAACTTCAGCGGAGCGATATGGTCTTTTGGGCGCATGTAGCACTCTCGGCGGAGAAAAAGTAGATATACGTTGAACTGCCAGAAAGCAATCAGCCTGGGCAGGGCGGTCGCGGTTCCGTCATCGTGAAGCCGTACTTGGATCCGTGGACAGCCCCTTACGTGAACATTTTGGGTGAGTTATTTGGGGTTGTCAGTATAATTAGGACTGGCCAAAAGATTGTGATAAATTGAGACCTGAATAGACCAAGTATATTCATGGGTCAATCGAGGGTGCAGGTTGGCCCTTTGCTGCCATTAGGCCGCGGCCCGAAATAGTAGGCAGCTGAGAATGGTTACATTTTCCGACCACCTTAGTCAGGCAACACTGACCGAATTCAAAAACGGTGATGGAGGTTCTGGTGAAGATAATGAGAAATTGCGATGTGCGGTTGGTGCAAACCGGCCTGGCTATATGCAAATACGGGGGCGTTCACGCTTCACTAATTACATTTTTGGTTATGTAGTCGTCCTGGAGGCCGAGTGGGAAGGGCAAGTGTGTAAATAGACTGTTCACGAAACTATGACTGAGGAGTGCGTGCCTTTGTAGCTGCATCGTGTTACCGGGCGGTTGGTTGGCAGGCATCTGGTATGGTATAATTATCATGCATTTAGGCTCGACAGTGCAAAAAGAGGTAAGAAAACCCCACAGGCAGTTTTTGGAACGGATCAGGAAGGCTCATTCAGGGAGTGGTTGTGGTGGCTGCCGAGGAAGGCAAGTTACCAGTTAGAAGCTATTGTAAAAAAGGGCATATTCACTGGGGAAATGGATAGCTTTATGATATCAGCTGCCGCGCGGAAAGAGGTGCTAACAAACCCTGAAATTGGGGTAAGTCTAGAGGGATTAGAAGTTCGTTGCATGCAGAAACAGGAAATCGGAGAAATATGTGATGTGGATGACCCTGCCGCAGGAGGGTGAGGTTACCTCAGCGTGGCGCACTGGTGTCTAAAGACATGCTTAGAGGCTCTGAAAAACGAATTGTCTCAGAAACGTCACACCACGTGCACTTAGCGAGTCTCTTACACCTACGGCAACATTTTTACTCTGCTATGCACCAAAAGGCTATTAGATTTGAACGATTATCTTTAATATTACCTTATGCTGCTACCGGATCAAGCTCAAGTCAGCGGCACAGGTATTCAAAAAAAGCTGCTCCTTTTTTTAATTTTTTTACTTTGTCCACTGCTGAAGGTAGAGTATGAGACATATCATGGAGTAGGGTCTGTTTTTAGGAGGAGGGCATGCAGTTGAAAGGCTAGTTGTCAACTACGCAGTCGCTTGAATATTTGGTGGCAGGAGGTGCGGAAGGGTGGACACGGTACGGAAAGCGTTACCGGATGTTTAACGCTGGGTAGCTTAGCAGGTCGGATAAATCTGAATTGCCAGGCAAGGCGCACTGAGATGATGGATTTTGGATAGTCAGGGCCTATCGAACGCCTAGTGGACATAGACGGATTGGTGGAATCGTGGCGATGTATATTTGCGGTGGGTGATGGCACCAAGGAATCTCTAATGTGTCAGATATAATTTCACAAGAAGAAAAAACCAGGGAAATCTTGACTCGCAGTTCACAAGGGGAAATTCCGAACTTCTGTATTCCGTTGAACCACCACAGCAACAATAGAAGGTTCCACTTTTCTCATATTTTAAACCCCTGTTAGGTGCAATGTTAATCCACTGATGTGAATGGATAGGTCCGGTGACTGATGGTAAACTTTTTGTTCACGCTGAAAACCAGTAATGGCCAATTGTGCTTAACCACCGGTCACAACAGCAGTCACTCAGCAAAAGATGCAAAATCATGTTGAGCTCAGGAAGCGGGGGCTCGTGTATTTATTTCTGTAAAATAAACTTTGTGAAATAATGTGACCAATACTAACGTGGATAAAAGTGATGATTCTGAGCAAACAAAATAGCAGTTTGCAATTGCTACACGTTGTTTGGATGTGTGGTAAAGGATATTTTTTCTGGGGGTAATGAGATGAAGTAAACCTGACAGTTCCCAGTCAGATCATTATCGTTAGTGGGGACAAGTCCCATCGGAAGTGGCTGTCTCAGTCGCTCATGTATTCTGATAGTTTAGAAAAGACTGTGTAGGTAAAAATGGGCAGTAATACTTCAGCGCGAACGACGGGTTAGTGAGGCCCAAACCCAAAAGACAAAAACGGATAAGTTCCTCAAGATACCTTGAAAGAGAGAGCGGCTTTTACCCTGTTATACGTCTGAGATGTGAAAGCGTTTTTAGCTGTAACCAGATGCTGAAGTTCACAAACGAACTGTTTACGACCACAAGCAGCGGAGCCGATAAGCGGTGTACAAGGACCTAATTGATGATATCACTGCTGCAGCTGAGTACGGGATGGTTACAAGTTACAATGAGAACGACGGAAATGTTGTTTCTGTCACGCTACAGGGTGAGTGTCGGGAAGCAGAAGTGGAGTGAAGTTAGACTGCAGTGAGCAAATTTGACGCCATGTACCCGCACCCTCACTAGATCGTCGCTACGGCTACATCAATAGGCACACGTATGAAGACGCATCTGGTCCTTGAAAACTAGGGACCAGGTATATACCGGTTGGTCTCACGAACGCGTTATATACAGCCCTTTCTGGCTTTAACTTCGTAGGGTCCAACATCGGTGTACACACGGATCCTTCATTATCGACAATGGGACTAATTGAGCAGTAAGATGTCCGAACAACATAAACGACCATTTAAACGACATTAAATCGAACTACATTCCCAATTTCAGGTTCATGGTTGAGTGAAGTGGTTGACAGAAAACGAAACGGAATTACTACGCATTATGGTTGTACCAGTCCACTCAATAAATGAAAATATTTGGCCGATGTTGCTTTTATAATTTTCAAGCGTTGGCATGGCGGGGAGACAACGCGGACTGCTATGATGATAAAGGGCCGTAGTTGGCCATCACATCAGGCTACCATGCATGACTGAGGCCTCATAATGGGCGGCGCACATAGGTACGTTCCTAGCAGTTACGACAAGTAGCCAAGGTAGACGGCAGCGCGTGCGGTTGTTACAATGGAGGACGATGGTTGGTCTTATTTTTCGGCAATTTCTTTATGCTTTATGTCGTAATCCATCTAAAAGCTGTCGGGATTCTCACTGGGAAAACATCGTTGTATTGGTATTTCACATGTGGATTTCTAAAAAAACTGCATCATCTACTGACTAGTTGCGCATATCTGAGGATGAGGAGCATCCGCAGAGTTGTACGTTCGCACCAAGACTGCACATTGCATCAAGACGTCTTCCGTTATTCCATTGGGTGGAAGATGGGTTTCCCAAAAACTTGTGTTGTGCCGAAGCTCGCCGAGCAAACCAATCAGATTCGTTACGTATGGTGATTAAAACGCAAAGAAACGTTATTCAACCATTTTCCTGGGTGAAGTTAGTGTTGGATATACTGCAGATTTTATCTCTCATTGAAAATCACCCAGGAACGGTAAATGCTTTATCTCGTAACATGGTTTTTTTTATGCAAATTGGTGGTGGTCGGTGACCTGAAAGGTTAGCTCACTTGAACAAAGTAGTACGAGCGACATATCACTGGAATGCTCAGACGGATTGGACTAACTAGCCGTAAAATTTGCAAATTTGAAAAACCCACAATTTTGTCGAAAGTAATCCCGATTTATCTCTAAAGAACTGTCTGCCTGACCAACTCGACCGTGGCTGGTTGAATAACCCGCGCACAAAATCGTAAGTAAACTAAGCACGAGTGCAGTAGCCCCTGTATTGCGTCCACTGGGTATACTGATAACTGCGAACGGCTGGATTCTGCAAAAAGGTTCGGGGCACTGTGCGCGCATGAGAAGCATCCACCACAGAAGGCGCCTTGGGGCCATCTAAAGACACGATAATATTGCTAGTGTATCCTAAAACGGGTTCTGGTACCTTTTGTAAGTAATCCCAGACCATCTTCAAAATAGCTCTTCGACGGTACAGCATGACTTAGATAGGCCTAATGGCGATAAATCTAAAGTGCTTTGGAAAATGTGTACGGTTGCTCCCACCTTGAACGGAAACGTCTGGGACAACCAGGTGCAGGTTAACAAATGGACGGGTTAAACATCTAGTTCAGATCGTCCACCCGCTCTGGAACTTCGGTTGCCAATCCTCTTTCCCCCATTTTTATCGGCTTGTATTATTACTGGCCTGGCGTATGCTATAAGTAGCAAAGATAAGCGACAACGCGCACATGTGTGCATATGATGGGCCATGGTTGGCCAACAAGTCAGGTTAACGTGCATAGCTGAGGCTTAATAATTCACGCCGCGCGTGGACACGCGCTTAGAAGCTACGATAAGCATCCAAGGTAGGCAACAGCGCGTGGTTTTATCACGATGACCGACACTGGTTCGCCTTATTTTCCACCAGTTTATTTGAGCTTGATGACGTATTCTAACTAAGGAGCGTGATTATTTCCAGTGGGAGGGATATATAATAATAATAATGTTTATTCCCAACTTGTGGGTGGCATGCCGTCAGGCGTGATCATCAGGTTACAGTCAGAATAAAGGCATGACTGGCGGGGATTGTGGGTACAGGGATTTTGGGAAAAGGGACAGCGTCATCGGCGGGGGGCGTTATCCGATGTAGACGTGGTCATCACTAAATCGGAACGGGCA
>SJOL01005810.1:56320-115079 GCA_004794785.1 Opisthorchis felineus | reverse complement strand
CTTTTATTGGTTTCCTGAATTAAAAGCCATGCTCAGAACCACCGGCGATGGGCGAAGCACCCGTGCTACTGGAGGGGTGATTGGTATACGAACGCACCATGGTGCAACGCAACAGGGTGACCCTCCCTGCAGGACGTACCGACCACCACACGAGGTTTCCATCCCTCGTGCATGCTACCAGATCTGCATGCAGCTATTTCATAACGCTGCATTAGTTGTGCATATCAGAGAATGAAGATCATCCGCAGAGATGTATACTTTCATCGATGCTGCTCAGTGCATCGAATTCTCTTTCAACGCTATACTGAACGGGAGGCGAGCCTCCGAAAAACAGTGTAGTGCCGAAGTTCACTGGAAAAAACTCATTCATTTCGTTACGTTTGGAGGTTTTTACGCATGTAAACGTTATTCTGCCATTTTTGGGGTGGAAATAGCAGTGGGCATTCTGTGGAGATATCTCATTTGTAAAGAACACTACGGGATGCCAAAATATGCTATAGTGCGATTTTGTGATTTATCTCTCGTTGACCGGTAACAAAATGGGAATCGGTGACGTTCCGTGACCTTGAAATTTTGCTCAATTAAACAAAATGTTAGAAGCAACATATCACCGAACAGTGCAAACGAATTACACTTACTTCCCGTAAAAGTCACCGCTTCGAAAACCCTATAGTTTCAGCGAAAATAATTTGGGTGTGCTTCTAGTGGGTGGCATCCGCCAGTTTGTGCCTTAACACCTCTGTAAGGTGACCTGCCCGAACCCTGGAATAAAATGGCCAATTCGTAGCGAAACTCGTATGGACAGTATGCAGCTACAGACCGGAGATCTTCAGTCTCTCTTCGAGATAGGCAGTGCTGCGGTAGTCCAGAATGATTGTGCAACAGTCCGCGAAGTGCGATTTCAGGTGCTCCCGACATCAATCCTAAACTTGCTGCATGCTCAACCAAGCTTAACTCTTGGTGAAGCAGCAGGCGTCGCCGAGACTATTAAAGGCCAATATTTGTTCGAGTAACCAAACTCGAAAGCCATCCACATCGAATAACAATCGGTATTAAGCATGGATCAACAGAACGATGTAAAAATGGTGGCATAGAAGATCCAGAAATGAGGAAAGTCCACGACCGGAGTTGTGAACATGCCATTCCGATGGTCAGGGGCCTTTCCTCACACGTGTCAATGGTCCTTCCATTAGCCGCAAGTAGCTTACCCGGCGGGTCGAGTAACGATGTTCAGTGGAAACCAATCAAGCCTAGCTGACCTCTGCTTAAGAGCCGAAAAAGAACTTAGTGTCGCCCTGCTTATCAGCCGTATCAAAAAGGTGATACGAGCGAGGTTGTTCCGCCGGTATAGCCGGAGTTGTCGGTCGGATTGACCGTTCCTTCAATGTCAGGTCGAAAGGTTTTCACAAGCGCAACACCCTGTGCGGCTCTGCACATTTGCCGTGAAACCTACGATATAAACAAGTTTAATGAGGCGGCGATGGCGTACATCGGCGCGTGCTTTCTTTGGACCAGTGCATTCGCCTGTGGGGGGTGCTGGCAGGATGCTTCTGACAATGGAACTTTGTTTAGACAGTGACGTAACACGATACACAAATGACCGTTGTATCGACGTGGGGTAAACTAAAGCTCCTTTCCTCGCTAAACCAGCGCAAGCAGCTCTTGATGAGAGCAGGTAATGGTAAATAAAGCCGACGGCAAAGAGCTTGTGCATTCTTAGTGAAGGCGATGAATTAGCAGAGTTGGACCGCACGTCGCAACATGAAAATTGGCACCCAGTCTTAATGGACTTCAAACCGCCGGAACAAGGGTATGACGCGCATGTTGCCTGAAGGTGTCAAAGACCTAGATGACTTTGGACGGCTAATTCAGTTGCTTGTCCTACGAAGAATCTGCAGGTACTGTGTTAAAACCAAGTCCGCAATATGTCACTAGCTTCTAATCAGTCCAACATTCCTGTAAGCCAGAGTTATGGCACATGTGGTAAACTCCGGACATAACGTATTGCTTCTGAGAGTCCGTACGCCACTCCAAGTCGAAGCCCAAGGTATATATGAACGGTCTACAACAGTAATCTACCTGGGGATCGTAAGCATGGACTGAAGCTCTTCGTGCGTATATCAGCTCCAGAAATTCCAGTAGTTAGGACATGAACCTACCGGAATGTCCCTGGTTCGAATCCGAAGTTTGTATCTCCTGCTGCTATCTAGGCTTGAACAGCCCGGCAGGGTCCCGCTCTCGTTCTTTCTTTGGATGATGTGGCAGCTAAGCAAAGAAAGGGTGCTATGGTTAGAGATTCATTATTACTATTATCGTACGAGCACGCAGGGTAGCGCGCACTGACAAAATCTCTTCGCACAGTGACGAAAGGGTTGCAAGCCAACTGTCAAACTTGGCCAGCAGATCAAGGGCCAATACATCCAATCAAGCCATCAGTATCTGGGTCTACTGTCAGTTATAATATTAATATTCATTCCCAACTGGTGGGTGGCATGATCATAACGTTTCAGTCAGAATAAAGGCAAGACTGGCGTCAGTTGTGGGTGTCTAGAAATGTGTGGAAGTGTAGCGGTCCCTCACTAGATCAAGCGCCACAAACACTCAAGGCACGTAACAATTCCGGTCCCACTTGCAACCTAAGCCGACAACATGTACACTACAATTGCCCATCCATTTTTGTTTACGTGGCTACCACCTGCGTCACGCGCCAGGCTTACGAACTTTAGCCACATCGGGCCAAGTTGTATTCATGTTCGTGCAATTATCAAACGCGAATGGACTCTCGCCTCTTCACACCGCACACAATAAATAGGCATGCAACTCGGATCAAACACACACACAGTTGCGCGCACAAGACAAGAAGTCAACCGAGCTCCACAAGTCTCCACGGACAACCACGGAACACGTGTAACAGCTACACTGCAGAGAAGACGCGTCCCGCGTCCGGAACTTCACTCAGGAACTCTCAACAGTTGTCCTCAAATGATAAATCACTTTTTGGCCTATTCCCCTCTTGCATTGCAATAATTTTTGTAATCGTCATCATGCTGGTAAAACAGAAATTTGTTAGCGCTTGTCATCTTCTGATAATCAACCTAATTACGTTACAACCAGATCACTAAGAGAAGCTGGGCAGCCACATGTGGCGGACACTGTCCGACACAGATGATGACATGCTTAAAGCGGCGCAGCCCGAAAGCAGTGGATACTGGAGACAGGAAAAAACAGTTTGTCGGTTTTTTCAGCTTGTAGGGAAAATACCAAAATGAAGCAAGATCAGACCGTTACAATTAGAAGATGGCGGCAACTACAAACGGGGGAGGCAAAACTAAGGGATCCTTCCTGGCACCTAATAAGAAACTGTAAAATGCGGAAAATAAGAAACCAGAACAATGAATCTGGAGCAACTGGAGTATTTCAACGAATTAGCATGCCAAGTTGAGCTAAAGCCCCATTGCTGGGGCTGCGTGGTTTACACGTTCCTTGCGGGGGCGATGTCGTGCTGATGCATAGGACGGATCATGAAATGTGATAAGAATCATTGAACTTGTGGGAGAAAGAACTAAAAGCGTACCGAGATTGTTAAATCCAACGGAAGTGTTGAATGGATTGGAACGAACTGCTTTCAGAGGCGGCTAGGGCCAGATGAGAGCTTTGTTCTCCTTTACCGTTAGGGTTCCGAGAAGGCGAGTGGACAGTCCAGGGTATGGAGATGGCAGCGCCGTACCGTACTCCGGTTTCTGGACAGTTTTGTTGCCTCGTTTTCCAAAACACCTGCTAACCTTCACACTACTTGCTTTGGTCAGGGAATGTTTGGCGTTTCTCGCAATATGGAGGGGACTTTTGAAGTTGGTGTTTTTACCCGTGTGAATTTTTCCATATATTTTACTCCCGGTTATAATAGTCTGTTGGAGGCATAAGTTTTGTTTGTGCAGAAATTATAGCTGCCTCTAACACCTCCTCCAGTCACATCCAGGCTGCCTGAATTAGTACCCGTTTTTGGTTTATGCATCCTGAATCGCGCTCGCCTAATCAGTTCATCTTCCAGCACGTACCCCAGTAAGACAAGCAACCGCGTTGGATGGAGATAAGGGTGAAGCGTCCCACAACGGAACCCACTGCAATCTGTGACAGAGCTGATTCCACGGGAACTGCGGTTGCCTTTCTGGGTGTCTTCCAAATTAAGCGGCTCAACCGCCTTGTTTACATTGGAGGAGTGTGTCCTCGGGCACACTCCAGGTCCGCTGGCGCCCATCCTATCACTTCTCTCATTCCGGCCTACCCATGGACATGGCTCCATTCGCCGTCCAACTTACAGCCTGCTCTTCTACTGACACGGACGTTAAAAATGGTATACCTCAAGCTTTCACTCCAAGCAACTCAATATACCCCAAATAATCTCAGTCACCACCGGTTAAATGAGTCTAACGTTTAAGTTTGCATCCCACTCGGAAACCTTCTTGTGTTTTTCATTATGCTCTAACTCATCTATGTTTTCCAGACTCACTCAAAATAGCACCAACGCGAGCGACCATCCGTACAAGCGATCCTTCTAGTACCAACCCGGCCACCACATATACGTTCCCCATATCTGGAGAGATCTTGGCCCAAATGTAACGCATTTACATCGGACCAAATCTACCTGCAGCTTAACTCATCCGACGACTATCTAGGTCCACTTATGCGGCAGCCCAGCTCATATCCAGCGAGGACTGGTCCAACCAACATGGTAACTCTTGTGTCAGATAATCGACTCCAGATAAACCTTATATGCCTTAATACCTCCCCGCTATCTGTTGTCAAACCTCCGCCACCTGCTGCACTCCTTTCAGCCTACCTCCCACCAATCTATCCTGTATATTCCTCAAATGAGACTTTACCGAAATGTGCGTACACCACTCTGTAAGTCTCCAAAAAACGATCCAGGCACAGGGCTTTTTACCAGCAATGCCCTTCATATTGTACTCCTGAATGGGTTCTGGTTTACATCATGCAGTGACGAGTCCGAAAATGCACCAGCAAGTAGGAGAGCTAACACATTTTCCTCCCTTTTGAACCGAACATGAGATGTAATAATAATAGGTTTATTATCCCAATTGTAGGGAGCGTACCAACTGAGGCATGATCGGGCCGCTACAATCTGTACGTGGCGGGCAACAACACAACAACAACACACAACAATGCAAAACCGGGGAGACATGCTCATCATGTGATAAGTAATCGTAAATTGCGGGAAACAACATAACTAGAACGATAGAGCATTAGGTACGATCAGTTCAGTGATGAAGCCGGTTGACTTGAACGAAAAGTAAAAACCGTTGCTGGCCATGAGTAATCTTGGATGGCGGTAGCGGACACCGACCGTCTCTTCTTGACCTAATCTCCTCCAAAAAAGCGGATAGATGACATGTGACGTCGCGGAACTAGTACCATTTGGCCGCAGAGTTCAATTTATTCTGTGCCGGGAACTCGCCTGCTACTAGCGGTTGTCTCCCAGTGAAATGATCCCATTTCGCCCTTCAGAATCGGCCAAATCCTAGGAGAAGCAGTCTCGTCAACTCCATATATTGGATATCATTGCTTGCACCACCACTAGACGGACAAGAAGCCGTAATAGCTTCAGCCATAGACACAGGTGCACCCATATTTCCTCCATCTTTACCCCATTCAAAGTGCTTCGGCGTAACGAGATACCCCTTAAACAGTAGACATGAAGACCGGGAAAGATGCATCCGAACTGAATGGCAGCCTATGACCATTGTTTCTACCCTATAAGGGCAACCTGTTGTGGTGTAGCGGTGTATACTACTGATGAGGCACGCTAGTAGCCTGTGGTCTGATGTCCAAGCTCCGCCCCCGCATGCGATGGAAGATGAAGACTACTGCGGAGATTATGAAACCGCTTTTCAGTGTTCGTTTGTTACTGTTTAGTAGTCATTGAATATCCAGGGAAGTTTAAGAGGACGCTTCAGAATTTCACTGTAAAAAACTCTGTGCAGCTGAGATGTTTACTGTCGTATCCAAAAGCTTGTAACCGCTTAGTTCGTGTTTGTTAATAAATAACTTCGCAGCGATGGGCTTCTCTTCTCTCAGCCTCAGTGAACTCAAGCAGGCGGAAGAAATGGGGCCTAAATATTGCTGATGTTCACAGCACCATAGAGAAAGTAGCTCAACTACTAGCCCAAACCTCGTGAAAGTGTAAAGCCATGTACACTCGCCGAGCATACACAAAATTCACAGCTCACTCACCTCTATCAACAGTTGGTTTATTGATCCAAGGGCTGCTGACTTACCCACCCAACCGAGCACTGATGATGCCACCGGGAGTGGTGACCGAAAGTTTTTAGGCTAATTGCCAAACCCAGCGAATAGATCAACGGCCACCTGGTCAACCACTACAGGCTTCTGTCCTGCAATCCAGATGGACTCTCAGGTTCCGGTGGTATATACCTCAAAAAGTTTACGGAATGCGATCCCGCTCTCGCAACGCCTTAGCAAATATTGGTCACCACGTTCTCCATACCATATATCCACCCATCAACACAGAAGCAAGTAATCGTTCATCCCATCTACAAAGGACGCACTCTTGACACTCCCAACTACAGCCCTGATTAGTCTAACCCTCTATTGTTTTCACGAAATTATATCTCAGCTCTCTAATGTCTCTCTCTGATTGTTCGGGGTTGATTTGTTTAGGAGACTTACAAATACGGCGAAATGATTCAACCGTTCTACAAACTCCCATTAATGCCCCTTTCCAAATAAGCTACGGGGAAACAATGACTTTCTTTAACCCAACTTTTCGTCCACTGAGACTTCCTGCTGACAAAAACCCTTTCGTCATCCCCCTGTGGATCATCAGAAGGATCAATGCGTTTGGATTTTTGTGCACCTCTCTTTCGCATACATATCCCCATATCTTTCTGTACGGCATAGAAAAGATCAGAATGACCTGTCATTCCTTCCTGTCCATCGATTCTTAGCAATTCCACTTGGCTTTCTCGGGTAGTGTAATCCGGCCATGCTTGGACCCCCTTGTTCAAGCGCGATGAAACGGAACTTAAGAATATCCAGCGTAAAGCTGCCGAAACTGTTACAGCCTTTCGTCATTCTCCATATTCAAAACAAATATCTAGCCAAAACCCCTCCTCCCAGAACCACCGATTTCACGGCTGCCACACCAACCCTCATAGTTGCTGTAAATAGAACGGATCCGCTCAATTTTCACTCCATCTCACAATATCAAGTGACGTGTCCACAAACTTACTCTGCTCTGGAGAAAGCATACTAACTACCACAAAGGTTACCTCTCCGAAGCTGTACTATCATCATGAAACGGGCTTTCTGAATCAGTACA
The DNA here is from genome assembly GCA_004794785.1 of Opisthorchis felineus. Lineage (NCBI taxonomy): Eukaryota > Metazoa > Platyhelminthes > Trematoda > Opisthorchiida > Opisthorchiidae > Opisthorchis > Opisthorchis felineus. The sequence goes on along the minus strand of SJOL01005810.1, from coordinate 107,722 downwards.
CCGTTCCAACATTGAACAATCCTCCAAACATAATATTAATAGCCTCCCCCCTGAAATTTCTCTTTCGAAACGATTATCTGACCTTAGCCATTGCGAAAATGTTCACTTCAAGGCGCAGACACAGGGCGCGGCGTCAGCCCCCACTGTTTTCTTACATGCACATTCCTACATCACGTTATTCATAATAACTGTAAATGCGATGAAGATCCGATTGTCCACCTGACACTGGTTCAGGTTCGTCCATCTTCCAGGTCCTGGGCTGTGTCAGGTTTATTTGATCCCGTCATACATAGTATCATGATAGTCCCACCACTCCTACCATCACAGATAATGAGGGCACGCTGTCTTTCTTACTTTCAGCTCCTCAGACCTAATCAGCGTGAGTGACAACTACCAATCCAAGTTCACGAGCCTTCGCCTTCCCATAAGTGTGCGTGCCTGTTGAACCTGTTAAACTTACTGCATCACTCATACTTCCACTTACATGAGCCCCTTGGTTTAATTTTTATCATTGAGCATAAGGTTGACAAAAACTTGGGAAGTACGCCTACCTGATTAGCCTCAGGAAGAGCGAAACCGATTGTGGGCAGTCAACAAGTTTTCAGCAACCTAAAGGAGATTCTTCTTCTTCCCCTAGTTTAATAAATTAGTGAGGGAATACGTGACCACGCATTGCGTGAACTTCGTTGTCTCCTCCAATGTTGAGGCCAATATTCCCCACCTACTGTAGGGCAGAATGAGGTTGCTTCTTGCGAGTTCGTTTTGTCCAAGGCTGTTCATCGATGTGCGAATTTAAGCTAGATAGGCTGTATGTTAGGGCAACCAAAAATTGCAGCGAGTATGAATTGGGTAGTGAGGCGAAGTTTACCTGAACTCGCGCGGAGGCACAGCTGACCGCTATATCCTACAGTTTGCATCATAATCACGCAGTTGGTTGACAACTCTCTATGGGCACGAGCGTACGGGGTTGCTGTCTAACGTTACATTTTGTTATTTTAGCCATGCTTATTTCATTATGGCAGGTCGCCCGCCTACTACTCATAACCTATTTACCAATATCGGATATTGCACACAAACAGATAGAAATCGTGAAAATGTCTCTTGCAACCAATACAGAGAGTCGTAGGCTTCTGTGAGTTTGCTGGTCCAGAGTCTGTTCGGCTAGCTGTGTTGTAGCACAACGGGTGTGAGGATAACTTTATCATCCTCTTGGGTCATGGTTAAAATGCCGAAGAGAATGGACAACTACTAACGGACTCTGATTTTTTTTAACAGATAGGCAACTATGATGTACAATGCTGACTGCAGTCAATCTGACTTGCGCGACAATGTTGATTTGTAGTTAATGCTGGTGGACGGTCATACAAGAAAGAAGACAGGATAAGCATGTTGTCACCTTGAGGCTGTGATGTAGCCGACCACAGAAATGATGATGCTAAAAATAGCCTTACTTGATTGAATAATAGATAAACAACGAAAATATGGTTAACCTGTCTTTAATACTACGGGCTAACCAAAAGATTAAACGTCGTCACAGCCATAATTTTGTTTTTATGGCTCTTTACCGGTGCAACATGATAAACTAGCCATAAATTCATCAAGCTAGACGCAAACGGAATTGTTAACCTTACAGCTGACAACAGAGTCACAAATGGGCCAACGATGTTGAGAAGTTCAAGGAAAATAGACCTAACATCCATTCGAATTCTCCTATAGCAACTTGGGTTGAAAGCCTTGAGAGTTACGAACAGACACCTTTATGACGCTGTCTTACACTGCGGTGAATCTGGCGATTCATACACGTCGCTTAACTATGACCAGAACAGCCGAAGAAGCACTTCTACAATAAAAGCCATCGTCCCAGTGAAACACGAAGGGTTTCTTGTTGTCAGATAAAAACGGCTATAGGACCTGTTGTTTTGCGTTCATACTATGTGATATTAATTTTCAATTGTTTTAAACATCTGGTAAGCATTTTGGCTAAATTTTGCACAACAGCGCAAACAACCACCTTATCAGCCAGATTATTGACCACAGTCCTATTCGTTGAACATGAACACACCGCAGCATCGACACCTGTTCTCACAATAGCTTATTCAGGGGTTGTCACGTGCATCGTTTTGTTCTGCTTCGTTAGATACTCTGCATTGATTTATTCCGTGCGGTAATTTCCTCGTTTTGTCCAAGAATCCTCCAAACTTAGATGCCCCGCATGTTAGCGTTGGCACACTGCAAGGAAATGTAATGAACGAAATGAGCATATTTTCGGCATTTTCATTCGTTCCGTCCAGCATCACAAAATGTATAGAACACAAGTGTATGTTTTCGATTTCATTTGGAAGCTACACATACTGTTCGGGATTCACATCTGTGGAAGAAGTATTGTTGCCCTTCACAGGACGGGTCAGTAAAGGTCGTTCCCATACACCACACACACACTCCGATCACCCGACGGTTGACTGTGACCGCCGACAAATCATCTAGTACAGTAGAAATAAAAATCAAACTTGCTAAGTGACTATTGCTGCTTCAAACACATCTGCGGTGCGCAGTGGCATCAGAAATGAGACATGTTTACCGCTTTCCCGCAACTCTGGATAGACCACTCCTCAGTAGTCGAGTAAGTCAGACTCATGTGTCACCTGTTTCGTGCAGGATCTTCCAGGGAGCTCCACTACTCGTTTACCTGAAGGTCCGAATTTTGCGTCAATAGCAAGCGAAATAGCCCCCCCAAAACTTTCCTTCTCCTATTACTTTCTGGGGCCGATTTTTTGAGTCGATCGCTTAACCAGACTTCGTTTCTCGACGCAATCAAATCGAAAGTACTATTTGCCCCCATAGTACTTTGATCACTCCGGTCCCTCCCTGCTTTCTTTCCACTGTACAAGCAAATGTCATTTGATCAGTTGGTTTTTGGTCGTGTGACTACCGTTCCTTATTCGATCTGGTGTTCATCCACAATTAAAAAACAACCGTTCGAGAAATTCACGAAATCACTTCTTTAATGACTTACAGTGCGTGGGCCTGGCAGACAGGCAGTTCTCTCACAAACCTCATACTTGCTTAAAATTGATGCATGCTGTGTCTCCGAAACGCGCATACGTGACTCAAGTAGGGTTGTGCCTCCTAAAGTTCCTGGAACGGGCAAAATTTCGTTGTCTATTCTCCGCGTGTCAGATGATCCAAAAGCCCCGGGATGGACGCACTTTGTTAGACTGGGTTCCAATGAACAGTCATAATCAAGCTCAGTACCATTCGACATAAAAGCCGACACGGCCGTTTTTCGTGTCAGCTTATGCCCCAGCAGAGTGTGGTTATGGTGCCGAGAATAACGCCGTCCAGCACGATTTATCCTACTCATTTTGACAAGCAAAAACCCTTAGATCGTCACCCGTGTAGGTGATCTAAATATCCAGTTCAGTAGTATGAGCCCCGGAGAAGTCACGTTTGAGTAGCCAATTTGGTGCTGATCCTCGGTGAACGGATGATGAAGGGCGACTACTCCAGTTGGGTGCTGACCGTAAATTCCATTTGACCAGCACACATTTTTAGCACCACCTATCGCATAGTGTGGCCTGGCGGCAACCAAATGTGAATCAACCATGAAATCATTTGGATCATGACAGGGAGCCATGAATTAAGAGTACCACTACTTCTTGAACACAACTCGATCACATGCTAGTGGGAGACAGAGTGCAAGTTCGTCTCCCTTCAGGCCATCGCAAGTCTGCAAGAAATATGTCAATGCATCATATTCAAAGAACGACACCAACCCGGAAGTATCGAAGCGGAATAGCACAAATACCACCTGAAACAAACCAACACAGTACTGACAATGGGCAAGTGGATTAAGCTTTTCAAAGGGTAAAAAGACCTGCTCTCGCGATATCCAAAACTGACCATCCGACTTCCCCGATAAGTTTTGAATATAATCGAAATTACTAGTTCTCTCTGATGTTAGAAACCCCATATCGGCCTACAGAGGGAGTGAGGACTCAGGTAGTCCATCAAATGCTCAATCGTGACCGCAGCGGCTAAGGCGCAGCTGCTGTCATTATTCGAATTCCAAAGCACTCATAAAACATCAGTGAGAAAAACTATTATTCACATGGAGCAATTCACTGAAATATATATAGAAAATTTATGTAGCTGAGAAAATCTTGAATGGCGGAATAAGCGGAGGCAAAACAGGCAAACAATTCAAATTTTTAAGCAGTAAGTGGCAACAGCTTCTACAAAATCCAACACTGCTGAACCCAGTGCTTATGCTCACGAAAGATCCCACCATTTGAAGGGGTAAAGAAACGCACCAGCTTTGAGACTAACGCATATTTCACACTCTTTTGACTCGGAGGAAACGTGCTTGGCGGGGTTATTCTCAATTTATTCCTGGTTCCCTTCTGATTAACGCGATTTTTTACCACAGTCGTTGTCACAGTGTGATCTCAATCCCACAGCTCCGAAATTGTATGAAAGGCTTGAAAGATGCTCTTCTCAGGGACAGAAGCAGCAGAAATTGGAAAGTAATCCCGGTCTTACAACCAGATAAGCGTGTGTGATTGTGTCCAACTGTCATCAATGGCAATAGGAGATTCGTCTATGAACATTTCTGAAATTTCAGCGAGAAAGTATTATGATGCTAGGGTTGTTTGTCAGCTACAAAGCTGTCATCCAAGTTCAACGATGAATAATAAGTAAGCACGTATTATAGATAAGCTCCGGAAATAATAAACCGGAATAAACGCGTGGAAGACAAATGCTCCGGTAAACTACTCCACGTACGGTACAAATCCGCAGGGCCTCTGCTGCATGTCGTGAAAGAAGAAAAATTGTTAGAAACTGGCAGCAGGCGAAGTGGAGGCTGAGAAAGACGAAGAAGAACAATGAGACCAAAACATCAATTCCCAAGTGAGCATTGCTAGAACCTATGGTCTACCCAAACGTTAATGGAAGCGCGATTCTGCACTTGAGCACTTAGTGCACAATCATGGGCCTAACATACTGTAATGAGGTATCCAGTTAGGCGAAACGTTTGCACCAAATTAGGAAGGCATAGGGAAGATTAGCGTTGAATTTCATTGCGACGGCATATGTGGTACTTATGGTATGGGTCCCTGATGGTCGTAGATGATGTGACAAGCGGCTTCCAGGACGGAACACTTTGGAATGGAGGATTGTAATATGCTAAACATATGCGAATCTGGATTGACGTCACATGCTATACAAGAAGAACAGTCCAGGAAGCTCCCCCTTATGACACCTTAATGGAGAGAGTTTGGAGTCAAACGGCTTTAGAAGTGCCATATTTTCTAGAGATGTTTTCAACCAGGGTTGCTTAGACCGCTACTTCAGGAAAGTAATCGGTCAAAAACCTCACTCCAGTTAGGAACAACAACGATGTTGTTGTATAGGACCAAGGTTAGTTGGTTCTTGTCATGTATAACAAAAAGCTGGGACGAGGTTCAAGTATTTTCCTTCCGAATGTCGTACATAGCACACTCGCGTAAGAGTTGGAAAGGTACTGGGACGGAAAACCAACAGACGGCTCAGCACAAACCATTCAGCTGTAGCACCCTTTCAGTGCCTAGCTGCCATGCCACCCGAAGGAAGCACAATGGCTAGGATACTGCCAGTTTGCCCAAGCCTAGACAGAAGAAGTCGGGAGGCAGAGGTCGGGCTTGAACCACGGACCTTCTGATCAGTAAGTTCGCACTCTAACCACTGAGCCATCTCGCTCAATATGCATTAGCTCAATGCAGCTGAATAGTGCTTAAATGTGGGTCACGGGTTGGGAAGTTTTATAGGGTGACTATCCCAGCCAGAACAAAACAAGAGGGTACTCACTCGCTGGTCCAGGTGATGTCGCGTACATCGCGAAGCCAGAAACAGATCATTCAACTGCCGGATCGGTATCTTGCTAGTCCGTACTCAAAAGAGCAACTGGTATATATCCATGTTGGTGGAAATCCTGTAGCCGTGCTGGATACCGCGGGGAACTGAACACGAGTGCTTAACCTTAGTCGAATTGCCCAAACAGCGTGGTTAGGGTAGTTATTAGAGCACCATTCTGCTTTGTCACTGTTAAAACAGTTCCGCGAACTCCTCATGTGATGATAATTAGCCGGACGACCAAGCAAGTTTCCAGAACGACGATCGGAACAACTGGGAGGTTATCGTACTACGTTTTTATACCTGATCCTGAGATATAGAAGCACGCAATCACAGGATTTTGAGTAGAACCGAGCTAAGTATTGATTGTAAAGGAGATGACTGCTTGGTTGCGTTCCTCATTTGGTTCCCGTATTGCAAGCACCCAACATGAGATCGTGTTGTACCTTAATATCACCGATCGACTGGTGGTGTATTCCACATCTGATCAAACATATTGGTTGTTTTGGTAAAGAGTGTATCTCTAGCTCGTTGCCTGTAACGCGTGTGTGTGGGGGGGGGCTGTCGTTGACCCACCATAGCACAGGCCGGGTGTGCGGGCTTCGTACGAACACGTGACACTGTCCAATTGGGCTCCGGTTGTGCAGTCGAAGTCTATTCAAATAGTCACTGATGTTGAGTAAATCAGTCTTGTTCTTTTCACCACCAACTTTTCATCAACTCTTCGGTTCCCCTGGTATTCAGAACATTAGGACTTGACCTCAGCCCAGTAGTCCACTCGTTTACACACTACCGCCGTGGAAATTAGTATTGTTTGACGAGTGATTGTCACCACAACCTAACCAAGTTCCACCAGTGTGGAAAAACTACTCCATGTCTGAAGAGCGAGCATCCCAAAGAGGATCATATCTTTAACACAGATGGCAAATCCAACCAGTATTATTTACGATTAGTATGGAGATTGAAGGACAGTGGCACAGTAGCCATTATACTCTGTTAAAGTTAGTCGCACGTCAATCAGACCGACAGACGCACACCAGTGAACCGATTCCAGTCTTAAGAAAATGGGATATACCTGTGCCACAATTCATTAGTGCAGCCCCTCTCGGCCTATGCGTTGGAAATTAGTTGTCTTTGGTCATGACCTGCTAAATGCTCTTCAGGAAAAAGTATTTACAGCGAAATCTGAAGCATGTGATGCAAAGATCGATGAAGTGTCATCCGTATGCTGCAATAACACATTCGGGTAGTTGGAAGGGTTTCAAGCAGCCGTCAGTTTGAATCATTATGATAGACATTGGTCTGGAAACTCCTTCACTGTGCTTTGTTCTCCGCTGCCAAAAATGAGGGAAGAATTAAGTCAACTGGTGGACGAAGGCACGCTGGTTCATGTGTAGCACGGGATACTTCTATTTTCCCTGCTAACAAGCCTGACTACTGTGTCTATATGACATAGGGTGATTGTGAATCAATCGTTGTTACTTGGTAAGCATCCGCTTCCATGTAACAAGATCAGTATACTGATGTCGCTGACAGCAAGAGTGATCTCAGTCAACCATATCCTCAAATCGACCTCAGCATGTCAGTCCTCGATGACACCACCACAACCATCACGAAGGAATATTCTAATCCACATCCAGCTCCAAGAGGTTTCGGCGGATAACTTGGTAAAAGAAATTTCATTTGCTTGCGCTTACCTTGATGACATCCTTGAATCCTAACAAACCAAGTTAGAAGATTTATGAACTTTGTTTACTCTGCTGGGTGGAATACGGAATAGAAGTGTAAAAACAACCAAAGTCAGAATTGATCTCTTTTTTTGATTCTGTCCTTCCCCTTGGCTCTTGTCCTGATAAAAGCGGTCTGCATATGTTGAATAATAAGGCCAATTCAATGGCCGATTTATCGAAACCCCAGAAGGAGACTGGGCTAAGATTATTCCAGAGACTATCTTCCACCCTCTCTGGTGCGGTTATATAAGTCGCTTTGTCAGGATGTACCTTGGTGTTCGGGTGAGATAAAATGGAATTGTTTGTGCATGCAAAACCGGCACTGTCAACATCGTCCTGATATATTATAACCCCTGATTCGTCTCATGGCAGGAAGTACATTAAGGCTTATTATCTCTATATTCAGGACCCTAAAACTGGCAGAAACAACCAGGCATTGGTCCTTATTTTTAAGGTCATGTACATTAGTGAGTATGTTCGGGAAAAGGTATTCGATGTTGTTGGCCTTATTAGGAAAGAAAAAATGAATTTACTTTGTGACCACTGAGAATGCCGCGTAGGTGTTACTCGTGAATACATCTTCTTGCACACTCCACTGGGTGACTGGTGAATGCAGAACAACGGTAGATGTCCTTGTTGGGTTATCACGACATTACACTAGGGAGATTTTTGCACCAATTGAGTTGAGTGGCGTGATGACGTGCTTCGACACGACGAGGATGCGACCTGTAGACAAAAGAATACTAATGTATACTGATGGTCCACCGTTGTCGACAGTCCAACATTTCTTAACCCATGGATCACCCATATGACTCCAGAGAATCCTTGAGAATCCGCTACCCGTAGAGAGGATGGCATAACAACCAAGCTAGCGAACCAGTTGTTCGCAGAACTGAGTGACGCACATCACGATGTGGCGAGGGGGTATGTTGATGGCCTAAGATACACAAGGATAGAAAACACCTAATCAGGTCGTGCAGTACTGATTCGCGGTCCTAAAAGTAGAAACCACCTGGACCAGTCCGTCCCTGGCGGTGATCACACAAACCCTGGCAACGAATACACGGAATACACGGAATAGCGTATCTCCTGCCGAGCGACGCATGTTCCAAGTAGATTGAGGTATGTTCAGGTTCAAGTACCAATTCCTTGCTCGTGTTACCCGCGTAGCCTGGAATTCCAAAAACAGACAGCAGTACACCACTTGTCAATGCAGTTTTTCGGAAGTTTCCCTTCCAAAGTAGCGTTAAACACATCAGGTCCTCAGCCCAAAACAGGGATTCACAGTCGGCTAAAACCAAATTAGTTTGCAAATGAGTGAGCTTGCATATCATACAATACCTAAGGGGTATGCTGGTGTGTCACCTGCTGAGTTAATGTTCGGTCGAGCCCTGAGCACTAAAAGCAGCTTGTGCTCTTCGATCCTGAAAGTAAAATACAGGCTAAGGAGCAGAAACTAGCTGAACGGGGGAATTTGCTTGCAGAATTGACACCGACGAAATTTGGGCCTGTACAAGCCAAACCAGTTGACAATTCCAACTGGCAATCCGTCATGAAGATGTCGTCGTCGGACAAGCGTGCCCGGCTTCAGCTAGAAGATGGTGGGGATGTGCTCCCACGTTTGTCTATATCAGCTGAAATGGTTTTCCCATAAATCACGCGTAAAGCAACAGACGGACATGACAGCCTAACTGCAGACATCAGGCCTAGAAATCTTCTGACGTTCTGCAAACCGGTTGATCAAGATCAACTGTGAATATGAGACCACCTAAGAAGAAGGGAAAGGCCCAATCAAGCTTGTACAAGCACATATTTCTTTCTTCAGTACCCATCCCTGACCTCGTCGGGATAAGAAGCCCGGAAATCTGACATGCGACGCCAGCGCGATACTATCACACCCCCAGCGTAGGCTCAACGAGTCTGGATTATCACTTTTAAATGGGCGAGTGTGTCCACGTTTTGGCGATTAGATTGGCTAGACCAGCTTAAGTAATGTGAGCACAAATTGAACAAACCCCAAAACTACCTAGAATTAGTCAAGTGGTGTTCGGGAAGTTTCAGATTTCCCCGACCTAACCTGGCTGGGAAATCCCGACATATCAAGATAGTTACTGGTTCATCGTTCGAGGCGCCCGGAGAACCAATCACATCTTCTGACTCCCCACAATTTTGCCCGTTCAGACGAACTAATGCAGCTATCTTCAACATGCGCTGGTAGAGCAGTGGTTACGAACTCGCTTCACATCTCGGTTGTCGAATATCCAAGGGAAGGGAACTGTTGACCAGATCAGATTGGAACAAACCGTGAGTCTGGCACTTTCACGCCTTGATGTAAATAAACCAGAATAACTGTGTCGGAACGAGATTTGCTCTGTTTTAGCTAATGATTATTTCCAAAATTAACTTTTTTTATTAATATCCGGAAGACTGGTCCCGGAATTGTCTGTATGAATCTCTAGATTGCTAGTTAGGTTTCCTCTTAACGATCTAGATCCAACACAGTAAAAAACTGATCTTGGGTTGCTAGTTTTCATCTCAGGTTTTGCTCAGAAGTTTAATAAATTCAGTAGAAATGAAAACGGCCTGTATGAGCTCTTTATATTCTCACAGAATTTGTTTTGGCTGTTTGAATAACTAATGACGTTCAGGGGCAATGGTCACTCCAGAAAAATAGACCGACCAGCAATGATTGCTGCAATACCCCTCCCAGGGAATTCATGCTTCACTGGACAAATCACTTCGTTTTCTTTAGCTATTTGTCACTTCTCTTGTAGAACCCAAAGTGCAAGTGGGTACCTCCTGAATTTTGTGTCTGAATCTCACTGTAACGGTGCTGATTCCAAATGTCCCAATATTTGTTTATCAGAAAGGGGAAAATATTTCACCTGAGCTTCGTTCATGAAATTGCTTTCATTATCAACTGGACCATGGATTCAAAATCTACACTTTTCATCTGGTATAAGAGTGCTTGATTACAGGGTCACGGGTATTACGGAACATTTCCTCTCAGCAGTGAACACAACAGAATTGTCAAGAACAGTGACCAATTTCAAATATCATCCGATGCCTTGAAGCTGGAGTGCTTTCCGTTTTCGTTTGCTGAGTGGAGTTTCAAGTGATCTTCACCCACTGTTTATTTGCCGTGACACAGAGGTCTCAGCGCAAACCATTGTCGTCAGACGGGACTGTTGTGGTCAGTACATAAATGAGCCATTTTTCAGATTATTGTGAGATACTTTGATCAACATACAGCTAGAGGAGCGATGTTTAAATTCCGATTTATTCGCAACTTAGCAAGCAGGAAAGACATCCTCCGGCTGAGCATTTAGGGGCAAGCCACAGCTTTTTTCGGTAAACACTCATAGCCCACGTCTTGTTGCCAAACATTTGGGTAGTTTCGAGGGCCAGTGAAGATAATTCAGTTGGCACTGTTCACAGTTGGGGTTAAGTAGACCAAGATATAGAAGGAAAGGTAACACTGCACGGTTTGGAACTATCCGTTTGCAGTGCAATAAAGAACTCTAAGTAGGTCATGCAAAGTTTCATTACAACACTGGTCGTTGACTAGTCCAAGTTAAACTGAGCTCCCTAGCGGGTGTCTCTTGTCTGCCGTAGCTAACTTGGCTATCCCTCCTTGGCTATCCTCCTCCTCCATACCTTGCACTGGTGACCTATAGTTGTGTTTGGATAGTCTGGCGTCTAACGGGGGTGGTGTCCCGGAGTAGATAGTGAAATTGGGACATCTTATGTCTATCGTTGCAGATCATGACGATTTCCCCTGTATAACATTCTTACGTCAAGTTTTTTGGGATTCGGAGCACCAACTAAACTTTATTTGGCCCGAAAATTTCTGCTAAAGCGGCGTTTAATGCATGCTGACATTAAAACATACTGAAAAAGCTGAGCTTATTTCGTTTCGCCTAATTGTCATCTTGGCCTACTTAAATGCCGAGAAATGAATGAATAAAACCAGTATTTTGTAATGTGACATGATTATGTTCAGTGTTATGCAGTCATTTCGAATTCTGTAGGACTTTGTCAAGCTTCGGATTTCGGTACACCTACGGATTTGACTGTTGCCCGTGAGCCGAGTTCTCGGGTTGAAGGGGGACTGAAGCTCCCTGAAAGACTGAGAAATGGGTTCAGGAAAACCGGAGCCTGGTGTGCGAGGCCAAACCGTGCATCTGCAGAGCAACGATGTTTTCTGTTCTCTGGTGAAATAACGAAAGCCACGAAAGCCACCGTGTCGGAGAATCATCTGATACCTAAACAGCTTTACGCAATATGCACTGGGCAGATACTATGTGTCAGCTGAAATGGAGGAGTACTTGGTCCAGAGTGCAGGAGCTTCTTGACGGGATGGCGACAGAAGTCGCGCGCAACCACATGCTTTGCTTCTAACATATTTTCGAATGGCGGAAAATGGGATGCTGACGGAATTAGTGTATGGACAACTGAATACGGAGTGTTGAAATGGAGCAGCGGAGATACTCTGTTAATTTGGTAGAATGTTTGGCAACTAAGAACACAAATCTGGGGAAACACAAAGCAGGAGGCAGTGGTGGCAGACAACAAGAAATTAGGCAACCAACCTTGCGATGGTGCTGGAAGTAACTCTCCATGGTCCTTACCTCACTGATCGCAACAGACCAACCCACGGATAACCATATTGAGCAAGGATGTAGTCTGGGCTTGGTATCTTAGAACCGCAGGCTACTGATCCATCCAAAATGAAAACCTTTGGGTCCTACTCTGCGGTTATCTCCATGTAGACCTCTGAAAAGCTTCTTAACACAAGTTGGAGGCACCAGAGATATCTTTTCATCATGTCGTCTGGGTTTGACCCGCGTACGTTTTGCAGTGCTAGGCCCACAACAGTGTTAGAGGTTGCATTCTGAAGCCGTCTTCATACGGGTCAAATCGGTTACCGGCTAACAATTACTGGCTACGCATATGCTCTGGGTGCATCTTAAGTTTGGTGTAAACAGCTGGCCACTCTTCGTATGCATGGTGCATTCCGAGTTTTCGTTGTCCTTAGAAGTCTACAGTCTGAGTGTGCTGAGGCGTTTGGCATTGTCCCCTTCTTTTTAGCACCCGGCCTCGTTCACCCCCTCCCCCACCCCCGGATTAGGCTGGAAAAAGTCGTTCAAACTGCTGCACACTTAGCTGAGAGCTAAACACGTACGAGTTTACCTACCCTGCCCCGAGAGTTCACTGCCTCAGTCTGAAATAACGGCATTATCTGGAAACGGATACTAGCTCGTTTTGTTGCCTTTCCGAGAGGAACAGGTGATACCGGTGTCACTTGGTGGCACAAAATGCTATGCCAGCTAGCCAGCAGGTTGTTTTTTAAAACACTTGTATGTCTACCCATGGATTTTTCTTCGTAGTTTTAGGTTGCTATTACTATGTCGCATGTATCACAACATCCGCCTCGAAGCAAACAGTTTTCCCCAAGGAACCGTGTACAGGTTTTCAGTCTATTACCCATCAAACAGCGACGACCAGTTAATGGAAGAAACTCAGCTACAAGATTCACGCCGTTTGACCGTGATTCGGCTTATATCAAAGCAGCAACCATTACCATCTTGCTAAGACTGTCAGTTCTCGAGTCACGACAAAAAATGCACGTCCGGAACGAATGAAAGGATGCTACAACTAAATGACCTAATTTATTGGGGGACAGTCAGAAGAAATGTTTAACAACTTACCTTGGTTTGACGACCAAAGAGAGTTTTCACATATATGAAGGTAGAGGACAGAGAATTGTGGTGAATATGTGTGTATATGATGTTCATAAATTACCGTATAAACTCGACAAATGTCATAAAAAGTTCAGTTACCGGTGTTCTCTTCTCTACCTTGCAGTATTTGCTTTCAAAAGGGAGGTAAACGGAAAGAGTAATACATAAAGACTGATTTACTGAACGTCAGGTTTTGTGCACATACGGTAGGCAACTGGAATTTTTTGTCCTATCTTTTTTACTGAATGAATATGCTCCAATTTTAGTATCCATCGTCGTTGAGTCATCGAACCGTTCCCTAATGAGCAAAGGTAATTAAATTTGACTACATATGAAAGCCTGGATTGTGGTTGATTCCAGACAACATAAACTTTAGCATCACCGTGGTTTTCCTGACGGGAAGATGGATGAGGAAGACATTTCTGAACTAATTGCAGTAGTAGCTTTTCGAAAATCTGTTTCCCGATCATTTTCACTCAGCGATGTCTTGAAGCCTGTAAAGTTGGCGCCCAGTCTGTCCGGAAATGCTCGATAAGATAACGAAGGTGTTGACGGAGTACATTGCGCGAAGGTATCAGTGGTGTAGGCTTCACCAGTAGTTTCTACTGCTGACAAGCATCCCGTGCCGTAGCAACTCTCGTTCAGCTGCTTCCAGGTACTCACCGTTTTACTGCGTTTGTGTTTCAATTCTTCAGATTCATTTACGGAGGGACATAGGTCTGGTCGATTGTATTTCAGTGGTGCATGAGTATGTTGTGTACCAAGAGTTACCACGTCTTCTTTCGGCTCTTCAACTACGGATATTTTATCTTCATCACTGTTTTCTTCCACCTCATGTGGGTACCTGACCACAGGCACACGACGTATCGCATTGTTGTTCAAGTTATTATTAGGCTTTGAAGAAAGTATAAAGTGCCCCGAAAATGAGAAAGGGTTTTTATCTGTGTGAGTAAATAATGGCGGAGGTACTCTGAAACGCATTTCTGATTGTCTCAAAGATGTAGCGTTTCGTGATTCTGTCAGTGGTGAGGCTGCTTGCATAGGTGAATTCCCCGTGGTTGACAGCAATGTTGTGCCCTCAAATACTGGGCTCTCGCTGTTCGTCGCTACGGCAGGTGTGTTGAGAACTGTAGAAGCTATGGAACGAACTGCTTGCTTTTCTACTGGCCAGGCTTGTGGATTCCTTGTTGTTTCTCTTGTATCACACAGTGAACAACTTTTCAATCTTGGGGGCACACGAGTCTGTCCGAAGTGTTGAAGGTAACATGCTGTTGGAATGTGGTGGGAAAATTGCCTACAGTCGACCAACGGTTGTTTGTTTGAGCTGGATGTTTCACTTTCGGAGTTGGAAAGACAAGTATGTGTCACGTCATGCTCAGCTCCTCTTAGTTTTTCAGGTTGCCCAGCCTCGTTCTCCCCTAATCTCATGTCACTCCTGGTAAGGTACATTGAAGTTGATTTGGGGCTATTTCCGGTGGAGCTAGATGAGTGTGCATTGCAGGACTGAGGCAAAGCGTTGTATATTCTGTGAGTATTTTCGCACATGGGACTACATGCAGTTTCTGAACAACCATGGCAACTGGATCCGGGAATGCTAATGTCTCCAGCGTCTTGTTCGTTTACAGCAACCGGGTTCCAGTAGTGTGGAAGCGATGTGCCGAGTTTGGTGCAGGTGGTATGGACAGGTGTTTTACGGTTTGCCTTATTTAAACAGGGAGAGTCAGCTTTGAAGGTATCGTTGTTCCCGACGACTGAAGTGGATGCAACGGTCAGTGCGATCCCAGGGACTCTTTGCTGACAAGGTGTGCAGTGTTTGTTGTGTTGATGTGGAGCAGGTTTTAGTTGGTAGATTCGTTTTTGGTGGCCTACATACCCGATTAGGGTGATTACCAATAACAGACATAACACTGAGGGAATAAGTGAGGCCAAAAGGACATAGCTTGAGTCGGCATCCGTCGTGGGCTTTTCCGCTTGTTGTCCGCCATTTGTACCAACTTGAAAAGACGTTTCTGTAAAGCAAAAGGTGAGAATTTAAATTGCGTGGGTCAACCAAAAATAAAAAGCCTCGACATTTATTCCAAGAAACAATTTCTAAAACTCCTTAACAAAGGTGTGGTGGGGTCGCACAAGGTTTATCACAAACCAAGCTCGGTACCTGGTTTCCAGGAGACGTTGAATGAATTTTGAACCACATAAACCGTTTGACAATCATTAAAGAGTGCAAACCATGGGTTCAAGCCACGCAGGTGTCAAGAAGTCGGGCAAAGTTGTTAAACTTCCTTCAAGAAGAAGGAAATATCATCTAGCTTTGGTTGAAAATGCATAATTTGCTACATGTTCTTATTGTGAAAATAGTGGCCTGTGTGGGTCGGAATGTTTACTCTAAAACTAACCCACCTCTTAAAAGCTAGTGTAACGTAATTGGAACCTGACTGTATCTGCTTACACACGTTTGGCATATGACCTAATGTGTGCGCATCTCTCTTTCTCCCTACTGCAGGTACCCCCCAACGAGCCACCAAGAGCCCCAGACAGGAAGCAGTAGCCCCCTTTGTACACCCCCTTAAGTGACCTTGATCTATTGATATACCTGTATTTGACTTGTGCCTGTAGTTTCGGTTTCAATACACGCACGTTGTTGCTTCGCCCCGGTCTTCTCTCCTGCGTCACACAACCTGTGCGAATGTGTGCTCTGTGTGCCTTGTGGTTGCAATACTATGAATTTCCATATCTGCACATTTCAGAACCAGCGTGTGCCGGCACTACATCCTCGCAAACGTCGAATACCGCTGACTTCGTGACATCCTATGCTACACTAGTGCTGCAAACCAAGTGTTCTCCTCCTCGGATATTTAGCCCAGCTCACACGGTAGTTGTAGAAAAGGTGTAAGGTGACAGAGGATGAGATGTAAATATTGTGATCAAAGAGTACAGCCTTAGTGTCAGGACAACTCGATTGCACATAACGGTCAAGCGCTAATAAGTCAAACTTGGCAGATGCACACGGATTACTCGGCCTATATGACAATAGGCCGGTTGAAGACGGCAGTTTTTATTAATTCCAAAGGACGGTAGTGTGGTTGCAAAAGACAAAGGAAAATGACAAATTCTAGTAGTCTGTGCAAGACCCTTGATGGGGGCAAGGCACTCGGCACGATAGTGATAAATGCTGGTGACTGAGTATAGGAAAGACGAAGTCCGATCCCAGAAATCTAAACTTCAAACGGCTTTCTACCCTTATTTACTCCCACCGTGTGATCGTGTACATGAGACTTTGTTTAGGCTTAACAAGTTGCTAACAACAGAACTAATCATTCGTAGATAAATCAAAAGCAGCCGGTAATTTGATCGGAAAAGTATGCTCTGGTCTCACCAGCTGTTGAGTGTGAGCAAGCAAACCAGCGGTGAACAATTGGAGAGTTTATCCGAGTAGATTTCGAGCACTACAGAGGACATGATCATCACTAAGCCACCTGTCTCAAGGTTATCTGAACTTTATAATTGAAATGAGATCTGATCCAGAACGGATCAGTCACATAAGAATTTTTGCCCTATTTAAACTGTAGCTGTACTTCTTAAAATATTATGACAACAGAGCAGAATCGAACACCAATGCCCGTGCTCCAGTAAACCGGTGTTCGTGCTGCTTGTCTTTGACGCATCCCTTGGTAAGGCATCACTCTTTTCTAGATGTGACTCGTTTACCCACAGTTCGAAGAACAAGTTTACTTGTTACCTGGTGAGTTTTGAATTTGAAGTTTTCTTTGGGTCCGTTAGACGTACAACTCTGACATCATTCGATAATGTACAGTGTTCCTATGACCTACAGGGTGGGTCGACCTGGCTTGATAAACGAAACTCATCCAAAATTAAACTAGAGTTGTCCTGCATACGAATACTCTTTAGGGGTCGCCATATTGACCTCCGTCTTAGAGTAATGTATTCAAAGGAGAGATCAGATCTAAGTACCAACCAAGTATTTAGCCTGCGTTAATTTGTGTTAGCTTGGGTTCAAAACGGCCGCGTTACTTGTTTTGTCGAAAATAACAAATAGCCTAATAAGTACAGTAATGATTTTACGTCCCTATAATATGGGTATATTAGCCCGTCCGAGTAAGCTCGTAAACCGCGTTGGCCTCACAGTGAGAGTAATTTTTTATCAAATGTAGCTCGTGACAAATTTGTGGTGTTTCACATTCCATAAATTTACGCGCTTCAACTATTTCAGCTGGACCCGATCACCATTTAAAAATCCTCTGTTTTGCTCTTCAACGGACTAAAGTTTCTAGCCACTGATGCCCTAATAAGGTCTTTTGAGGTCTGTTATCCTGGTCGTTTCTGAGACTGGCATTCTGCCGATTTGTTGACCTTAACTGTCTAATCCCTTCCACGCACCTTATTTAACAAAAGGCCTGGTGTTTATTTTTGTTACCAAATAACTTAAGTCCACCACTATGAATGCCGTGTATAAACACCACTGTCTATGTTGCCCGTAATTTGGTAAATTCCTTCCGTATGTCTCATCCCGATTGGGTGATGAAATTCTTCAATCGGTAGATGGAACGCGTGCAATCCAATTACTTCGCACCCCAGATTTGTCGGCATTTTAGTGCCAATCACCCAGTCAACCACTAGACAACTGACACAGGACATCAGGAATACTACTATGACAAGAGTACGCACAAGACAACATCATCAAGAGCATGATACGTACGGTACTTTCAACGGAAAAGCTTGTCTACATGAAAGTAAAATCAGAATAATTATCATCCAGAAAAAAAAATTTCTCAGTACGACCCCCCTCCTCGAAGGGCGGTTGGCAGTGTAGTTGGGGTTGCTATGTTCGGCGGCAAGATACGCTTACCAGCACTAAAATGTAGTCTGTTTGTTTGGTTTTACAGCACTTTTAAGGTTCGAGGAAAGTTAGTCAATAAACACATCCTAAGGTCCTGCAGGCTAGCTTGTTCTAGAGTGTATGACCTCAAAAGACGGTTGTCTGTTGGTTGGCGAGGTCCATAAACTAGGTTTTGTTTGCTTTCTGATATAGATTGAAAACCGTCTGAAAGGTCCATTGACAGACTGGATAGATACAGCCGGAAGTCTAGGAAAAAAGACGTCAACACTAGCTTAGGTCCTACTTCTTGGAAAATTTGGCTCATCGGATGAGAAGACAACTCCATCTGGATATCCGTGATAAACAAGCACTGGATTCCCTCCGGAGTGCCTGAGCTGAAGACGAAGTTAACTCTAAACATATTAATTTGGTCGCTTTTATCGGCCTACATTTAGATCCTTGATTGACGTCTATTACATCTTATTAAGTTCCATCGGTACCGCTGTCGCATTCATTTGGCGCGGTGTTTCTAAATATATGCAACCTGGAATAATTAACCCTGTGGAACCAAACAAAAAGGGCGTCATCATGTACGAATGTATTGGTGGAGATGGTCTGGTATCAGGGGTGCATAGGGACATGCGGCAAGTGAAGGCAAGCAAACGTTCTGGCCCCGATCGTACTTCGCCCTTGCTAATCAAAGGGTGTGCCGAATTTCTCAGCAAATTAATAGCCGTTCGGTTCAGTAGACGTTTGCTGCTATTGCAATACATAACTCCTGGCCTGTGGTTAAGAGTAATCCAAGCGGCAGGCAGGAAAATTGCCTCTTTTACGTCAGTTGTTCGAGATGTACAACGTCGGATCTGCTGGACATTTGCGAATTTGCATAGCTTCCGTCCCCTTCCACAGAAGATGTTAGTGCTTGGTTAGTTCACCGAAGGGGTACCTCAGGGCTCCATAACCAGCATACATCGACCGAATATCTGCTTTGATAACGTTGACAGCTGTGACTTTTGAGCTATACACTGTGATCTTGGGCTTTGGAGACTGTGTAGCTAATCGCACACAGTTCACTAGCACAGAAATTCAATTTTTTTCTCCATTGCTAACTAGCGGTGACATCCTTCCGGACAGTGCTTCAGTGTTATTCCTCCAGTTGTACATAATGTCATAAACGTCTCTGATCCTCTCACCCAATGCAAATCGCTTAAGGTACAACGGTTGGTTGTAAACATATCGAGTCTGCAAGACATCTGCAGTTATAAACTGTGCTCAATGGAGTGGTCGTTTTCCGCACCTAAGTGCTTTCCTTCCCCATCGGATAGTATGACTTACAATGACCTCTTTTATTGCCCTTAACCGTTACCTTTTCTCAATATCCACCTCCATAGAAGCTCCACGTTCGAGTGACCCACTTATGAGAAAGCCATCTTTAGCAGATTTCGCCATACAGCTGAGCAGGCTCTCTGTTTCACTCAGTGCTTCCAAGTCTTTCTTACTGGTTTTATCCTTTCTCTCTGTGTTTTTTCTTCACCTTCTTACCAGGATTCCTTAGGTATGACTACTGTCCCAAGGGCCTCTGAAATAAATAGAACAAATCTCAAAGATTGTGTTGTTCTGCTACTATAAGTAAGCAGATGTTTTAAACCCTATACCAGATTTAAACAACTAAATTTTTCAGACGTTCCTCTCTCCTTCTTGAGTAATTCAAGTGGGCCACATGCGTTTCGTTTACTCTTCCTAAGTACAAGCGTCTATCTCCCGAGCTTCCATCCACATGCGGTCCAGTAACTGATTCGTTTGCAAGCTTACCGGTGGCTTCGAGTAACAACCCCACGTCTCGGCTGCCTGCTACAAATGTACGCTGGTATATATTATTGGCAGTTGAATATATTCCAACACATGAAGAATTATTCGGTCCCTTTCATCTTTGCATGCTGAAACTTCAATTCTATATGTATAAAGCTTTATTTTATGGCCTCCGAGAGATTAGTTGAACATGTTCTCGATTTCTGGAGGAATACTTTAACGTACCACTGGAGATGAAAATGTGCCCTCCAAATACGCCTGTCCAAATACGTCTGTCCAAATACGTCTGTCTAGACAAAGCCTTTTTCATTCTTATTGCACATATCAGTTGTTTGAGGGCAGAGTAGACGATGTGAATGACTCTGAGCCCAGTACACCGGAATGCATCAAGTTATTATTTGGCTCAATCATTAGGATTTCTAAGTGAAATTTGGTGCAAGGTCTTCAGGTAAAATTTCACTTACGGATATGAATAAGTGCAGTGTTCCTTCCCTGAGGCCATTCTTCCCTGCAGTGACCGATCCTCTAATGATGACACTTTCGGTGGAACTTTTAAACGTCACCGAAAACATTTTAAAACACGATGTTCCACTACAAAGACAATCTGATCAGGTTGTTGGTTATACGTTTTTTGCAGCTAGGGCTTTCCATTCCTAGCGCATGTGCAAAACAGCACCCCGGACGAACAAAAGGGTGATAAACAACTGGGAAACCTCCCTCAATATCAATTCCCGACCTGCATACCCAGGCCAGACTTGGGACTCTGTGCAGCTAGCCGACTTTCAGAACAAAACATTAACCACAACCGGTCTTTCTAAGCAGAGGTGATGTGCACATGTTCGTGCTTGCACGCACAATGGACTGAACTGGAGTGAACCGTCAGTACGTTCACCGCGAAGCAGCATACCGGTTGCGGCCGCTTTTGTGAAAAGAAGAAACATGTGACCTTTAGTTCAAGTGCCAACTTGCTGAGCTCATCCTTAGCGAGGCCAATCCTCAGATAAGAATTATTGTAGGGTGTTGAAAAGCCAATAGCGTCCGCCTAACTCCATTAAATATTGGGCCAGGCATAAGTTTCGAGGAGGGATTGGATATAAATGACAAAACATCACTAGGTCACTTCCAGGGCTAACGGGCCACCGCAATGAAGCTAGAGGTCATCAAGTCCACTTATCGTCCGACAGCTAGAGTTCCCGTTTGTTTGTCTTCCTTGATGCACTCCAGCACAACACATGCAAAGTTGTAAGGCGAAGGGCAAAAGCAAAAATTTCAGAAATGGAGGAGTCCAAAAGTTAATTATGATATGCCATCGTCTTCTGATTGCTGAATGATTAAATCCAATCTTTACTTGACTTGCCATGAGAAATTAATCAACCTCTAAGATGAGAAGACAGGGATATTCAAACGTTGCATACTGACAGGTTGACGGAATTCTAATTTTTGCATCTGAAGAGCTAATTCGGTTCACTTTCTAATCTTCTCACTGAAAATCACATAAGTTTTTTCGTATCCTTCGAAGAACAACTATCTAACAATGTTAAAAATACTGTTAAGACGGCTACCGGGTGGCACGCTAGCTTGGTTACAACCTAGAGGGCCCAAAACACTTATTTTTAAGCTTCTCTCCGGTGGCCTGTAAAAGTGACTCGGTACCAACTTGTATCACCAAACAGTCCTGAAGGGCTACCGAAAGAAATGAAGTTCCTGAAACAAGTTTTCTGATAGAAGCTCATTCAGACTGCTTCGTACAGCTCTACGAATTTGTTGATCGTACGACCAACCCTAGTTTTTCGGCAAAGTTACCCTTTAGGAGTGGTCATATGTTCGACAGTATCAAGCAGAAACTCACACTACTCCTGTTGTGCGGCTACAAATCTCTCAGTGCACTCGGTCAATCCAGTGCGACAAACAGATCACTCTATACCCTTTTCAGCTATCAGGACACTTGTTTTTGCGGCAGCTTACACACTGACAGAGCAGACCGGTCACCATCAAAGGATGCTCAAACACATCCCAAAATGTTTGATACATACAACTAGAACACGATTCCGAGACATCTGCCCACTCAGCTGACCCCAGAACATTCACAATTCTGGCAAGCAAATACGTGCCGCTAGTGCTGATACACAGTAAAGGGCTGTTGAATACGAGGCGGCAGATGTTATCTGCAAAGGAAGCCTCAATTCATACTGCCCATCTACCTCAGCATCCTAAACCTTTTTGCATGACGTACACATTTCTTCTGTTTTGAACTGCACACATGTGTACGCTTTGCGCTGACGACCAATGAAAGTGAAAAAGACGTAATATCTCAATATTTTTATCCTCCTGCTGTTCTGAATAATTATAGCAGAGGGACTACGTGTTCCAACCATGCTAACAGTTGAAATGTGAGTAACATTTTGTTCCGTCATGTAATCGCCTTCCCTAGAGCGACCGATCTTGCCATTAGTTGGCTGTAAAAGGGATCACTATATTGGAGCAGTCGATGTGACAGCCTTAAGCAGCAGTCGAGTGAGTTTGAACCATGTATGTCAAACTACCATGCCAGTGGCCAAGAAATATTCACAAACAATTTCACACGGTGCCATGCACACACTGGATTGCACTGAATGACTGTGAAATGCGAACTTCATCAAGCCTACCTTTTTGCATCATTTGCGTATCATCAGCAGGCCCAGCAAACGAAAATTCTTTGCCTGGTTTAATGCCTTTTTCCTTGGCCCACGTTTTGTAGCTGTCGTCCTGAACCTGATCTATCACAAAATCCCCAGTTTCGTGCTTTTTCGCTTTTTTCTCCGGTTTCTTTTTGACGGTCCTCACTGGGGATACCTCGCTGGGTTTGAGCAACACTTCGTGCGCTATGGATGAAATAGACACAATCGAATTGGAACTAATCAAACAGACATAGTTCAGAATTTGTGAACAGCTTGACTACCTATCCTTGTGGGAAAGCGCAAAAGGGTATAACTCGAATGTAAATAAAACGTGGCTTTTCATCAGAAGCACTTTACGTTAACTCCCTCAACATACTATCAATATCGTCAGTGAATCAACATCTAGAAACGTCTCACATGGACAACACACGCTGTGTAGTCTGCGTGTGGTCAGACCATGCTCACGCACACAAAGAAGACACGAATCTGGTATTACTATGATTGCCCCCAGTCGAGGACAAAAATCCAACTTGGAAAACTGAGTCCCTTTCATCAAGTGGAATAAAGTATCAAGAAGATAAAGGCTGTGGGATGTCGACAGTTCCCTTTTAGCTCTTCAGCCGCAGTACTAAAAACAATCAATTCTACATCATAACTAGGTATAAATAGCTACTAAACACTGGAATGGAACCAATCGTAGGGCAGGTCAGTCAGACCCGCCTCTTAACTTCAAGGCAGGCTGATAGCTTTTGTCAGGGATTTTGTGCGCAAAAGCTGGGTCGGTAATGGTTTATCAACATGGCCCTACTGAGGGCTAACAGTTTCGAATTGATATTACGCAGCCAAATTCTGAAAGGTGTACTAGGGTCAACTATGTGTCCAGTGGATAGAACGTGTTTGACGACCAACGGGGCAGGTTTTCGCGTCTCAGGTTGCAGGCCACCGGTCGACTGACCTGACTCAAATAACGATGCAAGAGTTTTGAAACGCGTTCGCTTAAGCTGCTATCTGTTCTACCGATGTATGTTTCATCGCAACTGCACTTGAACTGGTACACAAAGTGTGAGGCAGCTAGATTGGGTACAGTACGCGGTGCACATCAGAGGTTCGCTAGTTTCGTTGATAAGAGCCCAATTGGTTGGGCGGCCGGGTATGTAAAACCGAATATACCACCTAATTTGCGACCTCCCTTAAAGTGCAGTCCGATAAAATCCCCTTTCCTTTTTACTGAGTAGTCGGGCTATCGCATACACTTTGGCGTGCCCCTGACATGGATAGCCGTTAGAAATTTCACTTTGTCCCAAAAAAAAAAGTTCGAACACAACGCTACTGGGAGCCAGAACACATGATACTATTGGCAGAATATTTAGTAAAATACTCATGTAATATACCCGAATTGCCTGAACTGCGTGCATAAAACTTTCCACTAGCTTTTCATCCTAAGTAAGCCGTAGATGAACTGAACAATGTCAGCTGAAAAAATGGAACGGTTAATTATAACACCCTGTTACATCAAAGTTATTGTCTTATGTGCATCCCGCTAAACTGTGAGCCCGCCGGAAGTGATTGAATATTTACTCACAGTCATCTGATCGTTCAAGGCTAACACGGCGTTGTTGAATGGCAGTTTTTACTCATGATCTCTTACTGGCGTTTACTGGATGTAAGCTTGCATAACTCTGCTAGAACGTAGGCAAAGCATGCCTTAATTTTAAATAAATTTCTTGTATTTCAGACCTGCTAGTCTCATAAGATTCAGATGATAGATGTGGAAAAGATTCGACCATTGCAATCGCACATGCACTTTTGTAGGGCATGCAAACCTGTCAGGATAACTTGCCAAAATACCGTAATTCTGATATTAGTACCATGATTTCGACAGAAAGCTCCACAAATTCACATCAAATGCATGCCTTGTTAATGTACTGGCTCGGTTTACTTGTTCACTGGTCCTCAACTGCAATTGCACCTTTTCCTCTGTCGCTGTGCTCTTCGAAGCCGCAGAGGAATTTGCAGAACCTGACAGTTTTTCGTTTTAAGGGACAATTTTTCCTGTGGCATAAGCTTGCCTTACTGATATTGTTGGATTCATCCTGGAGACCTAACGGAATAGTTCAGCAAAAGGCTACGATCTTCCTGGAGGACAGTAACCAAAAGAATAATTTAAATTTGCCCGTAAAACTTTCGAAACTCACGGATGATAGCGGCCAAATTGAGGAATATGTCAGGTTTTAAGGATATCAAAAACCATAGTCTCGCCACCAACCAGGTGCAACAATCTTGTATTGTAACCTGCCAGGGTATTTCAAAAAGTTGAAAAGTAAAATGCTCCCATTATGATGGCTAACTCGTTTTGGAGGAGACTTCATTCCCGTGGAATATCGACACTTCATCTCACTTGAGACAAAGCTTCCTAAGTTGTTGTTTTGGCGCAGCCAAAGATCACCGATTTCACTTGGGAATGCCTAATCCAGCGGGGCTGATGCTTATTAACGAAAGCTAGCCATTTTGATCGAGGTCGCGGACTGTGACCTTCATGGTACGGCAGCCGGTAGCTTGGTATATCGAGCTGTGCATAGAAGACTTTCCAGTCTTCATAGCATGATCGAAAACTATGTGACAGCAGAGCGGTTGGTCACACGCCGGACGTTGCATTCATGAGTCACTTTCGCCCATTACCTGTGCGACTTCTGATGTAAACACCAGATGACTTAAGAAATAGTTGGCCGGTACGTAGATTTCAATCAAATTCTAGTGTTCAGATATTGATCAGACATTGATGCACATAGAAATTTACATTTCAGACCAAGTGCTTGCAAACTGTTACGACTAATACCCAAAAGCTCAAGCTGTATTCACGCTAGTCTCGTATGGGCACTTCTCTCGTCCTGATAACATTATTCTAGTTAATCTATATCAAAACAGGAGGCAGCGAATGCTAGTTCCCCCCCTTACGAAGGCTCATTATATATGCATCTTTGGTCGTACTGGGATTCGAACTCCGGACATCTAATGTGTGAGGCGAGGGTGTTACCACTAATGTTTCACAAGCCGCACCTGAATTAGCTCTCCCCAATATATCCAGATTCATCCGTGTGACTGGCTCTCCCAGATCAGCGTAAAAGTTCTATCGGTACAGGTTGAAAATCGCCCAAATGGAATTTGCTAAGTCGCACAGCTACCGATATGTTGGACGTCAGACCTCCTATCGTCCGGCAAACTATATCGAGTGCACGAAACAAGCAGATGGGCACAATTGGGTAACAACCACGCCGTAACCTCTATCCGGCATCCTGCCATAAAGATTACATAGTAAAAATCGGGTCGAATAGTATTTACAGAGAAAATGTTCGTTATAAACTGGAGGTGTGTCCTTTATTCCAGTGACCGTTCGGAAGTTTGTAGAACAAAACGTTGTGAAAGAAGGTATCAACAATGCCCTTCGTTCGTCTCAATATGTCCGGAAAACGTACCTCCTAGGCTCCCCTCTTCTTTTTGGAGGACAAGTCATACTGATTTAATAGCAGAGCAACAGAGGCTCTTGAATCAGTTCCGGTTTGTCTATCGACCAATTTTGTGAGTTTTTGAGTGCTATTTGCTGGACTATTTACAAACAAGGATTTTGGTTACGCATTGAAGAATATCACAAATCCGTGAGAAGTCGAGCATATGAATTGTGTTTGAGAACCATGTGAAGTTAAATAATCTTGATGGAGCTGTGAATTATATTCCCATAAACAGACTTACCACACGTATATTCAAGATACAAACTTGATTTAGAGCACTGCAGCTGTTCGCTGTCCACTAAGGTTGACTCCACTTCAATACGCTGGGATGCCGTATGAGTTGGAGTGCCATTTTGGAAAGAATTCTTTTCCAGTTCCTTGAGCACCATATTTGGATTGACTGTACAGACCGTCTGTCGTGTGCAGAGTGATGAGTAGAACCATGTGACGTCTTGATTGATGCATTGCACTGCCAAACAGAGCACGGATGTTCGCAGCACCCAATAAGTGAAGCAAACACATGGTAAAAACAATCTATTCCGGTAAAATTTGGTTCTACAGGTCATAAGTATTTGGTTTAAGGGTGGAAGATTACTCCCAGTGAGTGGTAATTTAGAAGTGTGAATAAGTGTACCATACAGCAGATGTGAGTCGCTGGGTTGTTCCGGAGCTACCAGCCGTTAACAACGCCTCCACACAAGTATCTTTTAGATTACTTGCCAGAAATAGGGGGTCAGGGCTTCCACCTTATGCTACAGTAGGAACTGAACTGTTAATTTAATCCGGCAGTTCATGAAACCCAGTCGTTTCTGTCGAGTTCGACTATTTCTTATTTACATATGATCATGTCACAAAGATGATTCAACTACAAACATTTATTTTTGACTTAAGGTGGTGTGGGGAGCCGGTCAGACTGACTGGTTCATAACCTAGTTGAAACATCGGAAAAGTATCACGGTATTGTCGTCTAGGAGGAAAACACTGAACTGACGCTATTATTTGGTATAGATGAAATAAAATATTGAGCGCTGTTTGAAGAACAGCGAGGCCATTAAACTGCGGCCGTTTGAAGAACGATCGATTTGTGCTATATGACATCCTTCAGGTGAAGTTCAACAGCTGTTATCTTTTCTCAGATCTTGAAGACATCTGACACTCGATAGAGTGAACTGGCAGACTCATGTCTATACAGACCCAAGAACTTCGAAACATGTCTCGTCACAGCATGTGAGCACAAGTAGATCATTCGAGTACAACCACATCCACTCGGAACTTTATCACCTGTGGGAGCACATACATGCCGGTCACGGTGTACTTTAAATCACCGCTGCTGTGCCTAAATGAGGTTAACTTCAGTTTTTGATCATCGCCTGCTCAAATCTACTGTAGCACTGCTAGAGACAGTAACGATAGCCATCCGACTACTGGTTTGCCGCCCCGCAATTAATTCCTACCAAAATGGCACTGTAATAGACATCCTCTAAGGAGAATTGTTGCAATAATTCACGCGATGGAAAAGCAGCATTTAAGGACTTGAAGATGACACTGGCGCCTGAATGTAACGAACTAGTGCAGTAGCTGATTGCAGTGCCAGCCTGCTTAGGTCGGTTGCTATCTTGGAAGAAGAAGAATTCGAAAATCTGTTTGAAACCATCAACATCTGTGAGTGGATAGTGCGGCGTACCACACTATCTACACCTTTGTAGTTCAGTGAGACGTGGAGGGTGCACCGTCTTCATAGCTCAATCCTCGGTCGATCTCACTGGTAATGTTTGCCAAAGATTACGCACACACTGATCAGACGGGACGAAGAATATTAAGTTTTATCAGAAGGCAAACATGAGGGAGTTAGGTGCTTCTTAGGTCACAACCGGCTGCTTTGGTTAGGGCATGTGAAACGCATAATATCCGAGTGACTGCTGCATGGGCAGCTGAAGAATGGTCTGCGAGGCCGAGGAAGATGAGAGGCCTTTGGCGAGTTTAGGGAACAAACATTCTTGTTTAAGGCAATGTGAAAACCAGGTCTCTGAACAGAGACAATTGGAGGAAGTCTGTACACGTAATTTTGACTCACTGTGGTCCTCGGCATTCAAAAGCAGACGCTCCATTTTACACAGCACCGGGAAACTTATGAAGTTACTCAACGTGCGGACGAATCCATATGATCGAAATTGGACTTGCAGGACACCAGCGTCCTCATACTCTGTCAGCCGTGAAGCTTCGACGGACGGCCTAAGCACGATGATTTTTCAGTGAAACTTAAACGATGGGATGCCAGTGTCATCCGTCAATTCCTTTAAGTTTTAGTGTAGCACCCCACTCCCCTCACGCTCTACACTACTTTCATATTTATTGTTAGCTACCCAGGAGGAACTATTTGTATTGTCGTGGACAAGCAGGCAGAACGAAAGTTTCACTTTCCTCACAGATAGATAATTCATATTCAGGGGGATATAGAGTACCGAAATATGGACAGACAAAGGTGAGCCTTTTCCTAGGAGGAAATATTTATGAGTGAGGTTAGAAAACTGGTTTGAGAAATATCTTCCATGTTCATTGTATCATCAAACTGAAACATTCGGCTTGCGAGAGCCAGTTCAATCCGTTTGAGCGGATCATTCAACCGTAAGTTAGTGATGTTGTGACCCATGCAAAGTCAAGATGACACAAACGGGTACATCAGGTTTGTATAGCCTAGACAAATCGTGAATCAATGGTCTGTGGGATTCTGACTAAAAAACAAGCTCATGAAGCTTACATAATTGTAACTTGTACTTTCCGATCAGGATGCGCTGTTCGGCAGGTAAAAATGTTCACGATATTGAACAGTCACCCGCAAGTTTGTTCGTGAGTGATTTATCGCGTTGAAGGTCATCAGAAGGACGTCCTGGGTAGGAAGGTCTTGTATGTTATTTTTGTCTCACTTTGGCCTGTTTAGTTGGTATGCGTCCTAATTACAGCGGAAAATTCAGTGTGTATGTGTGTGTGGGGGGGGGGGGGGGGGGGGGGTGGTTGAGTGAAATTAACGCCTAGCCATATTCGTTTTTCCGTTGCCGAACCCTCTTTGATTTTCGCATCCACAAATGACCCACAGCCCAGACATATGTCAGGTTTGCACGACTAGGAGAGCGGCGCCTGCCTCCTATGGTGGAGATGTCTAACAATGTTTTACTCCAGTTAATTCAGTCTCCATTTGACAGGGATAGATCGAACTGGGGGCAGTCTGGGTGAATGTTTCATGTATGAAGCTGAAGAAGCCATCCGGTGATTCACCCACCTCCCCAAAGGAACATTCGGTAGAAGAATGGCGTTAAGCAAAATGTTGATCGTTGATGATAACGACGGTAGGACGTATGGTAAGGAGAAACAATTAACAACGAGGCTTTTCCATACAGTAATAATTTGCCACCAAGGTAGACTAACTATAGACAGTCGATGTATTTGGCAACGGTATACGACGAAGTTTTTAGCTCTGAGTTATTAAATCGTTTGTAGGAATTCCTGCACCAACTTTGGTGTAAAATGACATTCCACCGTTTCGATCTGGGAACAAAACTGACACGGTTGATGTGACGACATAACAGAACAGACCACACGAAACACACTAGCTCCCGTCTGACTGCTTCCGAGACAGCATTCATACCACGGTTCGTTGTTGCTAATAATCACCATCGGCTTGCTTCATGCTCTGCCCCATACTTGTTTGTTCTCATTCCCGAGGGGAGTTTCAAGCTTGCATTTTACGTGATTAATTTGGAGCGAGTGAACGAGCTGTACTAATCCCCTCAAAGAGAGCAGAAAGAGGTTTCTGACCTATCCTGGGAAAAGGACTAACTTTATGCCCAACATACAGACACAGCATCAGTGCACCGAGTCGAAAACAAATTTTCAAGATTATGGTAGCTTTCAGAAGTCATTTTTTTCATCCGAATTTTCAGTGGTTTTTGATTGCGTTTGTTTCCTGCTATAGATATGATACAACTCATACAAATCGCATCACACTTTGAAAATGAGTACTGGTTTTTACTTCAAAGAAAGCCATTACAGTTACCGTGTGGTCTGAACCGGTTTATGAGGGGTTTTGTGGTCTCTCGCTTGTTTTGATCTCGTCGTAAAATCTACTGATGTCATGCTGTCTATGATGATGATGATGACGTACAATCTACCACCATCGGAAACTCCACTCTTACCACGCATAAGAAATGCCTCAGTCTACAATCGCTGCCAATGAACTGCGGGAAGCCTCCGCACCTTGCACGGTCGTCCAGAAATCATTTTTAAAGTAGAAATCACTTCGCATGCGGCTTTCCCCCCCCCCCACGTGTTCGAGTATTCCCAGGGTCACGTAGCTGATGTTTTACGGCATTAGCTTCACTTTCCCCAATGAACTGTATCCCCAGTAGGACTTTACCCTAGGGCACGAAACAAGAGGTGTGCCCGCTATGATTGATAACCCATCAATAATTTGTCCTGAAACATTTGATCACCGAGGTCTTCGTAGTATAAAAAGAGTTGGCTGGCTTCAGCATGTCGACAATGGAATGTTGCATAAGCGAATGTTTGTTAACGAGCCGAAGTCACTAGTACAGCGAATAAAGTTTATAAGATTAAGACAATGCGCTAGAAGTTTTCAGGTACCGTCTACCGAAAGCAGTCACTCATTCCAAATTCCTCCAGGTGAAAGTTTTGCGGGGGAAAAGCCACATCATGGCATCGGAAAACGAATGTGGTTACAATCAGTTGGAGTGTGGTGAGATCCTCCAAGCTTCTTAGATGAAGCCGGAACTCGTACGAGGGGTGGCATATAGCCGAACTGTGGAAAGCATGCTGTCATTTTACAGCAAAGCGCCCACTTCATAGTATGCTGGTTTTGTCCTACTGATAATGTTCACTTCCGACTTAATGTGTCCATTTTATGGCTGATCGAATGTGTAGATATATTTTCCCCAATCATTTTTCTTAAGAACTTCAAATATTCTTGCCACAAGTCGTTATCCCTCGATCCTTTCTAACAATACTTTATTGACCCGCTTTCACAAGGGAGAAAAGTGCTCGTTGTTACTAGCTGAAGGGAGCGCGCCTTCGAGTGCGGAGTTGCTTATTGACCAACACGGACCAAACTGTTACAAGTCATTAGACAGGAGAAATGAAAAGTAAATTTGTGCAACACGAGGGTGAGCAATGCATCTGAATGTAAACTGAGAGTAGCCCCTACAATTTTGCTTGAAAATGTGGTTGTCGACCTGAAAGATGCAAATAGCCCAATAGCTATCCTGAACGAATTATCTGGAATCGGTTTTTGTCTCGGTGCAGCAAAAAACACGGTGTCTCGGCACGTGTCTTGTCTTGACATGAGATAAATTTTAATGGTGCAGACTAATCTATCACGCCCTAAACCAAGGATTATCCAAGGAGAGATTTTTGTTTGTTTGAGGGGGGGGGCCGTTTTTGTGCTGACCAATATAACCGAACGTACAAGATGTATTGGTATGGAAGATAAGCTTGCAATGATATTACAGTGATACACCAGGAATGAAACGAAATGAAATGCCGTCCTTAATAGCACTTCCAACGAAACAGTGTTCTTCTACGGAAGACACTACTTTCATATATAAAAAGAAACAAGCTAATGGACCAAAGGCAAATTTCCTTACGAAAATAACTCCTTTATGGTTGCTAATCACAACACCTGGGGGTTTCAGTTTGTGTAAATTGTTACCCTCACAGGTCTTATTGTCAAGTTCGGCAAATTATCGCGTGTTTGTGAATGGCAAAGAAAAATTTCATCATGTTCGAAACGTATTATTTCAGGGCTCCACTATAATTCCTCATAGCAGCCCACATGTTTTAAAGTGCACAGTCATGCTCACGCACATAGTAATCTAGCGCGGAAAGATGAACCAGCTATTATGCATATGGCTCACACATTGACCCGCCTCAGCAAACTAAGTTTAGTGAGGGTAATACCAATCACCATCTACCCATCGATTTTTCTACCAAACCCTATTCCGAAAAGTGATTCACAATTCTTAAAGAAATTGAGTGATCTTTGTTGGCATTTGTTGACTGCCTCAAAAAGTACACGTTCTAAATCAAATATTATGGAATTGTGGGTCACCCAAACAAAGTGTGAAACCACATTAAAAATCCAAATCAGCATATCGATAATAAAACAGAGCAAGACAATGCAGGTTACGTTGTTTCAATCTTCGCTCATCGAAGATTTTTTATCTTCAGCTGCCCGGCTGAGTGTGTGTAGTAGAGCATGCGAGATGATGGATGACTATGTAATGACTGTATATAACGTAGAGTGGATGAAGACGACTTCCAGAGCTTCATGCCCACTGAAGTATGCCGAGTAAAAATCAGTAACGATAGTTATTCGGAAGACAATTTTAATAGCAACGCAACTCTGTTCCGACATGTAGTTTATCTCTGCCTGTTGTGAGTGCAGGTATATAATGATTGAGTCTGGGTTACAAGTGGCACAACTTCCAGAACATTTTAACGATACTGTCACATGACAACAAGGTACACATTCTCCGTGCCCATGGAGGATTCGGTAGGCCAAGAACAATGTCAGCCATGTTTATTAGGGCTCGATGCCGACACCCCTCTTGAGGAATAGGTCAGTATGACTAATTTGTGTTTATACCCTCACTTTGTTTACAAAAACAAATTTGAACGGTTCAGTCAGCAACTGGTGACATACACAAGAGAGGCGGATGGGACACTGACTGCGACTTGTTGTTCACATAACCGTCCTAGCATGGGCTAACAGCAGCCTGACGGACGTTTTATTATATGTCTACATAGGGAAATTTACGAGCATTGAAAATGCATGCGCGCCCACTGATGACAAAGAATTTACCTCTTGGTTCTTTCCCAGTAAATTATTGCCTGACCTTTGGAAGCGTTGTTTATCGAAAAGACAATGCTTCTCGTAATTCGCCTTTGCTTCACTAGAGTTTAAGTATTTCTTAACTAGAGAAATAAGGTGAGAGAAATGCATCTTGATAGACTTCGGGAAATTCTCAAGTAGGTCTTGATGAATATATACCAAAGATTATCTTCGCTGATTTTTGACACCATATATCTATAATAAGAACATACTTTATTTCCGATATTGTCGAGTGCGGGAAAATTTTCGGAGCATTGGTTGTAGGACAAAGATGCTCTTTATTGAGGAAAATGGTGATACAAATTCTTGGAGCTTGCGAAAGGCCAAATTTTCTAGTCTGTCATGATTGAATAAATTTGTCAACAAAACGCTCAAATACCCTCTTGTACTAGAACTCCCAGTTCCTTCAAATGACCTCCAAAAATAGATTCAAAATTTCTGCTTGGTTTTACGTACTACTGAAAGTCAAGATTCTGTCAGGGTTGGTAAAATAAGTTGCACAATTTGAGCTCCCAGTGACGAACAGTATTATTCTCTTCGGCTGTTTAGACGACAGAGTTCACAGGGCGGCTTGGAAAAAGCAGGGTCTGCGACTTTTCGTCCCCACACTATCAAAACGACCAAGTCACTTTGTGTTTACCTTGTCTGACGAAGATAGAGGTACTTACACGGTGCGCAGTACCTAATGATACGGATTTCAGCACCTCATTTTGATGGGCAAGAAGTGCACATATGGGATTATCGAGTTGTACGCCAAAACTGAAGACAAAAAAGCATAAGCATACAGTTAACGGAGTATTCCTATTTTAAGAAGGAAGCTCAAGTTAGCCGAAGACTGTTTTCAATCGCATTTCATCAGGCAAGTAAAACGATGAATTAGAAAGCCAGGTTGCAGTGTTATTGGTATCAAACCAGTGATACTATTCACTAAATGGCGGAAAGCATGATTGGTAGCTTAAGACAATGTCACAACTTTCACGTATCTCGTTAGCTTGCAAAGAAAGAGACCACCTATCTGAATAGCAGTTGCTTCGTATATTTTAAGAGTTTGCTGGCGAAAGAACTTTCTGTTACTCAGTGGACTACGCCGAACACATAGGCGTGATAATTTAGGTGCATCCTTCGTGCGCTGGTGGAGTAGTGGTAACAAGCTCACCTTGCGTGTTAGATATCCGGAGTACAAACCCCGGCATGGCCAAGAATACACACTAATGAGGAGCTCTAATAAGAGCAAAACTCGAGTTCAGTGCTTCCTCCTTTGGTTTAGGCTCACCAGAGTAATCGCACCAGGGCAGGAGGACGACCGCCCGAAAGCAATTGATGTGGATTGAATTCTACAAATCCTGCAACCACCTACAACTACGCTCAATACTTTGCTGCATTATGCTGGTGATCTGGTGGTTTGTGTCAGTCAAGTGACTGGTAGCAGCCCCTGTCACGTGTTTGGCTGCTCCAGTATTTCGGTAAACAGTGAACACTCTGCGATTCTCTGAGATAATAGCCCCGTTGTTCAACACAGTTTGCAGGACACTGGCAAACAGAGTAGTATACAAACATTAAGCAATCATGGACCAAATCCGGGAGATTCGAATTTGACGACCAGCAACTGCTGAAGGGTATCCTCGGTTGTACTGGATTTAAAATTTCTCTTTGACAGGTTGGAAGTCCACGGCCCCGTCGCTTTTAAATTCCAGCTGAATGAATATGGGACCTTTTCTTATACTACCGGATTTTGATCAAAATTTTCCGTGAGAACTGTTCCAGGTAACAACTTCCTATAAAATTTTTCACGATGATCTGGAGTGTGGTATCTATTTTTTCATTTGTGCGGACCTGCGGCCTCACATTATCACAAACAGCTTCATAGCCAGCTGACCCACTCCATCACCTGAACCAGAAGTGACGAAAATATAGGCAAACAGACGCAAACAGATGGGAATTTAGCTAACTTCGAGGAGGAAGAGTGTTTACCATAGTCAGTAGAGCACCCTTTTTGTAGACCAACAGCTTGCAAATATAAACCAACTGAAATGCCTTCGTCCTTGATCGCAAACTGCATGAGGCGGTTCAGAAATTGAATCCAAAATGTTCACCAAAATCTGTTACTCGGCAAAGCGCTTGTGTGTCGGTGCGAAGGCCGCTACCTCTTTTATGCCTTTCAAATAGCCACTTCATCTTGCTATTAAATAGACAAATTTTCCTTGGTTTCAGTCTTGCATTTGTCATTAAGCCTTCTTTGTCATTTTGATCGTGTTCACTTTTGGAGTGTACTTTTAGAGTGTACAGCCGAATCCGATCATATTATTCGAGACGAGGGAAACTCGAAACACTGTGAAGCGAACCAAAAGCTAAACTGGCCTAATCCCTTCTTAGTTTTGAGGGAAAACCACCTGGGAGTGCCGGAATAAACCTTCAGATAGTCAAGGTCAAATTCATTGCTCATTTAGAGATGAACTGCTCATACGAGCATCTAGCGCTTGGAATGTATGAAAGCAGATGTGGAAAAAATGATATCCTATCAACATAACCTACTTCATAAAAAAAGTACGCATATCGATTTCAAAGTTTCAGTTGCAAAGATCTACGAACACATCTAAAGCTGCCCACTCACCTGAAAAATCCGTGCTGGTACACTGGTTTTTACTGATCAAGTGGGAAACCTGCGGTTCCACTGACATATTTTGCAAGGACTTGGCTTCGAGAATCAGCAACTTGAAGGATGTCCCAAGAGCAGCGCAAGTGATTTCAACGTAGGAATCTGCGCAAATCAGTTCAGTTTGAGAGTAGGCTGAAGAGGTGATGAAAATAGAAAAAATGTAAACCATGCTTTCTGCTTTGCACAAAACACTTCAGTTGTAGATTCACTTCATTAAATACTACCTTTTTCCAATCGCGACTTCGTCCTGCACTTGAGGTCAATCTTGGCCAAAAAGCCGAGAAGCACTGTAAAACCGTCTCATCGTTATTGGGAATAAGGGGTAACGTTCGTCCCATGAAACTCAAAGAAATTCCATACCCGTAACTTCTTGGCTGATAGCTGAACACTTAAATGTTCTGTCACAAGCGGCTGATCAGTGGTGTGAATAACTCGCCCCTAAGCAGGAACCAGCGCCTGTTATCCTTCCTCTTTTGAGTTTCGTGCGATTTGCACTGCTGATAAGTCCCATCAAGGATGAGGGATCTATGTAGTGCTCCTTGACCGTCTGGCACAGAATGTCAATAATGTCAATAATAATAATAATGTCATATCATAGTGTTATGAAACATTTAATACTTAGATTCGACATGACAGATTGGGTAAAGACTGAATGTGAATAAGATTTTTGGAATTTTCTGTTGTTAAGACCTGGTGGTCGGCCACCGTGTTTGGGTGTGGATCATAAGCCGTAAACAGTGATTCATGCCATGTCCCACTGCCCAACACTGGCTTGTGCCCGCGGTTGATGACGCCAAACTTTGGGCAGCACGGATGGGTGTTTGAATGCCCTAGACGTCACTAGATGGCTGAGGAATGTGACAAAAGTTGATGTAACAATGTGTATGCGATCAGACAAAAATGAGACTAAATAACTTGCTTGGCTACACAGCGACGAAGGTGACACCGGATATAATGTGTACATGCATAGCCCAATAAACACCCATAAAGTGGGGCATTCCTTGCAAAACATTTACCAACTACATTAATCTTTTGGTATCACCATATCGCAGTCTTCAACTCAAAAATGTTCGGAAGTACGAAAATGTAAGCGTCATCGGGGATGCATTCTTTGTGAACATTTTGGATAGCTTGGTTTCAGCCACTCTTCTGAACCTTCCGTGATAGAATTTTTATGAAGATGTCTCTTCAAACCCACTTGCAAGACACTTTCCATTTTGATATTTAAACTTCACTACCGTTTGGTGTCATGAACCTAAAAGCCTGAGCAGTTATGGGAAATTCCCTTACGGATCATCTGGGAAGTTGAAATGCTCCTTCATGTAGGATAGCCCCGTTTGATGGAGGACAGCCACAGTGATGCCTGAAACGACAGCTGTTTAAAAACCAAACTTATTTAACCACGGTTGATGAAGACTACATAGGATTACCAAGCTTGGCGAAAATGGCAGTGTTGTTCGCCTGAAAAACAACTAATAACTTCACCTAAGCCACCCACAATGTTGGTGTAACAGCAGAACAACCACTTTCGAACAAGTTGACTAACAGCGGGTCTTCTACACAGACGGATGAGTTCGCATGATTATAAGCGTACCTGCAAGTATATAAACCAAATAAGGCTGTTTACGGATGCAAAGCACACGATCCCGTTCACTTAGCTTACCATTATAAACATCGTTGTCACTGACAGTGTGATTACTGAACACAACCCCCGAAAAAATATGCGATTTTATGCCCAAAAGAATCGTCCTTGTAGGGAGGGCACCGTATCTGGAAGTGGGAACGTTGATGGTCGTAGGGGGACGAAAGCAGCTGACATTTTCGGGTGGAACTTTAATGACAAGCGAGTCAAAGTAGGTGTTCGGAATGCCCAATCAGCCTCATCATGGAGCTCCAAGGGTCAGGTTTCACTAGTTTACTGACCTGGCTGCCGAAACCTTGATTTGCACTGTGGTCCACTGGATAACTTTGACAAAAATGGCACCATAAGCTCAGGATAAAGCGGAATCACAAGCACCCAAAATAACGAGTTTCTGAATGATACGACTTTCAAAAGGCGAGTCTGCTAATTTTGCTAAGTTAAGCGCCGAAAACCGCAAAAATAGGTTGTGGTTTGTGAACTGACTCGGATAACTGACGTCGATTCAGTTTGCACAGTTTGTCCTTTGTGTGAGGCCAGCTGAAGGCATAAGAAACTTTAATCACTTCTGGGAGGTAGAGTGATAGGAGGCCGGCCGTTTCAGAGAAGGATAAGCATATCATTTGGGCTTTACTAATACTCCCTGATTGTACCACCTGTTTGGAAGTGGTCGACACTGGTGTGAAATCATTCTGAACACCGTGCTATGACCTCAGGGAGCAATTCAATTTGAGGGTACGCATCACATTCCAAAGGTTATTATAGTGGTTTTGTAACTGAAGCTAAATTATCCCCGCGGTAATAGCTGGTAGTCCAATATGATGATCGGCACCCTCTTGAGAAGGCTATTTTGGTTATAACCACCACTGAGAAAAGAGTGGCCTGAGCTGGCCATTTGAAGAGCACTACAATAGAAACCCCACGTGAGTAAATCACTCATACAACAGACGATCTTTGGTCGATCCTTTGGGGTTGTCCGGTTTGACGGTGATAATTGTGCTACTATGCAAGCTCGACTGGAGCCTCTTGGTCCCCATGACTACAGTATTCATTTCAGCAGGGCTTATCATGGGCAAGTGGTTGTGTGGCGCCTTCCGCAGGTGGTTTGTAGTCAAGGCGTCACAATGTGAATCTTGAATGACGAAGACCGCGGTTTCGGTCTCTTTAGTGCACCGGAATTTTATCTGGAAGTGGTCTGATGTGGAATGCGAGAAGGCACCCTATTTGAAGCCTTAAAATTGGACGAAAGGTTTTCAGCGGTATCAGAGAGCGTCATCCATTGATCCGCACACTTCGGAAAAAATTCTGCAATCATCAGTTTAATATCATTTGAGTTTTTGCTCCGTTTCAGAGACAGTTCTGTCATTGGGAAAATTTCACACTTAGAATAGCACACCCTAAAAAAGAAATCAATTGTGCTCGGTACTTTCACATGTTCGCTTCAGTTTGAAAAGCCGTAATATATCAACAGAAACACACCAAAGTTGTCTTGTTTCGCGCATTCATTTTCTCCTTAGCGGAAATAAACCACTGAGCAAAGCTCTAAGTGCACTGGCAAGCCAGTCTCACCAATTTTGACCCTTTGAAACAGGAAAAACTGTGAAGGCTTGTGCTATTCGAGTAAATATCACGTTAAAATCCCGTTATAACCCCGGTAAACGTTTAATCTTGCCACACTTAGAGTTGGGGCACATGAAGTCCTAATACACGAACGTTGCATCTTTGTTGACAGAGGATTTGGTGTCAAAAGGATTACTGCCGTTGTCTTTCTCGGAGTTTATTGATGGTTTCTTAAACGTTCTCAGTTTCGGTAACAATCTCACGGGTCTAAGTGATGGTCTTGCTCATAGTGGCTAGGCTTTCTGTTTGAGGATGGTTCATTGAGCGAAGTACTGCACTTGAAAGGATTGCTATATACCCGCATGTCTTATTTTTTCCAAAGTTAGAAATTGCACTCGTCTTTAGAATGCACTTTTTAAGGGGACATGACGCCCATTCGTCGTGCGAAAACAGTCGCAACCAGAGAGGTGGCATATAATTGACATCCAAAGGTGAAAAATTGGGTTTCTTCGTCCTCTCAATTCAGAGTGTTGTAAATGAACTGTTTTTACAAAGTTTTGCACAGTGACTTATGAATATGACAGGTGTCCAGTGAACAGACAGTAAGATTCAGGGGGAAGTATCTCCTATTATTAAAAGCTGACGATAACTATCTAAGTGGCCTCGTATCTCTTACTTGCAGCAGTAACTCAACCGGCTCTAGAGTACCACCTTTCAACCACGACTATCTATCCAAAACTTCACCGAAAGTAGGTCAAAACCAAAACGCATTACTTTTTGTAAGCATAGTGAACTGATCCGTGCATAGTGACCTGAATAGTGAACTGCAAATGGAAGTTCACACATTACTTTTTGTCGAAAATTGCATTCATGGCCTAACAGCTGCGGGAATCCGTAGGGTATACAAACAGATAGTGGTTGTCTCTAGATGATTTCAGTTCTCTGAGAAAAGACACGGGTTTTGCGACTGAGTGAAGTGGGAGACTGTGATCACAACACTGTTGCTGGTTGCCAAAAAGGAGGAGGAGGACCACGACGACAAAGACGAAGACAGAAGAGACGAACGAGACATGCAGGATGAAATATTGCTTAGTGGAATGTTACGTAGTTATCACGTACTGTTAAACATAATACCCCAATTTTTTTTAGCTGACTAATGGTGAATTATCATGACAGGGCGGGTTTTTAAGGCTCTTTCCCTCAACAACCAGTGTACCAAACATTCACCAGGGAAGCTTTTTGTTGGAGTGAATTACAGCGTTGAAAACGGCATTGCTTTAAAAGACGAAAACAAAAACACCAACGCGCTAACTGACTTTCGCATATACTTTGTCGTTTAACTCAGCAAGAATGCCTGCTAGAGCTACTCTTTCTCTCTCACTTACCGGGTAAGCATGTGTAGTTCACAAACAGTGTCCTCCGATAGGGACATTCTGAAGACTGATAAAGGCGACTGAGTTTTGGTAGGATATCACATGTGTTCAGACCGTTGCAGAGACTTTGTACTTCCTGAAATCGGCCGAAAAGTAAGAAATTTTTCAAAGGCAGATTTTATTATCCATCAACCAGATAATTTGATGCTACACGCGTTAGTGATTCGCAAGCTTACTGGACTATAATGCACCAACAAATTCCCACAAACATCCTTACTCCTTTCAACGTGTAGAACTCGATACTTGTGGCGGAGCCAAAACACACACGGATACTTCAAATACCAATATCTTTTCTGCTGTTTTCGAACGACTGAACCTGCGCATTACTATTCTGTGCATCATGAAAATCATTCGCCCGTCGACATAATACACTACTCATTAGGTTGCTGGAAACTCTGCGACAGCCCACGAGCGGTTCCACTCTTCTTGGGGCTCAGCAGATAGGCGCAGTCCCCGAGTTTCCGTCAACCTTCTGTTCTACCTGAACCCAAATTGCACGATATTAGTGAAATAAAGTCATTTGCATATCAACTTAGTTTTGGCGGAAGGCTTACCTGGAACCCAGCTGAGTCTCTCGTTTATGGTGTTTATGAGTCGGCTGGGTTCCAGGTGAGCCTCCCGTCAAGACCAAATTGGTATTCAAATGAGTGTATTTTGCCGATCATTTTTCCATGCTTAAGTGTGATGTTTCCGGTTACAATATGTTGCTTTATACAATGCGCTCGAGAAAATTAAGCTTTATCGATGATGGCAAACATTAATTTACTACTCTAAGCAATAAATTAGTAAGCTGTCCCATCACGGGAAAATATGGGAACTCTCTTTATTTACGTATTTTTCCACCTACGGCGGGCGACCAAAAAATATTCAGAGGATTCATATCGTAATCAAGGCTTCTGTGGTTACGCTAAATGCCACATCTCGACGGGCAAAATACTAGGAAAGAAAAGTTCTAACAACCCTCATTTGCTCTTACAAGCGAAACCGCAAATATCCAGTAGATAAGTGAGAGGCATTAAAGTCACTTGCTTTGAGAGAAACAGTCGCACATGACTTAAAATGTGCTTACATTTATTAGGTTTTCAATCTGACGTCTTAAAAAGGTTTTTTTAAAAGGAATGACTATTTTCAACTTCTGGCACCAATTTTGGCTTTATCGTCGTTTGATGATTCTAAAATTAATTAGCATTCGGAAAAAATCGACAAAACTAGGTCTCTCGATATTTCAGTGCTTGACATTACAGTGCTATCTCCCATCGGCTGATTTTAATGTGCCAGCGTTAGGATATCTTGCGGGAGAGCGCAATCACAAAACATTATACATGAATTTTATATGCTAATACAACCCTTAACCGGCGCAAAGCAACATTATTTATGTTACTAGTCCTCGTATCTCATTGCACTCGTGGTCATCCTCAGTCGTTATCTTGCACCGTAACCTAGATTCTGGTGTCACCAGGTTCACACATGTGTGGCCGAGACTAATTACCTTGTTTCCGGAGTTGTACATATCGCATGTCCCAGCTAACGCCAGCAACACTAACCGGTAAATGGAAGTCATTCCACAGGCCACACAACGGTAAGCGTTGTGGATTGTGGTCTTTTCTAAACTTATTAGCACTGATGATGAAAGCGGACTTCAAAAAATTTCCACCGTAATTTTTTCGGCTTACCATGCTTTCAAAATGGCCCGTAGAAACTCATTTTTGTGTTATTTCTCAGGGATGCACCTACTTATCTATTTTAAATTTCTTTACGTCTTCTTCAGCACTTTCTAAACGTTGTAGTTTTTATGAATAAGTCTATGATGGTCATAAATAAGATAATACACACCTGTCTTGTAGGTTCTCTGTCTGCTGACTTTTCTGATCAGATCAATCATAGTGACTCGATGAACTCGTATCATAATATTTCTTACTCCTTTCAGGTAGATACGCAGGTGGAGTAAATTATCTGCATCAAAACAATAGCATTGTTTTCATTGACGTGTGACGGATCTCTCTCGATATCCCATTATACAGGGGGTCAATTCACGTACAAGAATTATTGGGAGTCATTATGCCACAATCTACCTAGCGCGTCTAATAATGGTGATAGGATGATATGACTCAATGCTGATGACAGTTGCTCGCTTCCGGACCGAGATTTTCATACGCCACCTAGTGACTTAGGCAATAACATTTTCGAACTGACGTCTTCCTTGCACAGCGAGTATCGTTCGAAAATCAGTGCACCGTAACGCCACGCCTTCAGTATTTCGCAATTCCATGATGTTCATTAGGACAACTGACCCACAAACGTAAACTGGATGTCATTCAGATCGGGGCAACTTCCAACGTGAATTGACGGATTGACTCATATTTTCGGTACCTTACTGGGAAAATTCTGGTTCATAATCACCGGAAAAAAGATGCAATCTCGTCTGAATGGCAGACGACTAAGACTTTCGCAGCAGGTGCTTTCCAAAATTTCGTTAAGTTGTCACATCTACTTTGAGTGGAAAAACTGTGCCCGGAGAACTACCAAATAAAATGAGGCAAAGAAGTTCAACAATTTGGATAGGTTTAAAATCATTTGACTGATATATAAGTTCAAATAGAGTCCCCATACTGTAACTACTCTGAATTGAGCCCATAGGAAAATCTGAATGCCACTCAAAATATGCTTATCCTAAATATCGCTTATCTTGCAAAAACTAACCTGTGTACTGCACAACAAAGAATTTATTTCCTGTGAAGTTTGACCAGGACCGAATAACCTAGCTTCTGATGAATTGGTGTTTCAAGATACAAGCAAGTTAACCGGGGAAGTGTTGCATAGCTGTTCCATTCTTTTGTGCTGCGTCTCTCATCAGCTTCTAGAAACATTCGTAGTTGTGTGAATCCTAAATTTCGGTTGCGATTTTCCGAGGAGTACTGTGATTGCGCTGCAATTCGGCAGTGCTTCGTGGTTGTTGCTGCCGATTTTCGGAAATGAGGAAACAGCTCCACAGCGCATTTTAGAATTCCATTTCAGTCGTAGGATGAAAAAAAGTTTAATCAGACTATAAAAAATCTATAAATCTATCAATGAAGTGTGATCCTCGAGAGAAAATTCTAAGCAGATAAACGATAGTAACGTGTGTCTGCATGGAGACTTTATGGTAGCTGAGCATCAGTCATCCGCTAGACATTCGTGAGTTAAAAATTTTGAATAAGTCCGCCTGTGTATAATTGCATTCGGCTTCCTTTAACTATTTTTATTACTTGTGGTCTCAGGTGACTTGCTGTTATTCCATGGAGGCCGTTACACTTTTCGAACTAATTACATTCCGCAACTTATATCTTCATGACATCTTAAGCGCTGTAGTGGTTCAGTCACAATATTCAACTTCCAGGTCGACTGCTTGGTCATGTATTGCTGATGAGCTCCCAATGCACCGAACTGAATCCATTCATCCAAACGCCGTACAG
Organism: Opisthorchis felineus; assembly: GCA_004794785.1. Classification (NCBI taxonomy): domain Eukaryota; kingdom Metazoa; phylum Platyhelminthes; class Trematoda; order Opisthorchiida; family Opisthorchiidae; genus Opisthorchis; species Opisthorchis felineus. Next base: position 63,912 of record SJOL01005810.1, on the reverse strand, counting down.
TCGCCCATCCAACACTTCCCTGGTCTATCTATTTTGTTTGAAGTGACTATGCCTTTTCATGACAGATATCAATTCTGGAAATCATCCAGCCACCCTTACAAGCACACTATGCGACACTGTCTTTATTCAACAGCCTCGGCCATATTGCTTCGACTTAAGGAATCCATTATAATTTATAAGTGTCTGTAATCTGCACACACGTCCCGCAACAAATCAGATGACGACATGCTTCTTCGAGAAAGACATTTTTACTTCGTAAAACCGTGGAAAATTCATTGACAAAGCAAACTTAATTATATGTTCCTCTCACATTTGAACTTCAAGATAATTTACCGACAGGTAGGATATCGACAGCAATGTTTTACGACAACTCTGAATCCAGGATCCCACGTGACCACTCGTGAATACAAAATCATTAGTTTCTTTCGAAGATTCAAACAGTTTAATTCTAATGTGATTGGAACAAGAAAGGTCTTTAAAAATTAACACTGTCGTTTATTATTCTATCTGGGTACGAGCTCACACAGTGCTAACCGTGTTGCCGAGGTCTTAATACCTGAATTTTCAACGGTTTTTATGGAGAATCCTGACAACACAATTCAGCCTATGACACCTGTATTCCGTAGAATGCTCCAAATTCTACCAGATTAAATAAACAAAAACTGTCGAATCCGCAGGGCCCGAAGAGTACGCCGCATCTATGCACTATCTAGCAATTCTTACACATTGTACCTGAGATCTTTATACAATTCTACTGAAAACTACTGTCAGAATGCACCGTTTCAATGCACAACAGTTGTTTGTAAAGGATACCAAGTGATTTTTACCCTTCTACTGTAAGACGAGCTAATTGGGGAGGTAGAACTGCTCACCCTAAACCCCTGGATGTATCACCTAGGATAGTGGGGACACAGTAAGTTGTGCTATCGGCAGTGAGGACTGCACACTGTGGGTCTTTGCAGCTAAATATGTTCCACGTAGGCTACGGGCTAGTTTGTTGGAACAAAGCATTTACATACCGGTAGCATTGTTTTACTTTCGGACAGTTCTGATGAATACGAGAGGTAATGAAAATATCATCATCACGGTCAGCGGTGAAGTGCAGGGTAATTTGGGGGGATTTTAGCCGGCTCACTATTTAGTGGACAGAAAAACTCCAAACTCTCACATAAATCTGACAGGGTTGATAGCTTGGCTGCAGACAAATATATGGAGGCTGATACTCCCGTTCATATGTCGTGTGGTGTATGCGTAAATACAATGATTCAAGCAAAAATTCATAACGAGTTTTAGGGGCGTCACGCAAGCAAACATGGCTAATATGTTCGTAAAACTGGTATTGCAATGTTAGTCGCAGGCATAGCCAACAGATCTCATTAGGGCCAGTAAGCTTACAACGAACGTTCTTCAGTTTTATGGAGCGGCAACAAACGGATCACCGTGATACTCCGTATTGCATAATTGGTTGTGAGATGACCAGGAATTATATCCCTTGGAATAATCCTGCGGTCCAAATGAACTGCGCTCACTGTGCGTGCCAAGTGGTAAATATTTCTCTATCTTAAGTGAAACTTAGAACTTTAGATGAGCTGATATTCGCTGAAGAAAATGGTAGGTCATTGTGGAATACCAGTCTGATACAACTGCCAGGGTTTTGGACTCTTACTGTAACGCCTCATGGCCTGGATTCTGTAACTCAGCGGATAGGTCAGAAGCAATGGCGCGTTTACCCTGGCACTCGACAAAAATTTTGAAAGTGATTTGGGGTTTTGAAATGTATTTTCATGCGTAATTTTCTTCGCCAGTATATTGCTTTATGCTAGATATGATAGTGTATACTACAGGACCCGACCATGCATTTTTCTGCTTTGTCGTTCTTGGAAGTGCTTCATAGATTGATTAAACTTTCTCTCAGCCCCGTTGAGCAAATTCAATAATTCATTGACAGACAACCACCTGTTTGTCATGAGGGTGCACAACACTTCAAGATGCGTGTAAAATCTCTCTGAAAAATTGCATGAATAACCAATTCTCGGCACAAATCCTTTGATTCTAATCAACGTTCACGTAGTATGCCGAAGTTGAGTATTCTGGAAGTAACACTTGCATCAGTATTTTGCTAGCTTGCAAATACAGTTGCATTCGCTTCTGCATCGTATCACTCTTTGAAGCAACCTGGCAGTTTAGTCGATTAGATACGTCCCTGTCTTGTGAGATAAACTTTTCATGTCTTACTGGCGTTAAGTTACCATGGTTCAATTAAAGATGTATACCTAAGCACGTTATTGGATTACGGACAAAAGTTTCCAGAAAAATTTCTCTTCCAGTATTTTGATAGGTTGGTTCACAACAAGGATGAGACAGATATACAGTGCTATGAATCAGGCAGTTGACGGATACGTGGCGCTGCATCCCAATTACGAGATAATCACACTGCCGATCAACTGCTTGTTGCAGAACGATTTGCTGTTCAGCCACCGGCTGGGAGGTGGCTGGTAGGAATCTCCCCGGAGTTTCGTTAGATGCGACTTGCTGATCAGCCCTTATAAGGGTGGTACAGCTATGCAATGCCCTTCAGCTTTTCTGCATAGATAAATGAAATTGTCACTGAAAGTATTTCAAGTGGCTTTCTAGCCAAATTGCTGTGATCTACACATAAACTAGTTGCTTCGGTTCACTGTCAGTCAATGCTATGCCAAAGGTTAAGTTGATCATATACTTTGTCGCAGGCATGTTTGCGTCGGCTTCATGAATTAAGAACAGAGTTAGAGTCTATGGGCCAGACAGCCACATTTAGTTTGACTACACTTGTTATCCTGTGATGTTTTGATGTTCTAAGGAAAAATATGTAAATCTTGCTCCAAAAGAGCGTAATCGGACGACTTTCCCGCTGGGCGCGTTTATCAAAATTTGCTTCTTCGAAGAAGGCATCAGCAACTTATATCGATAGAAAATCATTTGGAAAACACTTACAGACTTTACATCACCTGAACTACATTGAAAATTGCGCAGCGGTTCCTTCTTTTGGGCAACCAACATCGCATGTTTGTTTGCTTTGGCCGATTCCTCACCTTCGGATAATAAACAAGGCTCATCCGGATTGAGCGTATGACCCAGTTGGGCGCTCTGGATGTACAGCGACGCGCCAGAAGGACACTGAAGCATGGACCCTCGCCCGTAAACGTTTTCATTCAGTCTGTCGTGGGAACTAGGTAAACATCCAACTAGCTCCACAAAACGCAGTTCTTGCAGAATAGCTAAACAAGCGTGAACAAATAAAATTCATGAATTCACATTAAATAGTTCAAGGATTAGACGAGAAATTGCAATGGATTACCACCTTATCTCACAGAAAGTTCATGCATTTTGGATTGTTCGAAATAAATTGGGACAGAATGCTCATCGGTGCCTACTGAACAGCCTTATATAGGGGAAGCGTCAAACAGGCCGGAGGCTTGCTGAGCGATCAGCGGCTTTTCGTAGGCAGTCAGCGGAGCAGAGAGTAACGTGCTGCCTACCTGATAACTTTCGACTGACCCATTTATCAACAAGTAGCAGTCTTAGAAATTGGAATTTTTACTTGCTTAATATTGTGCTAAAACAGACTGCTGTTGATTCGAACAAAAATTTTTGTTTCCTTTCTGTTAAATCTGTCCACTGCTTTTGCATAAACGTCATGTTTCAGCAGAAAAATATGATAGTTTATGAATGCTGCTTAATCGTTCGTAGGCAAATGGAGCAAATCCTGCAAACCGTTAGGAGCAATGCCGACCATAAAATAAATATCTTCGAGGGGGTTATGTATCCTTCATGTTCGGTGCACAAAAATGTGGTACCAATATCCTCATCGCAACTATTGGATGAACGAAGATATTTCTTTTAAAAGAAGGTCCATATTTCGTGGGATCAGCCATGGCTTTGTTTGACAACCAAGTGGCCTTTAGTCTAAATATTTAATTTCATAAGAAAATCTGCTGTCTGTTTGTATTTTGCATCATGTTAAATTTATTCTATCTTGTTTTAAACATACTTTAGGTACAGGGGAGAATAAACACCAGATGCTACCGGGGACTCTAAGGACCACTTGTCGCGAATTCTAATCAACCGAGGCTAGTATTGTGCCCCTCTTACCACTGCTGTTACTTGCCACTTCTTCGTCGTTCGTCCCTTGGACCGTCTGACTTGTCCTCTTCAGATTTAGCATCGCGTAAAGATCACTAATTACTGTAACACAATTCACTGATCAGTCAGTATTAGCCAACTGAATTATTGGTCCATCCAATGCAGCCAACGCAATCCAGAAATAAGAGGATCAACTCTCAAACCTAAGTTACGTATACTAATAAAGTGTGAAGCCCTGCTCCCAGCTTCGATGGGACTAACATAACTTGTTGATATTTCATTACTTATCGGGCTCAAAGTACCTGAGTGCTGATTTGCTCACATCAAACTTTTATAGCCTGCGCTTGTGTAGTATAAAGAGGCTTGGATGGTCATTCGGGGTTAGAATAAACCACTGGATATTAGTCACCGCGATTAGCGGTGCTAGAAACTTAGGCCCACATGATCTACGAATGTGACTTCAGGGAACAGCGCAGGGAAAGTGTTGCGGCTTCATTATTTTTCAGTTTCGTTTCAACCATTACAGTGAGGGTATTTGTTAGATATGCAATCTTTCTATGCCGGTTTTCGACTGGGCCAAAAGATTCTCGCTTCACCCTTGAGGGACAGGAACTTATGATTTCTCATGAAGTGGTCATTTGAAGACCTGGATCTCGAGCTCCACGTGTAAGCCCTTGTTGAGCGACCGATTCATCAATAACTTGTTCGTAGCTTTCAATAGGAAAAGACAGATTAGCTGCCGTTGAGCCCACTCTGTGGCACATATCATGCTTTTCTCTATGGTGCATCAGCCACAGACCATCCACATGTAGAGGAATTTCAACCGTAAGACTAGTTTAGTGATAGAGCAGTAGACCTCAAGATGGTAAAACCGAAACTAGTGACCATCCCAAATTAAGTATGAAATTCTTTATTCCATGAAAAAGGCTGGTATGGCCAAAATTTCCAGCATTTTCCGGTTCCTTTTGGAAGGTTTGCCGCTTTGCTCATTAACTCAGTGGTGAAGTTCTTTCGAACACGACATAATGGTTTTTTCAGAGAGAGGTTTATATCCAGATAAGACCAATTGGGGAAACTACTGTATTTGCAATCGCGAGAACAGTGGTCATAAATAAATTTGGGCGCTTCCAGATAAAGGAGTTTGTGATTATTTCCAAAAAATCCTGAGACTTTATTGAGTCAGGTATAGCTATGATCCTAAAATTCCACAGTATTAGGATGCATGTAAGCTGTGACTACACTTCTTATCATGATACCCTTGAAGAAGGGTTAAGATCCCGGATCATTTTACTAAGGTCACCGTTCAACTATACCAAGAAACCAACTTACTTGCGGGCCTTATCAGTATTATCGTATCAATCCAGACTTCTTTCCGATCTTCTCCGGCTTATGCCTGGACAGAGGAAGCTTTAGTTTTACTCACATATCTCCCTGTGATTGATAAGTGATTCCTCGTGGCACAGGACATTCTATCACAGACAGACAAAGATATTCTGTTTCCAGAACATTTGCTTTACCATATGGATAGTACAGAATGCCTTTGTTTGCGACTTTCTTCATTAGGTCGGGAGGTGTGTTGCTCCATTTATTCCACCTTGTGTGTTTGATCTCTTCATTTAGCTCAGGTGGAACATGGGTATTTTTCGCCTTCCTCTATTGCAGGTCTAGAAGAAGGTGTATTGTTTCTCATACTCTCACTAAGGAAGTGTAGAAATCAGGCAATTTATTCAGATTAGGTACTCCTGCTAGCAGTTTGATACTGAAGCTGGCTGTCGCTTTTAGCCGTCTCAGATATGGTCATGATAACAGCTAGTGTTAACTGAGGACTGACTCGCGGGATCCACCAGGGAACTATGTACGACAGCACTTTGTCCCTCATTGAACACTCCAATTCGCAGAGTATTTGATGTTCTTCGTTTAACTATGAGTTGATTTTACTACTAATAATCCGCTCTTGATCGAATGGTCAATAGTTCAAACTACCAGCCTAGAGGTGGCGGGTTCGAAACTTCCTGAAGTTTCGTACGATACGCATTGCTGATGAGTGCTGAATGAGAATAAAATAGATGTACAGTGCAGCCAAGCTCTTGAGCATAGACTGGCTCCGCGTACAGGAGGAAGTCTCAACTAAAAATTTCCGTTAAATTTTGGTCGAGACAAGCTAATTGATAGTATCCATCCACCGTCTCAATTTTTCTTTCCTTTCCACACGAGCGTAGTGAACATTGCTCGGATGCTACAGCTTGCAATTTTTTCACTATTCCAAGGAAGTAAACGGTGCATCGTGTTAAGGAAGCCACCATATTTCGAAATTATGAATGCTCCATGTATTGTGATTGGTATGCATAGTCATCTGAATGCATTACCGAGGGTGCTGTTACAGGGTTGTTGCATGGAGAGAACTAGTGTACATATAAAAGCAATCAAACCAAATCTGTCACCGAGCAAATGTGAGTCGTGAAACAAAAAACACGGTTGCAGGACTAGTCCATTTCGTACCCATTTTTGGGCCACAAGACTTTCGAAGCAGTGAAGTAGCATAAACTAATCAAAGAGTCGTGATCTTCTTCAAAAATTCATAACTGGTTGGGCATGACTTAAATTCACTCAAGCCTTGGGAATCACAAGGCCAGTTGCAGATCAGCGGACTGAGTGATTTTATGCCTGAATAAAACACTCTGTTGGTCAGGTCGACTGCAACACTTAACGATTTGCCGCGCTGAACACAAGTTTGTTACCTGCAGCCTGAACTTCATTTGTCTGTCTTGAAACACTTGAAACTGTCGAATAAACTAGGAATGCTCATCAGTACTTTGAATAAATTTTGATGTCTTGCAAACTGAATAGTTTGACTTAATGCACATTCCATGGTAATTCAAAACTTTCTAAATTATTTTTTTAAAAATATTATCGGAAGAAGGCGTGACAGGAATGTTAGTAGCAGAAGGCCACTCGAGTTAATATTAATAAACATAAGTTCACTTACATATTCGGTTGTTCTGCTTCGGTTTTCTTGAATGCATACATTCCACTGTTGTTTTCAGGAGATAATAAATGTTTAAAAAGTAATATATCCACTGATGAATGATCATCAAGTAAGTCGTAGATGCACCGCTGTGATAAATCGAAATATGACCGCAGTTTCAGCTATTCGTTAGATGCCCCATTTCGAACATTTTGGTTCGCTCGTTTGTGTGGCACGCTCGACCAACTGCGTGACGGGAATCGACATCCTATGGTTTACCGGTTCGAACGATAGTGATCTGGCGACCGCGAAGTAGTAGGCAGCCTTTTATTTCCACACGACTGTACACACCGCGTCCTAAAAATAAAGGATGTATTTAGTATGTGCGTATTTTGCTTCGGACCAAGCATCTCAAAACGAATAGCAGGGAATTTTGCGTACACATTTAACTTCAGTCCATACAACTGTGTACGCTCTAAAGCTTGGGATGAAAATCGATGTATAT